>VZQC01013045.1:2050624-2168124 GCA_009823505.1 Rhizomys pruinosus | reverse complement strand
TCCTTTGTACTAACCAATGAATGAACTCCATTCAGATACTATAAAATATTAGAACATGGCTTTCTTATTCTATATTTAAACAAATTTTTTTTTTTTAATTTTTATTTATTTATTTATTTTTATGTGTATGAATGTACTGTCTGCATGCAGGTCTGCGCACCCATGTCGTGCGATGCCGCGGAGGTCAGAAGACGGTCCCGGATTCCCCTGGAACTGGAGTTCTCCTGGAACCGGAGTCACAGACGGTTCTCGGCCGCCATGTGGGTGCTGGGGATCGAACCCGGGTCCTCTGCAAGAGCGTCGGCGCTCTTAACCGCTAGGCCATCCCTCCAGCCCCTCTTATTCTATATTTTAAATCATTCTTATTACATGGTTTTAGGCAAATAATTAAAGACACAGCAATATAAATATGGATTTCTTATATTTAGCAACTTCTATAAAAAAGAATTTTCAGGATTATATTAGATACTAATGATAGGCCCACAGAGGCGAAACTGTGGAAAGTGGACAGTCAAGCCTGCCGAAGCTTCAGTTTTGTAACATCATTACAGGTTAGGCTGTGCAACTTTGGCATGGATGTGCAAGCTCACACCCATAATCTCAGCACTCAGAAGCTGAGGCAGGAGGACTGCCATGAGTTCCAGGCCAGCAATTATTTTTTTAAGTTAATTACCACAAGCTGGGTGCGGTGGTTCACACCTTTAATCTCAGCACTCAGGATTCAGAGGCAGGTGCATCTCTGTGATGGAAGCCAGCCTGGTCTACACAGTGAGTTCCAAGCCAGCTGGGGGCTAAAGGGAGACCCTGTCTAAAAAGAAAAAAAAAAAGAGTGTAGCCGGGTATGCTGGCAGATGTCTTTAATCCCAGCACTCGGGAGGCAGAGGTAGGTGGATCTCTGCGAGTTCAAGGCCAGCCTGATCTATATAGTGAGTTCCAGGACAGCTGGGACCACAGGGAGACCCTGTCTCAAAAAGAAAAAAGAAAAAGAGTGCTTGCTGCCCTTGCAGAGGACTGAAGTTCAATTCATAGCACCCAGGTCAGGGACTTACAATTGCTTGTACTCTCAAACTCCAGGAGATCTGATACCCTCTTCTGGTTTCCATGGTTCCTATATATACATGCCCCCATGGGTACACACACACGCACACACACACACAAACATATTCAGGGAGACATACACATATACATAACTTTTTAAAATTGGGGGGGCTGAAGAGATGGCCTAGTGGTTAAGAGTGCCTTCCACTCTTGCAGAGGACCTGGATTCGATCCCCAGTACCCACATGGTAGCTGAGAACCGTCTGTAACTCCAATTCCAGAACTCCAATTCCAGGGGAATCCGATGCCCTCTTCTGACCTCCATGGCATTGCACGACACTGGTGCACAGACCTGCATGCAGACAGTACATTCACACACATTAAATAAATAAAAATTTTTAAAAATTAAAAATTTTTTTAAACTTGGGGCTAGAAAGATGGTTCAGTGGTTAAGAACACTTGTTCTTCTAGAGGACCTGGGTTCAATTCCCAGCACCTACGTGGCAGCTAACAACTGTCTATTATCTCCAATTCCAGGGATCTGACACCCTCTTCTGGTCTCTGTAGGTATTGGACACACGTGGCACACTTTCACACATTCAGACAAAACATTCATTATACCTGTAAAATAATAAACAAAATATTAAAAAATAAAAATAAATCTTTAAAAAAATCATGTATGAGATGGATCTACAGCTTCTAACAGACTCCTCTGTACTAGTTAGTTGTTCAAGAAACAATTTTAAGGGAGTGGGGTTGTTTTTTATTTTTTAATTTTCTTTATGTGTATGAATGTACTGTCTGCATGTAGGTTTGTGCACCCATGTCATGCAATACCTGGAACTGGAGCTCTCCTGGAATTGGAGTTGTGGACAGTTCTCAGCGCCATGTGGGTGCTGGGGATCGAACCCGGGTCCTCTGCAAGAGCAGTCAGTGCTCTTAACCACTAGGCCATCTCTCCAGCCTGGGAGTGGGTTTTAAGGCAGGGTCTCACTATGTAGCTCTGCCTGGTGTGGAACTTCCTATGTAGGCAAAGCTGGCCTTGATTTCACAGCGATCTGCCTATCTCTGCCTCCTGAGTGCTGGGATTAAAGGCATGTGCCACCACATCTGGCTCAAGAAACAATTCTTACTTGTTTTGAATCAGTGTCTCATGTAGCTCAGGTTAACCTGAACTACTAGCTCTGTAACCAATGATGACTTTGAACTCTTGATCTTTCTGCCTCCACCTCCTTAGAGATGGAATTACAAGCACGTTCCACCATGTCCTGCAAGGAACAATTATTGAATAACAAATCTTTGTCAACTAATTTAAAATAGCACCTTGCTCATATAAGTGCTCATATAAGTGGGTGGGTCTGGTGCTCTCTCTGGGTTCTGATGCATTCTTCCAGTTCTGTCTAGGGTCAGCATGTTCTGCTTTTATGTTTTAGTGTTTGGTAAGGCAGATCACCCTATTATTATTCTGTTCCAGAATGTTCTGGCACTTCCCATTATCATGCTGGATGAACTTTCAAATTTCATCAAGTTTCCCAAAGAATCCTCTTGGGGTTTAGTAACTACATTGAATCTCATGAAAACTGTCATCTTTTATGTTAAGCTTTTAAAATCTAAAAGCAAATTATTACTCTTTGCTTAGCTAAAGCTTCCCTTTTAATTTAAAAATGTTCCTAATTATTATTTTTTTAAGATGGTCTCACTATGTAGACCCAGCTCAAGCTCACAGAGATTTACCTGCCTCTGCCCCCTGTGTACTGAACTAAAGCCAGGCAAAACCATGTCCTCCCCTATTTTTAATTTTTGAGGTGCTGGAGCTCAAAGTCCAGCTTTGTGTATGTTGGGTAAATGCCTTACCATTGAACTATAGCCCTAATCTAGACTTCCTATTTCATTTTCTCTTATTTATTTATTTATTTATTTATTTATTTATTTATTTATTTTTGGTCTTTTTGAGACAGAGTCTTGTAACCCCAGCTGGCCTGGAACTCACTATGTAGACTAGGCTGGCCTTAAACTCACAAAGATCCACCTGCTTCTGCTGCCCAAGTGCTGGGTTTAAAGGCATGCACCACCATGCCTATTTTTTAAAATGTATTACACTTATTTATCTGGTATGTAGGCACACATCAAATTGGGTCATTAGGCTTGGCAGCAAGTGCCTTTACCCCCCTGAGCTTTTTTTTTTTTTTGGTGTTTTTGAGACAGGGTCTCCCTGTAGCCCCACCTGTCCTGGAACTCGCTCTGTAGACCAGGCTGGCTTTGAACTCATAGAGATCCAGCAGCCTCTGCCTCCCTAGTGCCGGGATTAAAGGCATGTGCCACCACGCCCAGTTCCCCTGAGCTATTTTAATGACTATTTAGTGTTTTGAAAGTGGGCTTTGCGCCGGGCGTGGTGGCGCACGCCTTTAATCCTAGCACTTGGGAGGCAGAGGCAGGCGGATCTTTGTGAGTTCAAGGCCAGCCTGGTCTACAGAGTGAGTTCCAGGACAGCTGGGGCTACAGGGAGACCCTGTCTCAAAAATACCAAAAATGAATGAATGAATAAATAAATAAATAAATAAATAAATAATAATAATGAAAAAAAAAAAAGAAAGTGGGCTTTGCTCTGTAGACCTGATTTTTTATTGCTGTTGGTTGTTTGTTTGAGATAGGGTCTCACTATGTAACACTTGTACAGCTAATCTTTTAAATATAAAGATTTAGGCTGGGCGTGGTGGCGCACACCTTTAATCCTAGCACTTGGGAGGCAGAGGCAGGCGGATCTTTGTGAGTTCAAGGCCGGCCTGGTCTACAGAGTGAGTTCCAGGACAGCTGGGGCTACAGGGAGACCCTGTCTCGAAAAGACAAAAAAAAAAAAAGATTTAGGGCTGGAGAGATAGCCTAGCGGTTAAGAGCACTGACGCTCTTACAGAGGACCCGGGTTCAATCCCCAGCACCCACATGGTGGCTAAGAACCGTCTGTAACTCCAATTCCAGGAGAACTCCAGTTCCAGGGGAATCCGAGACCCTCTTCTGACCTCCGCGGCATTGCACGACACGGGTGCACAGACCTGCATGCAGACAATACATTCATACACATACAAAAAAAAAAAAAAAAAAAAAAAAAAAAAAAAGATTTAATTTTTATCTTATGTGTATGAGTGTCTTGCCTGCATGTATATAAGTGTACCGATGTCATGGAGTGCCCACAGAGACAAGAAGGAGTTGTGAGAGACCCTGGAGCTGGAGTTACAGTTATTAGCTGCCATGTAGGTGCTGGGAACCAAACCTGTGTCCTCTGCAAGAGTAGCCAGTGCTCTTCACCACTGGGCCATCTCTCTAGTCATTTTTAAAATTTTAATTTATTTTTATTTTATGCATATGAGTGTATTGCTTTCATGTATGTAAGTGCACCCATGTCATACAATGCCTGTGGAGTCAGAAGGCCTCCCATCCTCTGGCCTGGACCTATGGGCAGTTGTTAGCCTTCATATGGGTGCTGGGATTTGAACCCAGGTCTTCTGCAAGAGCAGCCAGTGTTCCCAACCACTGAGCCATCTCTCCACTCCCCTCTGTAGTCATTTTTAAAATGACTCTTAGGATTCTGGTTTTGACTGATCTGATACAGATTCTAGGTTCTATACATTTCCTATTAAAGTTATTCCCAGATATAACATGATTATTTATTTATTTAGATGTACAAGCTCATATAGCTCAGGCTAACTTCTAATTCACTATGGGCACACCCAGGGCTAAGAGTGTACTAGATAAGCACTCTACCAGCTGAACTACATCCCCAACCCATGTTGTGATTTTTTGTTGTTGTTGTTGTTTTGTTTTGAAGATAGGTTCCCCCCATATCCCCAGGGGGCCTTGAACTCCTTATGTAGACCAGACTCACTTCAATCTCACAGAGATACACCTGCCTCTGCCTCCCCAGTGCTGGGGTTAAAGGAGTGTGCCACCCCGCCCAGCTTCTCTTTTCCTTACAACAGGATCCCATCTTGTGTAGCATAGGGTGGCCTTGAATTTGCTATGACTAAAATCCTGATCCTCCTGGCTATTCCTCCCAAGTGCTGGGATTACGGCATGTGCCTTCCATCTGGTTCCACCCCCACCCCCACCCCAACCCCAGTCTTTTTTTGAGACAGGGTCTCCCTGTAGCTCCAGCTGTCCTAGAACTCACTATGTACACCAGGCTGGCCTTGAACTCACAGAGACCCACCTGCCTTTGCCTCCCAAGTGCTAGGATTAAAGGCATGCACCACCACACCCTGCCACCACACCCTGCCATTTGGGGATTCTAAGCAAAGGATCTGTTGCTGAGCCATGCCCCAGCCTCTTCCTAAGGGATTCTAGGCAGATGCTCTAACAGTAAACTACATCCCCAGACATTAACTGTGAAATTTTAGGCCGGGCTTTTCCACTGAGCCACACCCCTAGCCCATCACTGGGGGATTTTAGGCAAGTGCTCTACCACTGAACCACACCCCCAGTCCCTCATTGGGGGAATTCTAGGCCAGTGCTCTATTGCTGAGTTATATCCCCAGCCCTCTTACCTGCCCTGTTTTTGTTTTTAGATAGCCACAGCTCTTTCAGTCCTGCAACAGTGTCTCCTGGATGTGGGTTTCAGCTCCCTGAGTAGACTGTAAGTAACCTAAGCATCAACCTTACATGTGAACATTCCTTCTGCATCAGAGCACTGCCAGGAACACAATAGATGCTCAGTAGAAATTGAGTGATCAGAGTTGTGGAGCAATGGCTCAATTTGTGAAGTGCTCACTAGCAAGAATGAGGACCTGAGTCTGGATCCCAAGCACTCATGTAAAAAAAAAAGCCAGACACCAGCGGAAGTAGAAATGGGTGTATCCTTGGAGCTTCCCAGCCAGTCAGTCCATCAGAATCAATGAGCTCCAGGTTTAGTAAGAGTAATTCAGTTTTTGGTTTGTTTTGATTTTTGGTCTTTTTAAGACAGGTTCTCCCTGTAGCCCCAGCTGGCCTGGAGCTCACTCTGTAGACCAGGCTGGCTTTGAACTCCCAAGAGTAATTCAAAAAGGCACTTGGCCTGGATCTCCAGCTTCCACATGCATATACACACACAAACATACATGTGCACACACCCACATGAATATCTGCAGACACACATACAACAGCTTAATTATAGGCTGCCTGATGGAATTCCCAAGACTTACCTGAAACTGTCTCTCCCTGTGACTGGTCACAGCTGCTCCCTGGTGGCACCTTGAACTCCCACCCACCCAGGGCATCATGGAAAAAGGAAGAAGTGTAAGAGACAGAGCACACTGGGAAATCTAAGAAGCCAGCTCTAGGATCATGAGTCTTTTAATATATTATTCTGAAAAGAAAGGAATTAAAAAAAAGTTCCTGACAGCTCTTTTTTAATTTAAATAAATACCCTGCCCATTCCCCACCCACTAAAATTTCCCCTCCTTCCCCCCTATCCCACCCTCCCTTGGCTAGACCCTTACCCCAGAACTAAATAAGATGCCTGTTTTAGAGCAGGCCACACTCACTACCAAATTCTGGCAAAATTATAAATGCTGCCAACTGTTTGAACCTCTCTGCCTTCTGACTCCACTTTCCAAAGCCGAACCATCCCTGTCTGGGTGGGCGTGGTTGGCGGGGGTCTTTAGACACTGGCCTTAGGAAGAGTGCAAAGTCAGCCTCCATTCTCCACTGTCTGCCCAGGAGTAGGTCACAAGGACCCAGAATTGCCCCCCAGACTAAAATAAATAACAAAATAAATACCCTTCCCCATTCCCCCGGCTCTCAAGAAAAGAGCTACTCTCTCTGTGTCCCTTCAGTCAATCTTCTATATGCCCACTCCCATCTTCCTTGGAAACCCTTTCCTCTTCCCCCACCTTGGCCTTCTCAGGAAGAAGAGGGGTCTACCACGCTCAGCACTCCCCCCCCATGCCTCCAACCTCAAGCAAGCCCTCCTCCCTCAAATTGCTTGGGAAGCTGCTGGTACCCCAAACTCCCTCAAGGGCGGCCCTCCCCTCTCTCCATCTCTCGAATGAAAAGTAGAGGTGGGCAGGCCCCGCCCCCTCCCAGTCCGGTGTCCTGGTCGTCCCCGCACTGCACTCTTCAGATGGCAGTATCCCAGAGGACCGTGTGCTGCCGGCGGCAGGGCGGGGTGCCTGACTTGCGGGGCTCCGGGCCCCGCCGCCAGCTGGGGAGGATGGGCATGCTCTCTTGCTTGCAGAGCCCGCGGTCTGGACGGTGGCGTGCTTTGATCTCCTTGCACACGCAGCGCTTGCGCTCGATCACCTCCAGAAGTTTCCCATCTCGCTCGCGGGTGGGCTGGGGAGGCAGCGGCAGCGGCAGCGGCAGCGGCAGCACAGGGTGCGTCTGTGACAGGAACCCCGCAGAAAGGAGATGAAGGATGGAGAGGGTCAAGGTCCTCATGCCCAAACACCAATGACCTCCCCCAGGCCCTGGGTCTTGTCCTCTCCCAGGGTGTGATGAGGACAGAGGTCCCTAGCTTTGCCACCCTTTTCCCACCGGAGTGCCCTGGTGCTAAGCTAGGTTTGCTGGACCTAACAAAGGAATCCTTTCCAAACAAAAAAACAAGCAAACAAAAAATGTCTTTCAACAAAACAAAAAGACAGGAACATGGCAAAGGGATTCTTTTTTTGGTCTTTTTGAGACAGGGTCTCCCTGTAGCCCCCAGCTGTTCTGGAACTCACTATGTAGACCAGGCTGGCCTCGAACTCACAGTGAACCACCTGCCTCTGCCTCCCAAGTGCTGGGATTAAAGGCATGTGCCACCACGGCCTGTGGGAAAGGGACTCTTAAGGATAAGGAGTTAACTGAGATGGAGATCAAAAAGAAATAAGCACGAACTTCTCAAACTACAAATTTAATAAAAAAATAAATAAATAAATGGGCAGGGCATGGTGGTCCACACCTTTAATCCCAGCACTTGGGAGGCAGAGGCAGGGGATCTCTATGAGTTCAAGGCCAGCCCGGTCTACATAAAGAGTTCCAGGACAGTTGGGGCTGCAGGGAGACCCTGTCTCAAAAAGGCGCCCCCCCCCCCAAAAAAAAGAAAAAGAATGGTGTTTTGGTGCTGGGGATATAACTCAGTTAATAGAGTGAGTTGGTTGAGTGGTATCTCAGTTAGGAGGGAGAGTGCTTGCCCAACACGTCTGAAGCCCAGAGTTCAATTCCCAGAACTTCGTAAATCAGGTTAGTTTGTAATCCCAGCAGTCTGGGAGGTGGAGGCAGGTGGTGAAGAAACTCAAGGTTATCCTCAGCTATACAGCAGCCTGGAGGCCAGCATGGCAGACCTGAGACCCTGTCCAAAATTAAAATACAAACTAGGGGTTGGAGAGATGGCTCAGTGGTTAAGAGCACTGGATTCCTCTTGCAGAAGACTGGGGTTCAGTTCCCAGCACCCACATGGCAGCTAACAACTGTTTGTAAGTTCCTAGGGATACCACACTGTCTTCTGGCTCTACATGGGCATTGCATGACATGGGTGCCCTTACATACATGCAGGCAAAACACTCATGCACATAAAATAAAAAGAAAGTTTTTAATTAAAAATAAAGAAGAAACAAAAAAGCTAAATAAATACCTGAGGTTACAGGTATGTGCCACCATGCTGGCTTGATTCATTTCTTCATGGCTCTTTTATTTTTTATTTTATTTTTATGTGTATGTGTGTACTGTCTGCATGTAGATCTGTGCACCCATGTCATGCAATGCCTTGGAGGTCAGAAGAGGGTGTCAGATTCCCCTGGAACTGGAGTTAAAGAGGGCCCTCAGCTGCCAGGTGGGTGCTGGGATCAAACCCAGGTCCTCCACAAGAGCAGTCAGCACTCTTCACTGCTAGGCCATCTCTACAGCCCCTCTTCATAGTTCTTGATTTTTTTTTTTTTTTTTTTTTTTTTTTTTTTTTTTTGTCTTTTTGAGGCGGGTCTCCCTGTAGCCCCAGCTGTCCTGGAACTCACTATGTAGACCAGGCTGGCCTTGAACTCACAGAGATCTGCCTGCCTCTGCCTCCTGAGTCCTGGGACTAAAAGTGTGAGCCATCATGCCTGGGTGGTTATTAATTTATTTTTTACCTTGGTATTTTGACATAGGATGTTTCTTTCTCTCTCTCTCCTCTCTNTCTCTCTCTCTCTCTCTCTCTCTCTCTCTCTCTCTCTCTCTCTCTCTCGGTCTTTTTTGAGACAAGGTTTCTCTGTAGCCCCAGCTGGCCTGGAACTCACTATGTAGACCTCAATCT
Source organism: Rhizomys pruinosus (assembly GCA_009823505.1). NCBI lineage: Eukaryota > Metazoa > Chordata > Mammalia > Rodentia > Spalacidae > Rhizomys > Rhizomys pruinosus. The sequence goes on along the minus strand of VZQC01013045.1, from coordinate 2,158,850 downwards.
CACAGACATCCACCTGCCTCTACCTCCTGAGTGCTGGGATTGAAGGCATGTGCCACCACACCCAGCTGGAGATAGGAGAATCTATGTAGCCCAGGCTGGGCTCCAACTCAAGATGGATCCTTTTAGCCTTAGCCTTTCTGGCATGCCAGAATTACAGGAATGAGTAGGGTGCCTGTCTTTTCCTGCTTTTCTCTCCATACCCAAACCTTTTTTATCTGCTCCTTCACAAAAGACCAGATCTTACCTGGCTCAGGGCATCCCTGGGCTGGCTGCAGGGCCTGGGGGTATGAAGTGTGGCTTGCCGGACTCCGGAGGTGGAGGCAGAGCGCCCCAGGCGGTACCCTCCTGTGAAATCTGGGGCCCAAAAAAATCAGAGATAAGAAGAAAGGCCAATAGATGCCTAGCTTTCTTAGGAGGCCATGGACCAGCTGGTCCCCTGCCCATGAATGGAAGAAAGAAGTTGGAGATGTGGTACTAAGATTCAGGGCTCTGAGCTGGGAATGTATCTCAGTGGTAGAGCACTTGCCTAGAATCCCCCAGTGAGGGTCTGGGGGTGTGGCTCAGTGGCAGAGCATTTACCTAGCATGCAGGAGTTCTGGGTTCCACCCCCAGCTGAAGAAATAATTTTAAAAAAAGATTAAGAGCCCAGTACATGGAGTTGATAGGCAATCTGACAGGATAGTCCAGGGTGGACCGGGCAGATCCCTCCCACCCCATTTCTGTATGGAGTATGTGAGCAGGGTCTCACCTCCATTTCGGTGGCAGGCGGGGAAGGTCTGGCAGGGGACGGGCAGCGCTGTTCGACTCCCTCCTCGATCGTGGTGGATCCTGGCCAGCAGACCCTCTGCTCCTTGGCTCCTCACAGGAATCCCTGATGCCAAAGGACCTCTGTCCTCACGCTCCACCTTGCCTGTACCCTCGGTACTGCCATTCCAGGCCCGGGCACTGTCCTCGACCTCTGCTGGGATAACAAAAAAAAGCTCCAGTGTGTGCATGTGGGAGGGGCTGTTCTGTCCCAACAGACATACGCAATGCAGAAGGGGTGGAAAGGGCTCTATTTCTCACCCCCCCAACACACACACACACTCACACACATGCGTGCCCTGCATCACCTTCATTTCTACCTATCATAATCCCTTGAGGCTCAAAGGCATACATTTTCTGCTTAGAAATCCCTTTTTCTGGTCAAAGGGGCTTCTTCTATCCTAGCTTTAGCTTTTTAAAATCCCTTCAGTTCTAGATAGGGCCAGAACACACACCCTAGGAATCAGAGGTGCTGTATCCCTAGTAGGGAGAAAAATCCCAAATCCTGAGCTGGAAAGGTGTTGGGGGGGGATGTTGAGTGTATAGGGGGATGGGGTGCAGAGGGCTGCATGTGAACTAAGCTCATCTCAGAGAGCAGGCCTGGCAGAGCATTGCGTTGCCAGGCAACCATAGGGGCCTCCCTCTCTTCTCCCTCCTGTCTGGATGGGTTGCCATGGTAATAGCTGGGAGGCAGCTGTGTTTAGTTCCTAGTGTGCACACACTCACAAACACACACCCCTGCAGCCCAGGGAAGGGAGGGGCAGGATGTGGCCCCAGTGTTCCACCTGTACCCCTGGGGTTCCACCTGCACCCCTATTCCAGACCTTCCTGCCCTTTCAGCAGGCACTCAGAGATAAGCACCCCCAATTCATTTTGATCCCCACCCTCATGGTTCCCGTCTCGCAGAAAACTTTCAAGATCGAGACAATGGGCCTATGGGTTTCAAGTACCTCCTTCGACATTCACCCCCAGCACCATCCCCACAGCCGCCGGCCCCACACTCACTGTCCTGTTTTGCCTTCCTCCCTCCATATAGGACCTTCCTCTGCAGAGCCCAGCCTGCCCCAAATGTGGCGCCCATCTCCTCTTCCTCCTCTGGTGTCCCTGCGCTGGCGATGACATGGGCACAGGAGATGCTGGCAAAGGCACCCCCGTCGGTCCCTTGCTCTTGTAGCTGGATCTTGACCATGGGGGACGGCGCCCCTACTCCACAGCCCTTATTCAGCACCCCCCCAGCCTTGAGGCTGTCATAGGCAGGAGGTCTCTTGAGCCCAGCTGAGGCTGGGTAGGTCCAGAGGGGGGTCAGGGGGCCTGCAGTCGGGTCTGGAAGGCTGTGGGGGGAAGCCAGGCAGCTGCGGTGGTGGAGGACCCCAGCTGCTGAGCCCACAGCCCCACCATGGGGGCTGGCTTTCCCTGGCACGGGGGGCCTCGAACTGGCACACAGCATTCCATGGAGTACTGAGATCTCTTCCGTCTTTGGCTCCCCGACACCCAGGGGGGGGCCAGCTGGCAGGACCGAGTGTGTGGTCACTTTTACAGCCGAGTACACCATGGTGTAAGACACGGCCTTGTCCTTGGGGGGACCAGCGAGCAAAGTGGCTGGGGCAGGGGGGGCTGCCGGCGTCCCCACCGCCTTGGGGCAGATCATGCTATGAGAGTTGGGGAGCTCTCGTTCTCCCCGGGGCTGGCCGGAGCCCTGGGGGGGCAATGGTGTGGAGTGGCTCCGGGCTCGGCCTGATGGTCCTAGCAGTAGCAGGTTGGCAGCAGGAGGCGGAGGCGGCAGGGGAGGCGTCTCCCGCTCTCGTGCAGGCACTTGGGGAGCTGGGGTGGAACCTGCTGGCTCCTTGGAGTGGCAGAGGACAGGTAGCCTCGAGACCCCGTCGCCAGGGGTTCTTGAAGCAGACTTGGCTTGAGGGAAGGCCAGGAGTGGAGGCCGGTGCTGAAGGAGGTTGGGGAAGGGTGGGGGGATTTCACAAGGAGTGGTCTTGGTGGGTGTCCCATCCCTCCGGCTTGGGAGGGCTGATGCTGGACGTCGGTGAGGGTGGGGCTGGAGGGCATGAGACTGGTGTGGAGGGGAGGTCGCCATCAGTGGGGGAGGCCCGTTGGCCCTGCCATCCCCTGCCTCATCAGGCAGTGGGTATTTCATCTCTTCATATATGGCCTCACTGTCTTCAGAGTCAGAATCTGCACCAGCTGGAGGGGTTGGGCCTCCACTTCCAAGAGGAGGTCCTGTTAGACCTCCCCCACTCCGTCCTCCTCCCCGGAAGACATCCCCCACCATCTCGATGTACACGGGCTCTTCTTCCTGGGCACCTGCATCAAGGTCTCCAGCTACTCGGGAGCCCCTACTGAGGCGATGCAGTGGCAGGTTTCCCCCTCGAGGAGATGGAGCTGGGGCACAAGACTCATCGAAGGACACAGATAGCTGAGTATTGGGGCTTCTCCTGGGTTTCTGCGGTGGAACCTTCCGGCTGGACTCTTTGCACTCTGGGGTTGGCTTCTGAGAGCCTAGGTAGGATGGAAATGAGAAAAAGAAGTTGAGCTTATTAAATCCAGGGCACTGGGGCTGGAGAGATGGCTCAGCCACTCTTGCAGAGGACCTGGGTTCAATTCCCAGCACCCACATGGTTGGTAAACCATCTGTAACTCTAGTTCTAGGGAGAATCTGATGCCTTCTTCTGACTCCATGCCCACTGCATGACATGGGTACAGTTATATACATGTAGGCAATACACATACATGCTGGGCATGGTGGCACACACCTTTAATCTCAGCATTCAGGGAGGCAGAAGCAGGTGGATCTCTGTGAGTTCAAGGCCAGCCTGGTCTACATAGCAAGCTCCAGGCCAGCTGGGACTAAAAGGAGACCTTGTCTCAAAAAAAAAAAAAAAATACAATACATTCTTACACATAAAAAAAAAAATAAACAAATAAACCCAGGGCACTAAACATGCTAGGTAAGTGCTTTACCACTGAGCCCGGGGCTGGGGAGATTCTAGGCAGGAGCTCTACCACTGAGCCACACCCCAGCCCCTCACTGGAGATCTAGGAGGTGCTCTACCACTGAACAAATCCTTAGCTTGTGTGTATTTTTGTGAAATTTACTTTTTTTTTTTTTTGTTTTTTTTTTTTTGGTCTTTTTGAGACACGTCTCCCTGTAGCCCCAGCTGGCCTGGAGCTAGCTCTATAGACCAGGCTGACCTTGAACTCACAGAGATCCTCCTGCCTCTGCCTCCTCAGTGCTACCATGCCTGGCTGAAATTTACCATTTTGAAGCAGGGTCTCACTGAGCTGCCCAGGCTGGCCTTTAACTCATTGCAGTAAGTGAGGAGAATTCTTTTCTGACCTCTTCACCCACCCACAAGGACATGTCTACCTGTTCACTGTCCACAGCTCTCCACTTGGAGCCTTAGCAAGTTCTGCTTCTGTAAGGCAGCCCCTAGGTTTTTTTCTTTTCTCTTCTTATTTATTTCCTTCAGGTTTTTTTGAGACAGGGTCTCACTGTGTACCCCAGGGTTCCCTTAGGGATCCTCCTGCCTCAGTCCTCCTACCAACCCCAGAATCTGCAGCTCCTATCCTAAATTCTTTCACTTTCATGCCCTTTCCTAAGAACTGTCTTTAAGGGAGTGTCACCTGCCCTTGAATGGTTCATCTGAGGTCCATCCAAAAGGAACCCCCCATTTGTTTTGGGAATGGAACCTTCCACTTCCTTGGCTCTTCCCTGAATGAACTCTCCCAGAAGCCTTCCCTGGCCTGGAATGGATCCTGCCTGCTCCCAGCTCCTCTAAGAACGATGGAGGGGTGCGGGGATTGTCTCACCTGCTTTTTTGCTTGGAGGTGTCTCTGCCCCTGAACCTGCCATGCTGAGCTTGGTGCTGGGGTGTCTCCGGGGCTTAGCTGGGGGTCTTCGGGTGCTACTATCCTCTGTGAGACCTCCCCCGCCTCCCCCAGGCCCACCCCCCACGCTGTCCATACTGCCCACTGAATGGCAGGAGAGGGACCGTGGGGCCATGGCGCTGCGGCAGGGGTGGGGGGTGTGTTCCTGGGAGGCGGGCATCGTCATGAAACCCATCCTGAGGGAACGACGCAGCGAGGCAATGTCCCGCACTCGGACCCCAGGCCCTGGGCCAGCCCCGGGCCCTCCAGGGCCTGTAGGGGCTGCTTCCTTACTGGAGCTGGGGAGAAAAGACAGGGATGGAACAGAGATCAGACATCAGGCAGGCCTCGAACTCTCCTTCCTCCACCTCAATAGGACATGGCCCTTCTTAGGACTGTAACAATTCTGTTTCTCCAGGGAAGAGGACAGGATCCTGGAGTAGGGCCATTTGAAGGTCTAAGGCAGAAATGTAGGGTCTTTAGGCAGATTCTCTGAGTTTAAAGAAAAGCCAAGCAATGGGGGGTGTAAGGGCTAGTGGTGTCAAAAACTAAAAATGTGATATGTATACTGGATAGTCCACCACTCAGCCAACACACAGCCTACTGTATGGAGAAAGATGTAACCCAAGCCACAGCCACCCAACGGACAGACAGACACACCTGACACAGGACTTCTTGGTGCCTCTCACACTCTGGCCCACACTTGGCCTCCGTCCCACTACCTGCCTCCCCCACCTTCACCAGAGCAGCCTCCCTTTCTCCCCTGGTCCTCCCTCTCTCTCCCTGGATGCTGCCTCTCTCTGTCAGCCTCCCCAGCTCACTCCAATTCCCTTTCACTGTCCCTAGTTCCCGGGGTGAGTGAAGGGGGGCTGCTGGCAGGGAAGAGGGGAAGAACTACTATGTGGTGGGCTCTCATTAAGGCCCTGTCTACTAACCCTTCATTAGGGAGAGATCGCTGCAGTGATTGCTCTGATTAATCTAATTAACAACAAGAATTAAACTCCACAGTTGTGAGGAGGAGGGAAAGGGAGCTGGGAGGTGGTTGTGACTCAGGCTCCAAGAGGCTGTGTAGTCAATGGGAAGGGAAGAGGAGGAAGCGGGCGGGCGGCAGAGGCCAGGCCCAGGTCCCTAGAAGGGCAGGGATGAGAGAGAGGGCTTGGGGGTGTCTCCCCTGGATATTCTGCAGGACCTAGCCGAGACATACACACACACACACACACCTGTCATTTAGTAACTCACTTCCCCCAAGCAGAAGTGCCTAGGAAGGAACCACATGGATTTTCTTGAAGGCCCCTGAAATGACTCTGTCCCTGGACCCCATGAGGACACTGAAGCCTGCTCCTTCCAAGGTCAGGTGACAGAGGAAAGCTAGAAATCAGTCTCAAAATGACAGAAAGTGAGTTGGGAAGGAGTGACTGGGGCCCTTAGAGGCGGGGATAAGCCAATAGCATTCTCTAAAGCTGAAATTTGTCCCCCTCCCCATAGTGTCCCGGAGGAGGCCAAGAACAAGGCCAGAATCAGGCATATGCAATTGCAGCCATTCTGTGCTGAGTACAAAGTCTGGGATCAGAGCTCTCACTGGGCACAAGGCTGTTGGGCCCCAGGAGGGGCTGTGGCCCAGCAAAACAGGCCACGGGACAGTCTGGGGTCACAGCCTTACCTCCTCTTTCCTTCCTCTTCTTTGTGCTGTCTCCACTCCAGCTTGGTTTTTCGGTAGAGAAGGTTCATGTCGTGGGGCAGGAGGTGGGGGCTGGGGGGCCCTGCTCAGTGCCTCCAGGCCCGGGGGGCGGCCCTCCCTGGGTCCCGGATCCACTTGATAAAGGGAATGAGTGAGGAGAAAAAGGAAGATATGGGGAGGGTGCGATGAATGAAAGAGAGAAAAGGGGCAGAAACATGACTTGGGTCCTCAGAAGAGAAAAATACAAACAGGCACAGAACACCCAACAGTCTAAAGGACCCCTCCCAGACAGACAGACACAGACATGCATGCGTGTGCATGTGTGTACAGTCACACATTGTGACAAAGGTGTTTGGAGCCACACAGACACTCTAGAGGGAGGTTGACACAGATTCCCATCCTGTGTAAATACATCCTGAGCCCCCAAAACGCACAGCAACTCTGCAGGCACAAAGCACATTTAGACACAACACTACACAGACCTACGTCTTCAAAAAGGCGCAGACATAGTGGGGCATAGGTAAAACACAAACCCAGGAACAGCAAACACAGACATAAACACTCACCGACACACCCACAGACACACACACAGACCTCTAGCACACAAATCCGCTATGGAACTGGCCACACCTACAGACAGGGAGCTGTGCTCAGGGCCTACTTGCGTACATTGCACCCAGCTGGGGATAAGGGGGAGACCGATCGGCAAAGCTTGTTACCCTCTCTTGGGCCCTGAGGCTTGGGGGTGGGGTGTCACGAGGACAGGGCGGGGATGCTGAAGGGGTGGGGATACCGAGTTGGGCATCTAAAATCCCACCCATCTATCTATCTCCACTCCCTGGAGTCCCCCCTTTTCCCAGTTCTGGGCCCAGGCCTCCATTCACCCCTATTCCAGCTCTCTGGTCCGTCAGCAATGGTTTCCACTTCCCTCCCCTCGCTGATGGCCCAAATCACCTTCTTCCTCCACCAGGATTTGGGAGAACCCGGGCTTCCCCCTTGTAGTCCCGCCCCTGAATCCCACCCAGGGAGGAAGGGGGGGTGTCTCCAGACTGGGTCCTTAGCAACCTTCAGTTCTCAGGCCTTCATACCTGCTAGTGCGTCCCTTCCCCCAAACACTCTCCCTTTCGCCTTCAGCCTCGCGTCTCCCTGGAACCCCTCTTCACGGCCGTCCTCCCCCTTCCCCTGTTTGTTTCAAACCTGGCCTACTTCGTCCCCCTTTCCCCTTCTCCATCTAAGGGGCCCAGGTTCCCAGTACACCCCTTCCTCGTCCCCTTGTCCCGCTACTCTGGGTTTCTCCGCCTCTCGCCCCGCCAGTCTTCCCTGGCCCTGGTCGCCCCCATCACCACCTCCCTGCATCAAGCCTCCCCAATTTCTACATCATCGTACCTGGCCTGCCGGGCGCCGACCCCCCCATGCCGGGCTCCGCCCGGAGCAAGAGAAGGGAAGAGAGACAGAGAGACACCAGGGGGAGCCGAGCTGGGCCCTGCCGCAGAGACAGCCCCGCCTCCGGGTCCGCCCCCAGACCCGCCCCCGGCCCCAAACCCACCCTTCCACGCCCTCCGAGGACCCAGCGGGAGTGGCCGTGCGGCGCTGCACCTCCAGACAGGGGCCCGAGGGTACTGGGGTTCCGGAACCTGCGAGGTAGACCCGGAAGAAGGTTTTGGGGTGCGGGACTCCTGCTCCCCAGCTTTGGGGAGTCCCGTCGTCGCCGCCCCGCGCCCCCTGCCCAGCAGGGCGGCCGGTGCGGGATTGGGTCTCCCAGGCCCCTGCCAAGCGTAGCGGGGGACTCAGCGGCGCCCCCGAGCGGCAGCCCGGAGGGTCGCACCCAACACGCGCGAACCTTGTGCGCCTGGGCGCTCCCGGGTCCGAAGCTGCGGCTGCGGGCGCCTGGGTGCAGTGAGGCGGTGAGGCCGGCAGAGGGGGTTCCGCTTCGTGCTCCGAGGGGCCCCAAGGGTTGCCAGCCCGGCGATCGGCAGGTCTGCCCAGAAGGGGGCGTGCTTGGCTGCACCCCTCGACAAACCCCCACCCCCCGCCTCTACCGCCCGCCCCAGGTGGCGGGAGGGCACAGGAGTTGGCTGGCTTGGTGCTGGGCCTCCTCCCCCTGCAGGCGCCCGGACCTTGTTCCACCGTCTGGGGCTCAAAGTCTTCCGCACGTCCGCCCCCGCGGTCCAAGTCATCCTTCACTAACCTTTGACTCCGTGGGCGCCGCCCGCCTGGACCTGGGCGCACCGGGGTTGGCTTCTGCCTGGGACCACCGCGGTCTCCGCCTGGGTGCGGCCAGGGATGTGACCTCGCCCCTCCCCATTAGTGACCTTTCTTAGCAGCTCCCTGACAAATTCCTCGTTCCGATTAGCTTTGCCACAAAGCTCTGTGGAAGGGTAAACTCGTGTCCCAGAGATCTCAGCTACACTCTTCACTGACTGGAAAATAGTACCCCTAAAATATGCATGGCCTAATCCCTGGAACCTGTGTATGCTATTCTGTAGGGGGAAATCTTTGCAGATGTGCTGTGTGGCCTCAGGCAAATTTCACAACCTAACTGAGCCACGTCTCATCCCATACCTATCTTAGTTAACATTATTGGAGTCTGGGCACAGGGTCATACACCTTTAATCCCCACACTCCGGAGGTGGAAGTAGGAAGATCCGCAGTTCAAGGTCATTCTCAGCTAGTAGTACATTCAAGGCCAATCTGGGTTACAAGAGAATATAAATAAATAAACAAACAAACAAACAATAAATAATAAGCGAGCCAATAAATAAAGCTATTGAGAGGGAAGGGGCTGTAAACTTTTTGGGGGGGTCTTTTTTCGAGACAGGGTCTCCCTGTAGCCCCAGTCCTGGGGCTGTAGACCAGGCTGGCCTTGAACTCACAAAGATCTGCCTGCCTCTGCCTCCCAAGTGCTAGGATTAAAGGCTTGCATCATTTTTTATGTGTATGAGTGTACTGTGTACATATAGGTTGATGCACCACTGTCATGCAATGTCGAGGAGGTCAGAGAGGGCGTTGGATTCCCTTGGAACTGAAGTTAAGACGGTCCTTAGCTGCCACGTGGGTGCTGGGAATCCAACCCAGGTCCTCTGCAAGAGCAGTCGGCTCTCTTAACTGCTGAGCCATCTCTCCAGCCCCAACACCATTGTTTATTGTGGCCAAAACAAGACAGACAGGCAAGGATGTGGATGCATTTTAACAAAGAAGTAAGGAATAAATACCCAAAAGGGGGCAGGAGTTGCTTTGTTATAGTTTTTGTTGTTTTGTTTTTTTGAGGCAGGGTTTCACTATGTAGTCTCAGCTGGCCTTGAACTCACAGAGATATGCCTGCCCCTGTCTCCCAAATACTGGCATTAAAGGCGTGCACCACCACGCCTGGTGCTTTGCTTTATTTTTGCCTAACCTTAAAAATGATTAGGCTGGCCGGGCGTGGTGGAGCACGCCTTTAATCCTAGCACTTGGGAGGCAGAGGCAGGCGGATCTTTGTGAGTTCAAGGCCAGCCTGGTCTACAGAGTGAGTTCCAGGACAGCCGGGGCTACAGGGAGACCCTGTCTCGAAAAAGACAAAAAAAAAAAAAAAAAAAATGATTACGCCGCTGGGGCCGGAGAGATGGCGCATTTTTTATTTATTTATTTATTTATTTATTTATTTATTTATTTATTTATTTATTTATGTCTTTTTGAGACATGGACTCCCTTTAGTCCCAGCTGACCTGGAGCTCACTCTGTAGACCAGGCCAGCCTTGAACTCACAGAGATCCGCCTGCTTCTGCCTCCTGAGTGCTAGCCACGCCTGGCTGGTGTATGCCTTAGCACTCGGGAGGCAGAGGCAGGAGGATCTCTGTGAGTTCCAGGCCAGCCTGGTCTACAGAGTGAGTTCCAGGCCAGCTGCGGCTACAGGGAGACCATGTCCAAACAAACAAACAAACAAACAAACAAAGTGGTTAGACCAAGACCTGGCGGCACTGGCCCGAAATCATCCTTCCTGAGGCTGAGGCAGAAGATTGAAAAACCAAGTCCTGCTGGGACTACCTTGTGAGTTTGAGGCCAGCCTAGGCAACTTAGTAGATCCTGTTTCAAAAAAAAAATAAATAAATAAAAGAAGTGTTGGAAATGTAGCTCAGTGTTCACTTAACATATTCATAGCTCTAGGTTCAATGCTCTTTACCACCTCAACAATAAAAAGAATGATTAGAAATTTCCATGAGTTGGGGCTAGACAGGTGGCTCAGTGGGTAAGAGCACTGGCTGCCACACATGCCCAGGTTCAGTTTTGAACACCCAGAAGATGGCTGTCAGCTGTCTGTAACTCCAGTTCCAGAGGATCTCACACCTTCTTGCCCTGTCAGCATTGCATGCAAATAATGCACTTGCATATATTCTGGCAAAACACTAATACACATGAAATGAAAAAAAAAATGCCTTTTTTTTTGAGACTGTCCCAGCTGTCCTGGATCTCACTATGTATACTTGCCTTTGCATCTTGAGTCCTGGAATTAGAGGTGTGTGCCACCATTCCCGGCATAAAATTAATTTTTTTTTTTTACAATTTACATGAGTGCCAGGCATGGTGGCCTGTGCCAGCACTTGTGAGGCAGAGGCAGGAATGTAAGGAGTTCAGGTTCATCCTCAACTATATAGTAAATTCGAGGCCAGCTTGGGCTACATAAGACTCCATCTGGAAGCAGAGCATGTTTCTGCACGCCTTTAATCCCAGAACTCAGGAGGCAGAGGCAGGCAGATCTCTGTGAGTTCAAGGCCAACTTGGTCTACATAGTGAGTTCCAAGATACCTGGGGCTACAGAGAGACCCTGTCACAAAAAGACAAAAAAAAAACCCCAAAACAAAAAAACCTCTAGCTCAAAACCAAAACACTACAACAACAAAATTCTTCAAATTTAAGCAAGGAGTCCAGATATCCCCATATAGCCTCTCAACTGGCCTTAAACAAATCACTGGGTGCCTCTGAGCCTCAGTTTCTTCAACTGAACTCCATAACCATTGGATCTTCCTCATGAGAATATGTGAGGACATTTTAAAAAGCTTTTCTTGTTTATAGTGTGTGAGGAGACAGTAGTAGGAATCAGTTCAGTGCATACTTTTTACTATACTGGTCCTGGGGATGGAACTCAGGACATCAGGCTTAATGGCAGGTGCCTTTACCCAATGAACCACCTTGCCAGCCATTTGTTTGTTGTTGTTTTTTTTAATTCCTCCAGACAGGGTTTCATGTACCCCAAGCTTCAAACTCACTAGGCAGTCAAGAATTATCTTGAACTTCTGATCCTCCTGCAATGCCTCTGCAACCTGGCATTACAGGCTTGCACACCATCCTCCTGCAATGCCTCTGCAGTCTGGCATTACAGGCTTGCACCACCATCCTCCTGCAATGCCTCTGCAGTCTGGCATTATAGGCTTGCACCACCATCCTCCTGCAGTGCCTCTGCAGTCTGGCATTATAGGCTTGCACCACCCTGCCTGGCAGTCATGCTGAGTCTACAACTGAGGGTTTCGTGTATGTGAGACAAGCACTGTTTTTTTTTTTGGTCTTTTCGAGACAGGGTCTCCCTGTAGCCCCACCTGTCCTTGAACTCACTCTGTAGACCAGGCTGGCCTTGAACTCACAAAGATCCGCCTGCCTCTGCCTCCCAAGTGCTAGGATTAAAGGCGTGGCCCACCACGCCCGGCTTCAAGTACTTTTTCTATTTTCCTTCTTTCCCTTATTTATTTATTTATTTGTTTATTTATTTATTTATTTATTTATTTTTATCTTATTTTTGAGGCAGGGTCTCCCTGCAGGCCCACCTGTCCTGGAATTCACTTTGTAGACCAGGCTGCCCTTGAACTCAAGGAGATCTGCCTGCCTCTGCCTCGGGAGTGCTGGGTGGGATTAAAGGTGTGGGCCACCATGCCCTGCCTGTTTTTGGTTGCTTGTTTGTTTTGAGATGGGGTCTCACTATGTAGCTCTGGTTGGCCTAGAACTGTTATCTAGACCAGGCTGGCCTGAAATTCACAGAGATTCACCTGCCTCTGCCTCCTGAGTGCTGGAATTAAAGGGGTGTGCCACCACACCCAGCTTCTTTCGGTTGCTGAAATACTCTGGTCTTGAACTATTGACCTCTTGTCTCCATCTCCCAAGTGCTGGGTTACAGTAGGCCTACACACCATGTCTAGCTAGGATGTTTCAAATATACCTAAGAACAGTTCTGTTTAAATAAATTAGAACCCATCTCCTTCTGAACCCTGGAGTGACAGCAGATGCAGCCTTTAGATCCTGCTTTGGCTCAAAGGTTCCTGCTCAGAATGCCAGCTATGGATGCCAAGAAAGAAAAATGGCAGTTGGAAGTTTGGGGGCAAAGTAGATGATTGTGTGTGTGTGTTTGTGTGTGTGTGTGTGTGTATGTGTGTGTGTTCTTCATAATCAAGGGTTAGTATGGGAGAGGTGAGAAGGCCTGGAGGTGGGAAAGGGTGGGTAGCATTCTGCCTGTGGCCAGCCAGGATTTGTCCTTAGATATATCTGTGGGGGGTTGTGTGGACAAAGATGTATCAGCTATTGAGGAGACAATACAGGAAAGCAGATTCACCTATAGGCTTCCTATGTATTTATATGAGGGCTCCTTAAGGACATAGACAAGGTTGTTGAAAGTCCCTTTTCTGTCCTAGGGAGATCTCTAGCACTCATGTAACAAGCCAGACATGATCAAATGTGCCTATTACCCCAGGGCTGTGGAAGATGGAGCTAGGAGGATCGCCGGGGCTTGCTGGCTGCCAGCCTAGCTCCAGGTCCAGGGAGAGACTCCATCTCAAGGGAATAGGTGGAAGTTGATGGGGCAGGCCATCCAACATCCATCTATGGTCAAGTCATATATGTAGGCACATACAGTTGCACACATGTGTACATATAACCACAGACACACACACACACACACACACACATATACAGGCCACTGTCCTACCACTGACAGCCTTTTAAGACACCTTCCCTCTCAATTTTCACATCTAAGAAAGGATGTTGTAGATTTGATTTCAGATAAGACTGGGTAAGATGGTTCAGTGGGTGGAGATGCCTGTAACCAAGCCTGACAACCTGAGTTCAGTCCCCAGGATCTATATGGTGGAAGGAGAGAACAGATTCTGTCAAGGTATCCTCTGACCTCCAGGAGCCCTCCATGGTACACACACACACACACACACACCACAAATAAGTGTAGTAAAAAAATTCAAACACTGCAGAAAAATCAGAGAAAGGACATTGGATACGGGTTGATCATTTGTCACACGTCCATGATGGACGTGAGGGAGTTCATTATCCTATTTCCTCTACTTTGGGGCATGTGTGAAAATTTTCCTAACCATTCACTTTTAGAATAGTGGAGAGGGGATTGACTACATTTGTCGTGCAGTTCCCGTGAAATCCAGAGAGGCTGTGACAATCACGGTACATTTTCTAGGGATTTATGGACAGCCAGGTACTCAGGGCATGCCTGGCACGTTCCCTGCGACTTTTCTGGCCAGTCTGTGGACCAATGGTAGCAAGAATCTACAAGTAAAGGAATCCCAGGCCTCCCGCAGGCCCCTCCCCTTTCTCTTCCTCCCACTCCGCCTCCCACGCCCCTCCCTGGGAGGAAGCGGCGGCTGGGGTCCAGCAGGTGTGGGGTTAAGGCAGCCTGTTGGTGGCCCCACCAGTGCAGCAGCAGCAGCAGCAGCAGCAGCAGCAGCAGCAACAGCAACTGTGCGGCTGTGGCAGGCCTGGCACCTGGCCAGCTGGCAGAGAGCCCCAGGAAGGAGGAGGGAGGAGGAAGAGGGGAAGAAGGAGGTGGAGAGGAGCAGTGAGCAGGCCCGAGGAGGCAGGACTTCCTGGTGTGGGGGTTGTCAACAGCCCAGAAAGAGAGAGAGACAGACAGACACATCCAGTGGAGCCACGCGGGAGGAGCCACTCCGAGAGACCCGGAGCCAACTGGGGGCCGAATCTCCCCGACCCGCAGCATCAGAGAAGACCCGCAGAGGATCCGCAGAGACTCGGCCTGGGCTGCACTCGGGAAGCGCGGGGTTCTTGTCTGGCTCACTGCAAACTTTCCACCGACATGCCTCTCGGGGTGAGAAGCGGACCCCGGAGAGCACTGGCTAGCTCTTGACCGCCGCCTGCCGTGGCCTGCATTGCCCAGGGGGCCAGGAGGCCCCAGGAAAAGGACATCTTTAAGCCCCCAGGTCCTCTCTGCGTCTGTCGGTAGGTAGGTAGGTAGGACTCCCGGGCTGGGCGGGGCTCTGGGCTTGGCGGGCAGTGCCTAACTCATCGATGGGGGGAGCGGGGTGGGGGTGGGGTGGGCTTGAGGCCCCAGCAGAGGCCTCTGGGTGTCTCTGCCTGCGGAGGAGCGGATTCACCCCTTCGCCCTAGGCCCTGGAGACCTGTGCTGGTCGGGATACTTATGTCTCTTGAGTTTGAAATGTCCCAACTTTGGCTCTCAATTGCTGCTTCCTATTCTGGGTGCCCTATCCCCTCTGCTCCAGTCTGCTGTCATCTCTGTCTCTGGGTCTCTCTCTGTAGTGGCTTCTCTTTGCTAACTCCCCCCACAGACCCCGCATTCGGCTGCTCAGAGAGGAAGCCCCAGCAGAGGTGGCTTGTCCCTGCCTTTTACTCACATTCTCTCTCTCTCTCTCTCTCTCTCTCTCTCTCTCTCTCTCTCTCTAGTTTGCAAGCTCAGCTCTGGGGTTTCGGCAGCGACAGCAGCAGCAGGAAAAACCTGCCCCTGCCCCCCCCCCCGCCACCTTCCCTCCCCTGGACTCCAGGCACCAACCAGGCACCCCCAGTTCCCAACAAGTCCCTCCTGCCATGTCGGACCCAGACGTCCCCAGGGGCCCCGATGTCCCTGCCATGTGGCCCCGCTGTTCCAGAGGTGCCTGAGCCCCTTTCCGGGAGCCCAGCCCCTCCCCCGCCCCACCCCCGTGCGGAGCCCTAGGGACCATGAGTGGGGGTAAGAAGAAAAGTAGTTTTCAGATCACCAGCGTCACCACGGACTACGAGGGTCCCGGGAGCCCCGGATCTGCGGATCCCCCTGCTGCCACCGGGCCCCCACCCCGCCTCCCCAATGGGGAGCCCAGCCCCGATCCGGGGGGCAGGGGCACCCCGCGGAACGGCTCCCCGCCACCCGGAGCTCCCGCCTCCCGTTTCCGAGTGGTGAAGTTGCCCCAAGGCTTAGGAGAACCTTATCGCAGAGGTCGGTGGACGTGTGTGGATGTTTACGAGAGAGACCTGGAGCCCCCCAGCTTCGGCAGGCTGCTGGAGGGCATCCGAGGGGCCTCGGGGGGCACGGGGGGCCGATCGCTGGACTCCAGGCTGGAGCTAGCCAGCCTGGGCCTGAGCGCCCCGGTCCCGCAACCGGGCCTATCTCAGAGCCCCAGCTCCTGGCTCCGCCCGCCCCCCACTTCTCCTGGGTCGCAGGCCCGCTCCTTCACAGGGGGCCTGGGCCAGCTGGCCGGGCCGGGCAAGGCCAAGGTGGAGACACCTCCCCCGTCAGCCTCTCCGCCTCAGCAGCGCCCCCCAGGGCCTGGGGCTGGGGACAGCGGCCAGCCCCTGCCCGCCCTGAAGCTGGACGTGGAGTCTAGGGGCTCAGCAGCCGCGACCCCTCCACTGCTGCGAAGAAGAGATGGGGCGGTTCGGCTGAGGATGGAGTTGGTGGCTCCAGAGGACACAGGGCAGGTAAGAAATGGCCTCCAGGGAGGGGATTTTGGGGGGCTCTACCCAAACCATGTCAGCTTTGGCCTAACTTCTGTCCTGGGTCCCCCCATTTCTACTGTCACCTGTCTATCAGGCAGGCCTGCCAGTCTTGTTTTCTTTTTACAATTGTACTTTGAAATCTCTTCTATTTCCCTCCCTCCCTCCCTCCCTCTCTTCCTTCCTTCCTTCCTTCCTTCCTTCCTTCCTTCCTTCCTTCCTTCCTTCCTTCCTTCCTTCCTTCCCCTCCTCTCCCCTTCCCTTCTTTTCTCTCCTCTCCTCCCGTCTTTCTTCTCCGTGGCCTTTAAATTGTTGCCCTTGGCCTTGACTATTTCCATAAAGCCTGTGACATATGTATATAGCCTGCCTACTTGAGCCTTTACCTCTTCTGGCTCCAGGTGGTGAGGGTGGAGGCCCCAGCTGGGTGGCTGGCTGGGCTCCCAAGGGGAGGAGTTACCAGGGTTTTGGGGCAGCCATAAAAGGTAGGCATGCCTCTGGGTCTTCCCAACAGCCACCATGTTCTGCCTCACTGCAGACCAGTTTATCTGAGGAACTGGGTGGGGGGCAAGGGATGGGGAACACATACCACCTTAAGTCATCTTAGTTCCCTATACCCAGCTTCTCCAGGAGTGATCACTGGGGAGACCTCAGCAACCATGGTGTGGGAAGAAGGTGGGAAATAGGAGGAAAAGAGTTAAATTCTCTGTTCTATTTGCTTCCGGTTTCTAAAAGAGGAACCAGCCCACAAGCCTGGGGGCAGGTCCCTTTGTGAGTGTGTGTGTGTGTGTGTGTGTGTGTGTGTGTGTGTGTTTTGGGGGGGGGTGTTGGGCCAGGAGTTAGATGGGAGGTTGGATGCTTTTACCCCAGAAGAGAAAATAACACCTTGGCTGCCAAGGAAGGGCAGGGAGTATGAGGATGAGGGTTCTGTCCCCTTTCTGGCCATGAGCTCAAACCACAATGTAAAAATATCCTGGGCCCAGGCCCTGTTAGAACCGGTCAGGACTGGCTCTCCTACCCTCCCCTGTTCTCTAACTCCCTATCTCATGACCCCACCCCATTTCCCATTTTTCTAGAGTTCTCTCATTTAGTCCCCTGGGCAAGCTGCAGTTGCCTAGCCCCCAGGCTCTTTTAGGGCAAGTTATTTATTAGTGGCTGTTGTTTATTTGTTTGTTTGTGTGCACATGCCACAGTGTGCATATGGTGGTTGTAGGACAACTTTTGGGAGTTGGTTCTCTCCTTCTGCCATGTGAGTCCCAGAGATCAAACTCTGGTTCTCTGGCTTAGCAGCAAGCTCCTTTTATCTGCTCAACCTTCTCACCAGCCCCAGTCTGTGTGATACTTTTTAACCTCACCCTGAGCCTCCCTTAGGTTTGTAGACCCTGTCTCTCTCCCCACAGTGTCCCCACCCCCCTTCCTTCCTCCCATCATGCTCAGATCATTTCCTGTGTGCCTATAACTGTCTCTGTTTCCCTGCCCCAAAGTCTGTCTCCCTCATACTGTCCTGTGGCTCTAAAAGAGCAGGGGAGACTGAAGGGGGGGTAAGCGGGGGAGGGCACCACTGGACCCTTTTCCTGTGTCTAACCACTGTCTGCTCTCTGCTCTTGGCTTTTCCAAGAAGCCGAGGCCTCTCAGGGGAGCCTTAATGAGGCCTCTCTCCTGTTCCTGTCACCCCCGCCTTCAGCTCAACTTCACCTGAGGCCCTGAGGAATTAAGAGAAGAGGTTAGCATGGGGCACGAGGTGTGTAGAACCAGTTTCTATGGATTCATTCATTCTCTAAATAGCCACAGAACAAATTTTCCTTCTAGCTGGGGAGACATGATAAATACTTTATTTTCAGATAATATTAGATGCTTTAAAAAAAATGAAACTGTTCAGTGGATTAGTAAATGGTGGGCAAGGAAGTGACATTTATGTGGTTATAAGAAGCCACATGCTGGGCGTGGTGGTGCACGCCTTTAATCCCAGCACTCGAGAGGCAGAGGCAGGCAGATCTCTGTGAGTTCAAGGCCAGCCTGGTCAATACAGCGAGTTCCAGGCCAGCTGGGGTTACAGGGAGACCCTGTCTCAAAAAAGACCAAAAAAAAAAAAAAAAGTCACACAACTTGGGAGAACTAAGGCAGGAGGCAAGTTCAAGGCCAGCCTAAGCTACATAGTAAGTTCCAGTTCCAGGTCAGCTTGGGCTATATTGTGAGAGCTCGCTCTCAAAAAAAAAAAAAAAGTGTGTGTATATCTCAGGTGATAGAGTGCTACTTGCCCAGCATGCAGGAAGCCCTGGGTTTGATGTCTGGCATCTCATGAGCTAGGCATGGTGGTGCACACCAGTAATCCTAGCCCTTGAGAGATAGGAGCAGCAGTAGTTCAAGGTCATCTTTGATTACATAGTCAGTTTGAGGCCAGTATATCAAAAAAGACACTCATGGGCTAGAGAGATAGTTGTTCAGTGGTTAAGAGCATAACCTGCTCTGATGGCAGACCTGAGTTCGGTTCCCAATTCCCAGCACCTCCACCAGTGGCTGACACCTGCCTGTAACTCCAGCTCCAGGGAGATCTGCTGTCTCTGGCTTCGATGGGCATTTGTCCTCACGTGCACATAGCCGTACCCATACACATAATTAAAAATAAAAATAAATCTTTAAAAAATGTAAAAAAAGACTGTGTCTAAAGAGAGTAACCTCTAATTAGGAGCCCTGAGGACAGGAAGGGGTGTGCTCTGATACCCCAGTTCTTACTATAACACCCCTAGTGTCTGCTTATTGTTTCCAGCAAGACTGGAATAGGGAAGGGCTTCAGGGATCGGACCCCTGGACCTTAGGAGTGGAGAGGGAGAAAGACCCAGAAACAAGGGCAACTTGTAAGTGCTCTCTCTCTCTCTCTCTCTCTCTGTCTGTCTTTTGCCTTGTGTCTGTGTGTATGTCTATCTATGTGTGTGTGTCCGTCTCCGTCTCCATCTCTCTGTCTCTGTCTGTTTCTCTCTGTGTCTTTCATGCTGTAGATGGACCCTGGAGTCTTGTGCATGCTAGGCAAGACTTCTACCACCAAGTCACCCCCAACCCCCGTTTCATTTTGTGCTACTGCAGTGCTGTGGATGGAACCCAGGGCCGTGTGTACACTAAGCAAGTACTCCACTATCCAAGCTGTCCCTCCCAGCCCCTACCTCATGTGACAGTTCCCACCTCTCTGCCTCCAGGTACCCCCACTCGACTCTCACCCCAACTCCCCAGCCATCTACTTTGATGCCAGCCTCGTCCACAAGTCTCCGGACCCTTTTGGAGCCGCAGCAGCTCAGAGCCTCAGCCTGGCCCGCTCCATGCTGGCCATCAGCGGTCACTTGGACAGTGATGATGATAGGTAGGTGGGCTCCTTCCGTGTAATAGGGGACATGAGGGTGACACCCAGTGTCATATACTGGTATGTCTCTGCCTGGCACGTGTCCTTCTCCCTGGGTGAACTTGGAGGGGACCGCTTAAAGAGAGATCTGGACAGAACATAACCACTGTTGAGGTTGATTTGGGATCCACTCCCTCGATGTGGAGAGAGCTGGGTGGGACTCCTTGGCTTCAGACTTCAGTCAGACAGTCTTTTAGAGTTTGAAGGGAGTCATTGTTGGCAGATTCCAGAGCTCTTGGCAGATTTAGAGATCACTGGGCTGGCCTTAGGATTCCATTGGTGAGTGTGCAGGAGACAAGAATAGAAGAGGTGGGGAGGGGGTAGAGTGCTCACCTAGCACACACAAGGCCCCAAGTCCAATCCTAGAGTCCCATAAACCAGGTGTGGTGGTACACGGCCTGTCCTGCGAGTCAGTGACTAGAAGGTAGAGGCAGGAGGATCAGGACTTGAAGCTTGGAGCCCAGGCTGGCCTAGGAGTGACACCCTGTCTCAAAAGACAAATGGTAGCTGGGCGTGGTGGTGCATGCCTTTAACTGGAGGCAGGCAGGCAGATCTCTGTGAGTTCAAGGCCAGCCTGGTCTACATAAAGAGCTCCAGGCCAGCTGGGACTACAGGGAGACCCTGTCTCAAAAAAACAAAAAAAAAGGTGGGGGGGAGGGATACAAATGGAAAGAATCTTCCCAACTTTATCGCTCTTTGCTTCAACCAACAAGGGGAAAGGAGGGTTGAATGTGACAGCCTTAGAGTCCCACATCGTCAACTGTAGGGCCCAAGATTTGTTTCTTATTTTATGCTTATGAGTGTTTTGCCTGCATGTATGTAAGTGCACCCGTATCATGCAGTGCTCTCACGGCCAGAGGAGGGTATTGGATCTCCCAGAACTAGAGTTAGGGATGCATGTTAGCTACCTTACTCAGTTGGTAGATTGGTTTTGTTTTGTTTTGTCTTTTTTTGGGGGGGGAGGGGTTTTCGAGACAGGCTCTCCCTGTAGCCCCAGCTGGCCTGGAACTCACTCTGTAGACCAGGCTGGCCTTGAACTCACAAAGATCCGCCTGCCTCTGCCTCCCAAGTGTGTATTTTATTTCTTAACCAAGTAATAGCCACTTGGAATGACTAAAAGGTTTCCAAGTTTAGTTTTATCTTGATTATCCAGAAATCACTTTCCGATTTCATCTTCTTAATAGTTTAATATTAAATATAACACTGACCTATAAAAATATTTCCCTCTTCATTAATGTTCGCTAAATGGTTACTTTGTGTATTTATATCTATTCATTTATTTAGCAAATATGTGTTGAATCTCTACCAGGTTCCAGGCAAAGATTCTAAGCACAACTTTGTAGTGATAGGATAACATAGTATAGGTTTTTCTTTGGTACTTCACTCAAACACAGTTATACTACAAGGGTGACATTCAGTTGAGACCAAAATGGTGAAAAGTTAAGAATATGAAGAATGATGGGCAGAATGATGGGCAGACAGAGGTAAGAGCAAGTACAAAGGTCGTAAGTAGACATGAACTTCTAGTATGTTCAGATTACAATAGCCAGTGGAGGCAGCAGGGTTGGGGGGGAGAGGAGGCCTCATCTTGGGGCACAAGCCAGATGAGTCAGGGACAGACAGCAGCTGACTGCACATGTTTCCTTTTAGACTTAGGTAAGGACTACTTCTTATTGTTGATATATAGATGGTTTGCTTATTTCAAGAATGAAAATTGTTTGAAAGATATAATATGCTTTATATTTTAATAAATCACTCTTGCTTTGGAAAATTAGTTGAGACTGTGGAACTAAAGATAAGACTGAAAGCAGGAAGTCCATTAGTAGTCTGTTGTCAGTGAGGATGGAGAGAGAGAAGGCAGGTTTGGGAACCAGTTTGACTTCAGCAAGTGAATTCAACATGGAAAGTGAGGGCAAAGAGATACTGGGGGTAGCTTCCAGGATGCCAGAGTGAGCAGTAGGTGAGGAGTTTGTGGAGATGAGGGAGCTGTTCTAGCTTGCCTTCAATTGCTGTGACAAAACACTCTGACCAATACCCACTTGGGCACAAAGGGGTTTATTTGGCTTACATCTCCTGGGTCACCATAGTTCATAACTGAGGGAGCCCAAGTAGGAACTCAAAGCAGGAACCTGGAAGCAGGAGCTGAAGGACAGGCCATGGAGGACCATGCTTTCTGGCTTGCTCCCCTGGCCCATACTCAGCCTTCTTTCTTATACAATACACAAAAACCTTCCCAGGGGTAGAAGTGCCCACAGTGAGCTGGGCCCTCCCACATCACTCAAGAAGCAAAAAAACAAAAACAAAAAACCCATAGACATGGTCACAGGCCAGTCCATTGGTGGCAATTCTCCAGTAGAGGCTCCCTTAACTCAGGTGTGTAAAGTTGACATCAAAGCTATGTAGCCCAAGTGACCCCTTGTGATCTTGGTACACAAAACACATCACTATTGGGCCGGACGTGGTGGCGCATGCCTTTAATCCTAGCACTTGGGAGGCAGAGGCAGGCCAATCTCTGTGAGTTCAAGGCCAGCCTGGTCTATATAGTGAGTTTCAGGACAGCTGGAGCTACAGGGAGACCCTGTCTCAAAAGGACAAAAAAAAAAAAATCACTATTAAACCATAGCTTTCCATTTCTTGTCCCCAAGGTATGATGTTAATATTAATATTGCATCATAAGATAGTACAGCCTTAAAAGCCTCACAGTCCCTAAAAAAAAGTCCTAATATTTAAAAGTTTAGTTTCTTAAAAGTCCCTTAACTGTGGGCNTGGGGAAGGAAAGGAGGAAGGCTATAGGAAGGAAGGAAGGAAGGAAGGAAGGAAGGAAGGAAGGAAGGAACTGACAAAGTTCCGTTCCCTTCCTGAGTGTGCCCAGCAGACTCCTGGGAGGACCATGGAGTAGAGCCCTGCTATGCAATGCCTGGCAGCACAGCATTACTGGTCTTGCCCATTAGGGGCAAATGCCTCATTTGGCGGCAGGATTTTGAGTTTCAACATTCATAGGAATGTTGGCCAAGCAGATGGCTAGGCTGCTGGTTTCTGGCAGCGGGCTGGCTGATAGAAGCCGGGTGAAGAGCTAGCCAGCTCCCACTTTTATTAGAGGGAGAAGTGGGACTTCCTGTTGGAGGACCTTGAGGGGAGGGACTTCCTGTTGAGAAGGCCAGGAGGGTTAGGAATGCATGAGTTGGGTGATTGTGTGCAGGAGGAATCAGTCACTCCTTCCCACCTTGTCCCTAGGTGGGGACACCCCCTGGAGTCAGGAACTGGGGCTGGAGGAATGGGGACGAGTGCAGACCCAAATGCAAGGAAACAGGCAGCCAGGAGCTGGAAGGCAAGGGGCTTGTGCCAGGCAGGGCAGGGCCTGGCAAGGCGGGGTGGCTTCTGAGCTCCAGCCCAGCTGGCTCTCAGGAATGTAAGAGGTGTGAGGTTAGCCAGGGCCAGAGAGTCACCTGCCCCTTCGCTGCTATTCTCAGCACTTCCCGCCGTTCCCCTGTATGGGAGATGCCTTGGCATGGAGGCTTCATGTCCTCGTTCCCCCCGCCTGTATGGGAGATGCCTTGGCATGGAGGCTTCATGTCCTCGTTCCCCCTGCCTGTATGGGAGATGCCTTGGCATGGAGGCTCCATGTCCTCGTTCCCCCTGCCTGTATGGGAGATGCCTTGGCATGGAGGCTTCATGTCCTCGTTCCCCCCCGCCTGTATGGGAGATGCCTTGGCATGGAGGCTTCATGTCCTCGTTCCCCCTGCCTGTATGGGAGATGCCTTGGCATGGAGGCTTCATGTCCTCGTTCCCCCTGCCTGTATGGGAGATGCCTTGGCATGGAGGCTTCATGTCCTCGTTCCCCCTGCCTGTATGGGAGATGCCTTGGCATGGAGGCTTCATGTCCTCGTTCCCCCTGCCTGTATGGGAGATGCCTTGGCATGGAGGCTTCCATGTCCTCGTTCCCCCTGCCTGTATGGGAGATGCCTTGGCATGGAGGCTTCATGTCCTCGTTCCCCCCGCCTGTATGGGAGATGCCTTGGCATGGAGGCTTCATGTCCTCCTTCCCCCCGCCTGTATGGGAGATGCCTTGGCATGGAGGCTTCATGTCCCTCTATCCCTGTTTCAACCCAGCCTCCAACTTTCCCTATCACAGAGAGTTCCGCCACTTGGGGCCTTCATAGCAC
The DNA here is from genome assembly GCA_009823505.1 of Rhizomys pruinosus. NCBI lineage: Eukaryota > Metazoa > Chordata > Mammalia > Rodentia > Spalacidae > Rhizomys > Rhizomys pruinosus. Next base: position 2,135,239 of record VZQC01013045.1, on the reverse strand, counting down.
CCGTCTTTTGACTGGTCCCCTCCCTCCCTCTGTCCCACCCCCTCTGCACACCCTAGTCTGACCGGTCGGGCTCCCAGTCTCCACTTAGGCTCTCAGCCTCCAACCCAGCCCCTTATGCCCCACCCTGCTGGACCAGCGGGTTTGGGTTGGGCCACCCTCTACCCACTAGGAATGGGGTGGGTAGACCCCACCTCACCTGTCTGGTGAGTCTCCTACAGCTAGAAGGGGACCAGGGTCCAAGAGGCCTGAGATCTACCTTTTCACAGGGAGCTTAGGCTGGGGTCTGAAATGTTGGGATTCCATGGTGGGGGGGTGCCTTATCAGTCCTTCAATCTGGGGTGGGTAAACAGGGTGCCTGGTGAATTCAGACTGTATGCTCTTGGTTTCCTGTGTTGTGTGATCCCATACAGGATAGGTGTTTGGGTAAGATAAATGAGTAAATGGATGGATGTCCAGCTAGTGGTTCGAAGTCTTGCAGGAAACAAATCCCAAAGACTTGAGGAAGATATATTATCTACTGAGTTCCTTTGGGTCCAGCAATTTTTTGTTGTTGTTTGAGACAGGGTCTCCCTGTAGCCCCAGCTGACCTGGAACTCTGTGTAGACCAGACTGGCCTCAAACTCACAGAGATCCACCTGCCTCTCCCTCCTGAGTGCTGGGACTAAAGTTATGTCCCACTATGCCTGGCTTTAATGCAAATGTTCTATAACTTATGTACATACTAAAGCCACCGCCCCCCCCCCTTTTTTTTCCTTAGACATGGTTTCCCTGTAGCCCCAGTTGGCAAAAAAAAACCTCACTACATAGACCTAGTTGGCTGGCCCGCATCTCAGAGATCCTCCCACCTCTGAATCCTGAGTGCTGGGATTAAAGGTGTATACCACCACACCCTGACATTTTTTTTTTGGTGCCATGCTTTTATTCAAATGAAAAGGGAAAACTGCACTGTACCAGGAAATAGCAAATCTGACAGCATTTTACAGCACAGCATCCTCTGCTCTTGAGTGGACAGTAAACACACTGTACACTGCACATTGCCCAAAGTGTCCATCAAGTCAGATAAAAAAAAGCTGTCTGTAAAAAAAAAAAAAGCCGGGCGTGTTGGCTCATGCCTTTAATCCTAGCACTTGGGAGGGAGAGGCAGAGGCAGGCGGATCTTTGTGAGTTCAAGGCCAGCCTCGTCTATAGAGTAAGTTCCAGGACAGCTGGGGCTACAGGGAGACCCTGTCTCGAAAAGACCAAAAAAAAAAAAAGGCTGACTGTCGGGGGCTGGAGAGATGGCTGAGGGGTTAAGAGCACAGACTGCTCTTGCAGAGGACCAGGGTTCGATTCCCCGCACCCACATGGCGGCTAAGAACCGTCTTTAACTCCAGTTCCAGGGGAATCTGATGCCCACTTCTGACCTCCGAGGCATTGCACAACACCGGTGCACCAACCTGAATGCAGACAGTACATTCATACACATAAAAAATTATAAATAAATAGTAAAGAAGCTGACTGTGGGGGCTGGAGAGATAGCCTAGCGGTTAAGAGCACTGACTGCTCTTGCAGAGGACCTGGGTTTGATCCCCAGCACCCACATGGTGGCTGAGAACTGTCTGTAACTCCAGTTCCAGGGGAATCTGAGACCCTCTTCTGACCTCTGCGGCATTGCACGACATGGGTGCACTGACCTACATGCAGACAGTACATTCATACACATACAAAAATAAATAAAATTTAAAAATTAAAAATCAATAAAATTAAAAAAAAAAAAAGCTGACTGTGGCTTTAAATAGCCAAATAAAAACTGTAACAGTCCTCCTAAAACAAAATTGAAAAACAGAATGAAAAGCTTCCCAAAGCTGTGTTAAGTAGCAGAATTCAACAGGCTGCACTGGTAACCTGAACACATATTTGGCAAATTTAACTCAATAACGACCATGGTAATTTGACTTCCAGTGATGATGTGTGTAAGTAAAAACATAATTTTTAAAAGGCTGCACCATAATAAAAAAAATCTGCACTTTTTTTTTGTGTGTGTGTGTGTGTATATACATGTTTTGCCAGTATGTATGTAAGTGTGCCATGTGTATGCATGCCCACGGAGGTTAGATGCCCTGGAACTGGAGTTACAGGTTGTTGTTAGCTGCTAGTGAGTAGTGGGACCTGAGCCTAGGTCCTCTGTAAAAGCAGCAAGTGTTCTTAACCACTGATCCATTTCTCTAGCCCCTCTATTTTTTATTTTATTTTTGGTTTTGGTGAACTTTGTTTTGTTTTGTTTTCTGGTATTTTTGAGTCAGGGTCTCCCTGTAGCCCCAGTTGGTCTTGATTTGCTACATAGACCAGCCTGCTCTCTATCTCAGAGATGTGCCTGCCTCTGCCCCCTGAGTGCTGGGATTAAAGGCGTGTGCCCCAACTGGCACCTCTGGCTTTTTACTTGGGTTCTGGGGTCAAGCTCAGACTAACACTTTGCCAACTGAGCTCTTTCCCAGTCCCTAAAAACTTCACGTTTTTCTTTCACTTATTCATGTGCATATTAGCACGTGTGCCACGGGGTCTGCACAGAGGTCAGAGGACAACTTGTGGGAGTCACTTCTCTTCTTCCACCATGTGTGTTCCAAGGATTAAACTCATGCCTTCAGGCTTGGTAGGCAAGCACCTTCACTGGCTGAGCCATCTCGCCCCCCCACTGGCTCTTGTGCAACTGTAAAAGCAGTCCCCAAATTCTCCACTTCAGAGGAAAGAAAGAAGACCCAAGAAAAGAGTTTTAGAACGTGGTCAAGGTCACCCAGCCAGTGAGCCTGGGTCTCACCCTAAAGCCACTCTCTCCTGTTGGAGTGTGTCTAGGAGGTGGTAGTGGTCCTGTAAGAGTCCCTTCATTAAGACAGACGCAGGGACAGCTCACCCAAGTGGGGCAAGGAGCCAGCCCCTCCCCCAGCTCAGATCCAGATCCGGGAGAAAGTGTAGACAAGATTGCTGGATGACATGTCCTTGGCTTCAGGCCCAGCCTCTAAGGGCTCCCAGAACATATGCAGGGAGGAAAGCTGGCTGCTGTCCCCTGATCTGAACCTCAACTCTTCCAGACGCCCTGTCTTCCTCTCATCTTCCTGTTCAAACTGTTGGGTTTGACCTTCAAAGGCAAAGACTAGGGATGCCCTCACCCCAGAACCCAAGTCCTACAGGGCTGTTGTCTCCACTTGTGTGTCTTGTGTACTGAACAACTCAGCAGGGTTGCTGTGCACATTTGAAGTCACGGCCTGAGTTAGAATTCAAGACAATTTTCAGGACTATGACAATAAATGTCACGAGAGAGGATATTTTATTCCCATCCTCATGAAGTTGCTTAGGGGTTTGTGGCCCTGGCTGATCTTGTTCCAGACCCTAAGAATTCCAGTGTACAGTTTATAGCCCTCACTCAGGGGTTATCAAAGGGAAAGCTCGACTAAGCTCATGCCTTCAAGCCAGGATGTCACAGGGAAAGTGCTTTCAAAACCTCTATGGAGCTAGACAAACACAAGATCGCCATCTATCAGCCAACAAATGTTTGTTGTATTACTCCTTTATTTCTGGCGAGAGTGGACAATTTAACTTGGCATCTTGGCTCCGAGTGTCTGCCAAACAGGGCTGGTGCTTCTATACTTTGGTGTCTGTATGTTCTACGAGGGTGTTGGGTTTTTCTGTTCTAACCTAGTTTCCCTAGGTGTTGTGAGTTGAAATAGCTTGAAAATTAATGTTGACACAGGCTAGCTAGCCTCCCACTTTTTAAAAAAATTGTTTTTGTGTGGAGTGTGCATGTATGTGTGTATATGTGTGTGTATGTATGTGCGTGTATGTGGGGATGAGAGGACAACTTGAGAAAAGTTGGTTCTCTTCTTTCTCTATGTAGGATATGGGGATCAAACTCGGGTCGTCAGGCTTGGCAGCAAGTGCCTTTACCCCACGGGGCCATCTTGCCCACCTTGGCCTTCCACTCCTAATCGGCATCCCTTCTGGCCCCCTCTTTCGGAGGCCCCAGGTGTCCTTCATCACTAGTATCCTGCTGCCTCTGGCTTGGTCACCCGCTTGGTTGCTCTACCTGTCAGCGCCTCCTGCACCCAGAGCCTGACCAGGAAATGGAAAATTCCCAGCACCCTTTCTGGCAGCACAGTCTCATGCAAGGGTCACCTTGGACTGAGTACAAATCCCCCTGTAGGAAAGAGGGTTGGAGCTGACAGCCGGCAGGGGAGGGACTAGAGCCAGCAATATATAATTGGAGCCTAGTGGGGCCCTGGCTCTGAGAGGGGACAGGGCTGGAGACCCCTGCTATATCAGGGGCAGCAGAGAGGGGTAGGTGACTAAAGAACCTGGGGACTACCACTGGTGGTGAAAGGCGACTTTGGAGAGAGAGCAGGGCAAAAAGACCCTAGCAAGCTCTGGGTAACCAAAGGGGCTTGAGGGAAAACCAGCTTTATCTGGTGCAAACCAGGAGCTTGAGCCCCTGGGGGATTTGAGCCAGGCCTGAGTCGCCCTCTGGTGGCCACTTAACAAACTGCAGCCACTCCTGCTCCATAAAACTCACCGATCATTCCCTCCTAATTCTCTTTAAAAGTCTCTGCTCCTCTATTCAGTGCCCACTTGCAGCCTCTCCTTCCTGCCACTCTTTAAGCCTTGGCTCCCTCTAAGACCCGTGCCCAGGACTCAGATCATACAGGTTTTGTTTGATTTACAGGGCTTCTAGTGGGGCTGTTTCGATTGCTATCATAACTATTCCTAGTTCTCTCTCCACTGCAGGAAGTGGGAAACCCTCTGGGCCCAGGCCCCAAGAGCCACCCAGGGTGTATATGTTTTGTGTTTGTGGGGGTGTGGTCATAAATACATCTATAGTTCCTTCTGTCCCCTATGTCTGTTCCCTTTCTAGAAGCTGAGAAGCCAGGGTCAGCCCAGAGTGGACAGGTAGGAAGGCATAGGTAGGGATAGGCCTCCTAGTGCCTCACCTTCAAGCCCCTCCCCATGCCAGCCCTCTTGCCCCATAGTTCCTCCTCCATCCCAGGGCCAGCTGACTTCGCCGCCCCCTCCCCTCCAATCTGGGATTGGTGCCAGGGTGAGCAGGGGACACTGGCACAGACCTTGTGTGTCTGGGAATTCCCGCCCACTGTGGAGCCAAGGGAGGGGGTCCCCGTGTCTCTGAGGAGCCAATAGCAGCTGCGCCTTGCCCTGAGGCGGGGCTGGGTTTATATCTCAGGCCAGCACCCCAGTAGGCCCTGTCTCCCCTCTGCCTGCCTGGTACCCACAGGACTCCACTCGGCCCAGGGGGGCTCTGAGCCCCCCAGGCATTCCCTTTGCTACAGCCCTCTCCCTGTTGGTGGGGAGGGGGCATCAACCACTCTTGCCTCTCAGGGATGTCCCAACCAGGGGTTTCTGTCAAGTCCTTGGTATCATCTTACGAGACTCGAGTGGTGGGGTTGGTACCAGGGCTACCCCGGAAAAGGGGCTGTGTGTCTTCTCCGTGCTCTCCACGTGGGGCCTCCCCAATCCGTGGGGCATCCCCCATTCGTGGGGTACCTGCACCTCCCCCCCGGGGGTTGGGGAGGCCTGTGCAGCGACCTCAGCGACCTTCATCCTGCCGGGGTATGGACAAAAGCCTTCTCCCTCTGATTCTCTGCTGTCACAGGTACAGAGGAAGGGGTGCATAGCTGGGCTTGCGCAGTAAGGAGCACCTGGGAAGGCAGCACAGCTGCCCAAACTTGGGGCTCCTCCTCCTGCTCACTTGCACCTCCCCATGTCTCTCCAGTGGTTCCGGGAGCCTGGTTGGCATTGACAACAAGATCGAACAAGCCATGGTAAGAAGACATCTTGGTCTCTGGAGGTCACTTACAGCCCCTCGTCTACCTGTCCCTTTAGTCAGGAATACAAGCTGCAGTTTCTTGCCTGGGCCCTTGACCTACTTTAAGCTTTGTGTCCGTGTGTCCTGCCCCTCATCCTTGCCCCCCGCCCTGTTTCTGTCCCACATCCCCCCTTTCCTTTGGGCTCTGGGGAGTCTCTTCTACCTACTCTGCCATCCTCTCATGGCACTGGGGCAGGGGGTGTGGTTGGTGAAAGGCTAGGAGTCCTGACACTTTGTCTTTTCCTGGGGGTCCCCCACCCCCAAGGACTTGGTGAAGTCCCACCTCATGTTTGCTGTGCGAGAAGAGGTAGAGATACTGAAAGAGCAGATCCGGGACCTGGCAGAGCGGAACGCTGCGCTGGAGCAGGAGAATGGATTGCTGCGTGCCCTGGCCAGCCCAGAGCAGCTGGCCCAGCTGCCGTCCTCGGGGCTCCCGAGGCTCGGGCCCCCAGCACCCAATGGGCCCTCTCTCTGAGCCTCTTTTCCCTTACAATGTGCCTTTGGGGGCTGCCCCTGCTGCTAGGCTTCGTGCCAGCCGCCTGCCCCCTCTTCCTATGTAGCTTTAATGCCCGCCCCCAAACCCCAATCCCTAGGGATGGGAGTCAGGCTCAGTATTGGCCTGTCCCTTCCCACCTGGTCTCCCCACGGTCCCCAGGCCTTGATGGAGGAGGGTGAGCCCAGGAGGGAGTGTTTATTGGGAGCCCCTCATCCATGAGAGAACTTAGCCCTCCCCTTCCTTAGGTATCAGTGTTCTGGGGAGTCCCCCCAAGCAGTAGATGGCCTGGGAATATTTGGAGGTTCCCTGGCAGATCCCCTACCCCCACCTCATTCCCTCCAAGTGCTCCCTCCCCTCTGCGCGGGGCAGGGGAGGAGGGGATAAATGGACAGTATCTTCAACTTCTGGGATTCAGGTTGTTATTAAAATAATAATTATAATTAAAAAATCTGAAGAAACTTGAATGTGGAGGTTGGTGTGGTGTTGCTTGTGTGTAGGCCTGTGTGGTGGTACCCTCCTTCTGTTTCTCTGAAGATCCTTGGGCTAACATACGGGAAAGTTGGTTGACAGTGGTATGAGAACAGGTCCTGTCCTAGGAAAGGCCAGACAGGCCAGGCAGAGGAGAGAGGTGGGGGGCGGTGTCTGCCCACGTGCTAGTGGTTGAGGGGGGGGAACAATGAAGTCTTTGGTGAGAGTGAGGATCCACCCCCAGCTACCCAGTGTGTCCCCTCTGTGGGCTGGATCCGGGTGGCTGCTTGGAGGCGGGGCAGGGAACCTTGAACGGGCCCCTTGTCTCTAGGCTGGGTGTGGGCCAGGCTCCTTGGGCACATGTTGCCCTCGCCAGGCCTGGCAGGCTGCTGTGGCCTCCACCCCACCCCCAGCTGCCTGAGGACTGGGCCCAGTGGGTGAACAGGCTCCTCCCAGTCAGCCTGGGCTCTTTTCCCAGGCAGAAAGTAGTCAAGGAAAAGGACCCCATCTAGTGGGAAGTGGGGTGGCGTCAGTTAGAGCCGTGGAGATTGTCCTTCTATGGGGGCCAGGGAAGAGCTCTAGAGAAGTCCGTGACGGCCCAACTGGATAGGGCTCTGTACCTTTTGTGGATGATTGAGCCTGGGTCTCAGGGAGCCCAGCCTGGCTTTCAACTCGTTATATAGTTGCCTCCACCTCCCAAATGGAGGGTTCCCACCATGCCCAGCTTTGGGGTGTATACCTTCTAATACTCCTTCCTGATTTATAATTGTTGCTTTTTTGCTTTTTGTTTGTTCTTTTGCTTGTTTTGTTTTTTGGTACTTTATGAGACAAGGTCTCCCTGTAGCCCACAGCTGGCTTGGAACTCACTATGGAGACCAGGCTGGCCTTGATCTCACAGAGATCCACGTGCCTCTGCCTCCCAAGTGCTGGGGCTAAAGATGTGCGCCACTGTGCCTGGCCCCTTCCTCTTTGGTGTTTGTGTGTGTGTGTATGTGCAAACGTCTGCGCCATAGCCCACGTGTGGAGGTCAGAGGACCACCCCAGGTGTTGATCCTCGCTCTCACTTTGAGACAATACCTCTTGGTCACCACTGTGTATGAGAGGCTAGCTAGCCAGTGAACTTGTGGAGAGTCTCCTGTCTCTGCCTCTCATCTTTTAGAAGAACTGGGATTGGCCATTGTTCCGGGTCTCGCGGGTCCTGAGCGGCCCGGCCCGGCCCGGGGTGCTGGCCGCCATGAGGAAACACAAAGCGCCACAGGAGACACTCAATGGTGGCATCACCAACATTGGAACTCACAAACTTCGAGAAGAACGTGAGCCAGGCCATCCACGAGTATAATGCATACAGAAAAGCAGCATCTGTTATAGCAAAGTCCCCATTCCAAATCAAGATGGAGCAGAAGCTAAGAAATTGCCAGGAGTAGGAACAAAAATTGCTGAAAAGATTGATGAATTTTTAGCAACTGGAAAATTGTGTAAACTGGAAAAGATTCCGCGGGATGATACAAGTTCATCTGTCAATTTCCTGAGTCATTAGTGGCATTGGTCCATCTGCTGCAAGGAAGTTTGTAGATGAAGGAATTAAAACATTAGAAGATTTCAGAACTAGAGAGATGGCCTAGCGGTTAAGAGTGCCGACTGCTCTTGCAGAGGACCCGGGTTCGATCCCCAGCACCCACATGGCTGCTGAGAACCATCTTTAACTCCAGTTCCAGGGGAATCTGACACCCTCTCTGACCTCCTCGGCATTGCATGACATGGGTGCACCAACCTACATGCAGCCAGTACATTCATAAACATACAAAAAATAAAATAAAAAAATGAGAAGATCTCAGGAAAAATGAAGATACATTGAACCATCATCAATGAATTGGGCTGAAATATTTTGAGGACTTTGAAAAAAAGAATTCCTCCTGAAGAAATGTTACAAATGCAAGATATTGTACTAAATGAAGCTAAAAAAGTGGATTCTGAATACATGGCTACAGTCCGTGGCAGTTTCAGAAGAGGCACAGAATCCAGTGGAGACCAATGTTCTTCTGACCCATCCAAATTTTACCTCAGAATCAACCAAACAGCCAAAGTTGTTACATCGAGTTGTGGAGCAGTTACAAAAAGTCGGGAGAAACAAAGTTCATGGGTGTTTGCCAGCTTCCCAGTAAAAATGATGAAGAGGAATATCCACACAGAAGAATGGATATCAGGTTGATTCCCAGAGATCAATATTACTGTGGTGTTCTCTACTTCAGTGGGAGTGACATTTTTAATAAGAATATGAGAGCTCATGCGCTAGAAAAGGGCTTCACCATCAATGAATGTACCATCCGCCCCTTGGGAGTCGCTGGAGTTGCTGGAGAGCCCCTTCCAGTAGACAGTGAACAAAAAATGATTACATCCAGTGGAAGTACCGAGAGCCCAAGGATCGAAGTGAATGAAACCATTTTCCCCTCACGTACGCCCCACTATGCATTCTAATTTATTTCTTAACCTTTGCTATGTAAGGGTATTTGGTGTTTTTAATTGATTGCTGCTTCTCTCTGCTCACCATGTACTACATGTAATCAATAAAACCTCTTGAGCAATTAAAAAAATAAAAATATAAAAAAGAACTGGGATTACAGACGTGTGCTCCTACATTCAGTTTATACATGGACAGTGGGGATCAGAACTCAGGTCAGTAGGCTTCTGTGACCCACTGGGACATTTCCCCAGTCCTGTTTTTGTTTTTTGAGAAAAAGTCTTGGGTAGCAAAGGCTGACCTTGAACTTACTATGTAACCAAGGTTGGCTTTGATTTGTGTGTACACACACACGTGTGTAAGCGTGTGTGTGTTCACATGTGCATGTGCATGCATGTACATGTGTGTATATACATGCTTGCGGAGCCCCAAAATTGACACTGAGTGTCTTCTTCAATCACTCTCAGCAGTATTTTTTGAGACAGGGTCTCTCACTGAACCTGGAGCTCACTGATTCATTTAAACTGGCCAACCCGTGACCCCAGGGATCTTCCTATGTCTGCTTCCCCACTGGTAATATTACAGGTATGTATCAAACCACGCCTGGCTATTTTACCTGGATACAAATGCAGGTCCTCATGCTTCTTTGGCAAGTACTTTACTGACTGAGCCATCTCCCCAACTTTGAACCTGTGATCCTCCCGGCCTCCATCTCCCAGGTGCTGGGACTACTGACTACGATATCTAGCTCAACTTAAGTTTTTGTGAAAAAAAATTTTTTTGAGACAGGATCTCACTATGTACCCCTGCCTGGCCTGGAACTCACTGTGTAGACCAGGGTGGCCTCAATCTCACAGAGATCCCCCTACCTGTGCCTCACGAGTGCTAGGATTAAGAGCACCACCACATCCAGCAGTTTTTGTGACTCTTGCCTTCACTACCCAGAACACATATCTTGAAGTGATGTTATGATTACTTGGCAAAATCCATAGAAACTGCCCTAACCCACATGGGCACTCAATAAACATCCATATCCTTAATCTTGGATATAGGGCTAGAAGGACCAAGGCTGTCAATGATTGGCTCTGAAAGTCTTAGAAGGGCCTTGGGGGGTTGGGGCCAGGCAGCTCTCACAATGATCTAGAACATTCCCTCACTCTAAGTTCTCATCCACTTAGACTTCTCTCCCTGTCCCAGGGAGGAGAGGAAGGGCCTGGCATGACTCACTGGGGGGCACACCCCATTCGGATTTCTTATTTCTTCCTTCGATACTGTACTTGAAGCTCCTCGGTACCCACAAGTACCCTCCCAGTGGCAGCCGCTGGCTGACGGCATTTCCCCATCGACATCCCAAATGGTGGCTCTGCCCCATACTTTGGGCTTACGGCATCTGAAGAGATGTCTATGGTCTGGAGGCTCTTGGAACGGCTTGGGCGAGTTTGGCCAACAATGAATAACTGGGTGAGTGTGACAACAATGTCCATATGATGATGGGGTAGGAGTTCTGGTCCATGACCTGGAGGTCATGAGGCCCCTTACCATGTTGTCCCACCTTCTTGGCCTCCCATTGGTTAACAAGTCAGGGCTGGAAGTAAGGGCTTAGGAGGGTTGGGAGAAGTTTGGGGAAGAATGGAAGGTCACCCCAGCTTCCTTGTGTTTACTGTGTTCTTTCCTCCATCTCCCCTCTGTCCTCTGTCTTATTTATTCTTGTTTTTTTTCATTTAAAAATATTTTATTATTTCTTGGGGCTGGGGAGATGGCTCAGCAGCTAAGAGCACAGCCTGTTCTTGCAGAGGACTTGGGCTCAGTTTCCAGCACCCACATGGCTGTTGAGAATTGTTAACTCCAGCTCTGATTTGCTCTTCTGACCTCAGGCATTGCATGATATGGGTACACTTACACACACATGCAGGCGATACACTCATACACATTAAAAAATTATTTCTTTTTTAAAAATTTTAAAAATTTTATTTGTTCATTATGTGTATGAATGTACTGTCTGCATGTAGGTTTGTGCACCCATGTCGTGCAATGCAGCAGAAGTCAGAAGAGGGTGTCGGGTTCCCCTGCAACTGGAGTCAAAGACAGTTCTCAGCCGCCATGTGGGTGCTGGGGATTGAACCCAGGTCCTCTGCAAGAGCAGTCGGCACTCCTAACCACTAGGTCATCTCTCCAGCCCCCCCCAAAATTATTATTTCTTATGTGTATAAGTGTTTTGCCTGCATATATGTAAGAGCACCCATGTCCTGCAATGGCTATGGAGGCAGCCAGAAGAGGGCATTAGATCCCCTGGAACTGGAGTTATGGATGGTAGTTAGCTGTCATGTAGGTGCTGGGAACTGAACCTGGTCCTCTGCGAGGGCAGCCAGTGCTCTTAAATGCTGAGCCATCTCTCCAGCCCCTGTCTTGTTTCTTATTATTACTATTATTGCAATTATTGTGTATGTGAGTGTGTGTGTGTGTGTGTGTGTGTGTGTGTGTGTGTGTGTGGAGAGAGAGAGAGAGAGAGGGAGAGAGAGAGAGAGAGGAGATGTGTTCAGGTACACACATACCATGGCACAAGTATATATAGAGAGGAGACGTGTTCAGGTATACACATACCGTGGCACAAGTATATATAGAGAGGAGATGTGTTCAGGTACACACATACCATGGCACAAGTATATAGAGAGAGGAGACGTGTTCAGGTACACACATACCGTGGCACAAGTATAAAGCTTAGAGAACAACTTTCAGGAATCAGTTCTCTCTTTCCATCCTGGGATCCAGGAATCCAGTTCAGTTGTCAGCTCTCCCAGCAAGCTCCTTTACATGCTGAGCCATGTCACCCACCCGTGTCTTTTCTTTTAGGGACTGTTCTGGAGCTGTAAAAGTAAGCCAAGTATCCCAGAGCATCCCAAGAAACATCCGTTGAAGGGAATGGAGAAGACTTCTACTTCAAAGTCTACGGACTTTGACACTGTAAAGTTGGTCAGGCCTCACAAAGAGTCCCAGATCTCTGACCTGGATGAGTGCCCAGGGGCACCTGAACCCAGCATGTTGACTACTGTCAAGGAAAGGCCTGCTGCGGTGGCCCGTGAGAGTCGCTCCCTGCTGCGGCTGTCCTGGACAGTCATCCAGTCAGTTTCCACAACAGTGGTCTCTGCACTGCGGTCTGGCTGGAGACTGTGTAGGTGGAAGGTTAGTGCCTCCCCACCTTTCCCAAACCCCAGTAACACTCCCTCCATCTGTCTCTCATCACTGTTTTTTTGAGACTGGATCTCATGTAGCCCAGGCTTGCCTTTAACTTTCTTTTTTTTTATTTATTTTTTTTATTTCTGTATGTATGAATGTACTGTCTGCATGCAGGTCTGTGCACCCGTGTCGTGCAATGCCGCGGAGGTCAGAAGAGGGTCTCGGATTCCCCTGGAACTGGAGTTCTCCTGGAATTGGAGTTACAGACGGTTCTTATCTGCCATGTGGGTGCTGGGGATCGAACCCGGGTCCTCTGCAAGAGCGTCGGTGCTCTTAACCGCTAGGCTATCTCTCCAGCCCGCCTTTAACTTTCTATGTAGCTTAGCATAGCCTTAAATTCCTTTTTAAAAAAATGATTTATTTTTATTATTTTTAATTATGTACCTGTGTATATATGCAAATGAGCACAGTACCTGCAGAGGCCAGAAGAAGACATCAGATTCCCTAGAGCTGGAGTTAAAGGTGGTTGTGAGCTCCCATGCTGGGTGCTCACCTGGCTCCTCTGTGAGAGCAGCCAGTGCTCTTAATCACTGAACCATCTCTCCAGCTCCTTGAATTCCTTTTTTTGTTTTGAGACAGGGTCCTGCTAACCCATCTGGCCTAGAACTCACTCTGTAGACCAGGCTGGCCTGGAACTCACAGAGATCCACCTGCCTCTGCCTCCCTAGTGCTGGGATTAAAGGCATGTACCACCTCACCGAGCTCTTTCTAAAAATATTATTTATTGTTTTTTTACATGTATAAGTGTTTTGCCTACATGGATGTAAGTGCACCTGTCCACACAATGCCCACAAAGGTCAGAAGAGGGAATTGGATCATCACCTGGAACTAGAGTTACAGAAAGTTGTTAGCCACTATATGGATGTTGGGAACCAAATCTGGGTCTTCTACTAAGCAACCAGTGCTCTTAACTACTGAGCATCTCTCTAAACCCTTGAATTCCCTAAAAAAAAAAAAATCAGTCAGTCAGTCTGCTCATGTTTGAGTGGCAAGCACTTCATCATCTAGTCATCTCCCCAGCCCGGGCCTTGAATTCCTGATGCTTCTTTCTCCATCTTGTCACTGTTCATATTGTAGGCATGCACTGCCACATGCAGTTTAGACTGTTCCGGGGATGGAACCAGGGCTTCCTGCGTGCTCGGCAAGTGCTCTATCAACTAAGCTGCATCTCCAGGTCCCTCCAGGCCCCTGTTCAATCATTTCCAGCATCTCTTCTCTTTCGAGGCACTTTGAAGACAATGCTAAGCAAGGTTTACCAGACCAGGGTGGCCACAGACAGGACAGTAGGCCTTGTTGGTTCTGTGTCCTGAAGGGAGTACCATGGGAGGTAGAGAGGCCTTGGGTCCCAAGGGGAGGGCATCTCATTCAGACCTAGTCAGACGGGCATCAAGGTTGCCATTCCTTGAGGAATTTGCTTGGCTTGGTGAGGCCTTGATAGAGAGGTGGAAGGGATGGGGAGGCCATTCCAGAAAGAGAACAGAGCGTGCGTGTGTGGTGGGGCTTGCTCATGTTGTAGGAGATTTATGGCATTCCTGGAGCCAGGAGCCTACTTGTGCAAGGAAGGGTGGATGGCCAGCTTGGAGAATTTGAATTTTCCCTAAGAATATGAAGACATTTGAGCAGGAATGACACGATCCAGTGTCTTATGTAGTCCAAGCTGTCCTCAGAGTTGCTGTGTAGCTGAGGGTGTCCTTAAAGTCCTGATACTCTTGCCTCTACCCCTCAAGTGCTCGTTTATGCGGTGCTGGGCATTGAACCCAGGCCTTCATGGATGCTAAGCAAACACTGAGCCACATCCCCAGCCCCTATATACCATAGAAATGCAGAATGTGTAAGTGGTTTAGTGGTGGCCAGAGACTGGGTGGGGAGAGGTTCTAAAAGGACAACATTAGCTGCCCAGTGAACTTGCCTAGTGTGCATGAAGCCTCAGATTCTATCCTCAGTACTGGCAGGTAAAAGGAAACCATTGATTTGAGAGTGCTTTCACAGTAAAAGTACATTAATAATCCTTACGATAATCTTGAGTGTGAGTGTGAGATACACAACCCTGATATGTGATAAAATTTTGTAGAATTAAGCATGCACACAAGCATACATAACACACAAATGAATACAAGTAAGACTTGAGATATCTGGCTGGGGGTTGGAAAGATGGCTCAGCAGTTAATAGTACTGGCTGTTCTTGCAGGGGACCTGAGTTCAGTTCCCAGCCCCCATCTCAGGTGGCTCACAAACCCCTGTAACTCCAGCTCCAGGGGGATTTGCCGCCCTCTTCTGGCCTCCATAGGCATTGTACTCAATGTGCAATATTCTCACAGAGACATATAATTAAAAATAATAAAAATTAAAAAATATTGTTGGTGGTGGCACATGCCAGGAGGTAGGAAACAGAGGCAGGCAGATCTCTGTGACTTCAGGGCAAATATGATTTATATAGTGAGTTCAAGGTCAGCCAGGTCTATATAGTAAGACCCTGTCTCAAAAAACCCAAAAAGTAAGGCTGGAGAGATGGTGCTTCCAAAGGACCTGGGTTCATCATCCATATGGTGGCTAACAACCTTCCGTAGCTCCAGTTGCAGGGGATCCAGTGCCCTCTTCTGACCTCCACAGGCATTGTACACATGTGGTATCCTTACATACATGCAGGTGAAACACTAATATACATAAGATAAAAATAAAATATTAAAAAAACCAGATGGTAAAAAATAAAATAAAACCTTTAAAATCTAGGGATATAAGAATAAAATCAGCAGATCAACCAACACTAATATCCTGACTTTTTTTGCGGATGTTTTGAGACGGTCCCATGTAGCTCAGGCTGGCCTAGAATTTGCTATGTAGCTGAAGATGGGCTTGACCTCCTGACCCTCTTGAGTCTACCCCTCTCCTAAGTGCTGAGACTACCGGAGTGCATCACCACATCCACTTATAGTGGTTTTAAAAACAACTTTAAACATTTTATTTTATGTGTATGAATGTTTTGCCTGCATGTGTGTAAGAACACTCGTGTGCCGTGCCCACAGAGAGCACAAGAGGGTGTCAGATCTCTGGAACTAGAGTTACAGATGGTTGTTAGCCACCATCTGGGTGCTGGGAACTGAAGCCCTGTCCTCTGCAAGAGCAGCCAGTGCTCTTAACTGCGGAGTCATCTGCTTTTCCCAGTTATAGTGGGTTTTTAACCTTTTCTTTAGTTTCCTACAAAATAATGGGTTTTATTATGAAATTTTCTTTTTTTTTTTAATTTTTATTTATTTATTTATTTTTATGTGTATGAATGTACTATCTGCATGCAGGTCTGTGCACCCGTGTTGTGCGATGCTGCGGAGGTCAGAAGAGGGTCTCGGATTCCCCTGGAACTGGAGTTCTCCTGGAACTGGAGTCACAGACGGTTCTCAGCCGCCATATGGGTGCTGGGGATCGAACCCAGGTCCTCTACAAGAGCGGTCAGCGCTCTTAACCGCTAGGCCATCCCTCCAGCCCCTTATTATGACATTTTCTACCCACATATCATTGAACTTTGCTTGTATTTTCTTGCATCATTACTTTCCCATTTGTGGTATAGCTTTTGTTGTCGTTGTTTTGTCTTTTTGAGACCAGATCTCCCTTTAGCCCCAACTGGCCTGGAACTTACCATGTAGACCAGGCTGGCCTTGAACTCATAGAGATCTGCCTGCTTCTGCCTCCCAAGTGTTGGGATTAAAGGTGTGTGCTACCACTCCTGGCTTTTGTTGTTGTTACTGTTGTTGTGTCCGTGTCTGTGTGTGCGTACGCAGGTGCTTTCTTCATCTGTGTGCTCATGTGGAGGCTAGAGATCACTTCTTCTATCACTCTCCATTTATTTATTTATTTATTTATTTATTTATTATTTATTTATGGCAGTATCTATCCCTAAATTGGGGACTTACTATTTCTGCCAGCCTGCCTGGCCAGACAGCCTCCTGGGATCACATATCTCCATCCCTCCAGCCCTGGGGTTATAGACAAGCACTCCCATGCACAACTCTTTACATGCCTGCACGTCAAGCACTTTATCCAATGAGCTCTTTTCTCAGCTCCTATGTTTTTGCAAAATTTTCTTACTGAGAGAAGTTAAGGGTCTACAAATTTGCCATTATTATTATTTTTTTATTTATTTCTGTATGTGTATGAATGTACTGTCTGCATGCATGTGTGTGCACCCGTGTTGTGCAATGCTGCGGAGGTCAGAAGAGGGTGTCGGATTCCCCTGGAACTGGAGTTCTCCTGGAATTGGAGTTTCAGACGATTCTCGGCCGCCATGTGGGTGCTGGGGATCGAACCCAGGTCCTCTGTAAGAGTGGTCGGCGCTCTTAACTGCCATCTCTCCAGCCCCCATTATTATTTTTTTTTTATAACTGCATGTCAACCTAAAATTACCTAGGTAGAAAAGAAAAAATGGGACCAGGTGGCTCCCACCTGCAACTCCAGCACTTGAGAGGTGGAGAAGCAGGACGATTGCCTCGTTCGGAAGTTCAGCCTAAGCTATGCAGTGGGTTTCAGGCTAATGTGGATTAACAGTGTGAGACTATCCCTAAAAGCAAACATGAAAACCAAACCAAACTAAGAAGGGAGGGAGGAAAAAGGTAAGAGAAGAGAAAATGTGGTTGGACTGGTGGTTCATATGTGTAATCCCAGCAATCAGAGGCTGAGGCAGGAAGATTATGAGTTCAAGGCCAACTTGGGCAGTATAGTGAGGTTATGTATCAGAAACTGACATAGGGAGGTTGGGTGTGGAGGCTCATGTTTTGTTTTGTTTTGTGTTTTTTTTTTTGTGTTATTATTATTATTTTTTTTTTTTTGTTTTTTTTGGCCTTTTTGTGACAGGGTGTCCCTTTAGTCCCAGCTGGCCTGGAGCTCACTATGTAGGCCAGGCTGGCCTTGAAGTCACAGAGATCCGCCTGCCTCTGTCTCCCGAGTGCTGGGATTAAAGGCACCACCAGCCAGGCCCAGCCCATGCTTTTAATACCAGCACTTGAGAGGAAGAAGCAGGCAAGCCTGGTCTATACAGAGAGCTCCAAGCCAGCCTGGGCTACATAGCGAGCTCCCTGTCTCAAAAAAACAAAACCTAAAAAATAAAAGAACAAGCAACAAAATCAAAGAAAACAAAACCATCCCCATAGGGGAGTGTCTGGGCTGAGAGTGCTTGTCTGGCTTGATCAATGTCCTGGGTTCCATCCCCAGAACCACATAAACCAGGCCTTGTTGTGGACCCTTGTAATCCCAGCACGGGGAGGTGGAGGCTGGAAAATCAGGAATTCTAAGCCATCCTTAGCTACATAGTGGTTTCAAGGCCTGAGTTCCTACTCTAAATGACTTAGGAAGAGGGAGAGGGAGATGGGGAAGTAGGGGTATCGGACAGCTAGTTCTCTGCAAGTCATTCCACACACTGTTGACATCTGCATATCTCTTTCTTTTATAGTCCTCTATTAGTTCTGCCTCGATTTCCTCCCGAAGGAGGAGTTGGTCAGCCTTGGAGACGCCAGAAAGTGAGATGCTGCAGAAGGTCTACTTGGTGCTCCGGGTCATCCGGAAACAACTAAGAGAGCTGGCCCGCAGGCAGGAGAGGCGCAGGCGGCACCGCCTGCGCTACCACACTAATCGCCACTCCGACCCAGTGCAGGGCCTCAAACAGGATGCCTCTAGGCAGGGGAACCCCAGATCCTCAGAAAGCCCCACCTTACTCTTAAGGAAGGCTCATAGGAGGGGTTCAAGGGTATCAGGCAAGAGTTACTGGTGAGGAGACGTTTGATCCTCTTGTCACCTCTTACCGGGAGCCCAAGACCAGGCCTGGGGTCAGATAGACTCCCCCTTGACTGTGTTTATTCAATTTGTAAAAATATCCAAATATTGAGAACTAAATAAATATCGAATATTTCTGAGTAAACATGGGGTGTGCTCGTGAATTAGGAGAGGCAGTAAAGGGAGCCTGGGTAGTGGACAGGGACCATGTACTGATTTGTGGGCGCAGCTATCCATAAGGGTAACCCCTGGGTCTCTGTGCAGACATCTGGGATGGACAGGTCAGAGCCTTGCATCTCCACACTTCTAGGAGCTGAACTGACTTTGGGTAACCTTAGCAAGGTTACTCCATTCATTGAGTACTAGCTATGGCCACTGGGGAGCCCTGGCTTCTCTTCTTGTGCAAGGCCCTGGAGTCCACTAGGAGCTGCCTGCTCCTGAGTCCATATTGTCTTGACTGCCTGGTTTTCTTGACTTTGGCTTTGCACTTGACCTTTGAGATTGTGAATCCTTCCAATTTTGAGACAAGGTCTCATATACTCCAGACTTGCCTCGGCTCTCTATGTAGCTAAGGCTGAGCTTTAACTTCTGATCCTCTAAGATTATAGGCATGAGCTATCACATCTGGCTTATGGGATGCTGGGGATTGAACTCAAGGCTTTGTACCAACTGAGCTACATCATCAGCTGCTCCCCTTTTAAATTTTTTTTTGAGACAAGGTCTCCCTTTAGTCCCAGCTGGCCTGGAGTTCACTATGTAGACCAGGCTAGCCTCGAACTCACAGAGGTCTGCTGGTCTCTTCCTCCTGAGTGCTGGGATTAAAAGGTGTGCGCCACCATGCTTGGCCTAAGATGATTCTTAGCCACCATGTGGGTACTGGGACTCAGACCTGGGTCCTCTGCAAGAACAATCAGTGCTCTTAACCGCTGAGCCATCTCTCCAGCCCCCCATTTTTTTAATTATATGTGTGGGTGTGCACATGCCACGGCACACACGTGGTCAGAGTATACCTTGCATGAAACATTTCTCTCTTTCTACCATGTGGGTCCTGGGAATTGAGGTCCTTTGGCTTGGCAGCAAGCACCTTTATGCACTGAGCCATCTTGCTGGCCCCTCCCCTGCTAACCCCCTTTTTTGGGTTTTTTTGAGACAGTGTCTATTGTACGTCACTCTCTGGCCTGATTAATAAGCTACATTGCTGAATTTCTTGCTGCGCCACCAACATGGCGCCCTTCCTGGCAACAGCTGCATGCAGCCCCCCACACCGTGATCAGTTGCCCCCTGCGCTGAGCTTGTAAACAGCATGTAAACATCTATAGAAGCATGTGCAGGCTGAGAACTATGGAACTGCATGATTAAGTTAACCTTTTTGATGATTGGATGTGCTCTGATGTTCTCTGATTGGTAGAAGCTTCCTATATACCCTGTACTAGAAAATAAAGTTTGGAGTTTCGCCTTCTGACTCGCCCCCAGTCCGTAGAATGGGCTGACTGCCAGCCAGAGAAGGCTCACATTTTATGTAGCCCAGGCTAGACTCAAACTTAGTATGTAGCTAAGGATGACCTTGAACTCCTGATCTTCCTCTTTCTACCTTCCATTAGGGTGAGGACAGGGGTGTGACACCATGCCTGGCTTGGAGACTGGGATTCTGAGGATGTCCATTGGAGTTGCATCCTCTGGTTAGAAATTTTGGTCCCACTGCTTGTGGCCTGGTGCCTCGGGCAGTGATACCTACCAGAGTTGCCTGGATGCCATGTGGGTCCTGAGCAGAGGGTGGGGCACTGTCAGGCTGAACTGAGGAGGTCAAATAGAGACTGGGCCTAATTACCTGGGATGAGGAGCGATCTGGGAGAGGAGGTAATTTGGAGGGAGGTTGTGTGTAGAGGGCACAAGAGGGGGGATCCTGTAGCACAAGTTTTCTCTCTAGTTTTCTCTCTCTCTTCTTTCTCTCTCTTGCCTTCTACTTGACTGGGGAAGCTGCAGAGGTGGCTCCCCAAGGAAATGCAGGGATATTTCACCAGATGGAAGCATGCATGGATTTGAGGGTTCAGAGTGCTTGGGGTTGGCAGTGAGGCTTAAGGCTCGAGAGCAGCAGATTCCTGAGGCCGGAGAGAGAGAAGACATAAGAGAGGAGAAGAGGAGAAGGGAAGGGAGGAGAAGGGAGGAATGGTAGGGAAGCAAGGAGATGGTAGGTGTTGACAGCCATGCTGGAGGGTTGGGCATGCAGCTTAGCTGGTAGAGTGCTTTCCTGGCATGCTCAAAGCCCTGGGTTCAGCTTTAGGAAGCCCAACCTCATCATAAACTCAGATGGTTGGCACATACTGGTAATCCCAGCCTTGGGTAGGTGGAGGCTGGAGGATTGGAAGTTCAAGGTCATCCTCAGCTACATAGGACATTTGAAACCACCCTTTCTCAAAGGAAAAGGGGGTTGGGAGGATGGCTCAGTTGGCAAAGTCTTTGCCTCCCAGGCATGAGGAACTGAGTTTGGATCCCCAGCACCCACCTAAAAAGCCAGACACAATGACAGGCATACTGGGCAGCCAGTCTAGTTGAATGGGTTAGCTCCAGGCTCACCCAGAGACCCTTTCTTAAAAAAGAAGGTGGAGGGCAAGTGAGATGGCTCAGTGGGTAGATCCCTGTCAGAAAGCCCGACAACCTGATCTCAATCCTCAGGACACAAAAACAAAACAAAGCAAAACCCCCAACAACAATAAAAAAAACTTAAACATAAAGTGAAGAGCTGGGTGTGGTGGCATGGTAGCACACGCTTTTAGTCCCAGCACTCAGGAGGCAAAGACAGGCAGATCTCAGCTTGGTCTACATAGTGAGTTCCAGGCCAGCTGTGGCTACAGGGAGACCCTGTGTCAAAAAGACCAAAATAAATAAATAAATAAATAAATAAATAAATAAATAAATAGCAATTGAGGAAGACATTGTCCAGGGTCCTCAACACACACCTGCACACACAGAGAAGTTACTTGTGAGTTGCACATTGAGCTTGGCACAGTGGAGGAGCAGTAAAGAGCAGTGAATGACAGGGCTGGTTTGGTAGAAGCAATCAGCTTATTGAGGCCTTATCCCAGGTTTGGTTCCCAGCTCCCACATGGTAAGTCCAGTTCCAAGGGATCCAACACTATCTTCTGGCCTCAATGGGTATTGCATGCACATGGTGCACATACATCCACACAGGCAAAACACGCATGTAAAATAAAAATAAATAAATCTTAAAAAGAAAATGAAAGCCCTTCTCTCAGATCTAGGTATGGTGGAATTCTTGCCCATCTGGATTCTGGGTACTATATTTCCTTTTTCATGGACTCTTTCCCTGACCATATGATCTAGTGATCAATAGAGAACCACCTTTTGGTCACTCTCTATTATGCTTTCTTTGTTCTTTTTTTTTTTTTTTTCTTTTTCTTTTTTGGTCTTTTTGAGGCAGGGTCTCCCTGTAGCCCCAGCTGACCTGGAACTCACTGTGGGGGCTAGAAAGAGGGGAGAACATTTATCAGCTGGGGGACAGATCTCTGGGTCAAGGTTGTCACTACCCTGCATGACTTTGGAGAGAATCCCCCCCACACACACCCCAGGGTCTGATGCAAATCACACACAAAATTGATGGGTTAAACCACTGAATTAATCAGTTTATTCCCTGCAGCTGCCAGGCTCTCCTATTCTGTGCCTGTGCTCTGTGTGTGTGTGCGTGTGTGTGTACATGCAGATTCATGTGTGTGTGCACATGTTCCTGTGTGAGTGGAGGGAGGCCAGAAGACAACCTTGTCTGTCATTCCTCAGATGACATTCACCTGTTTATTTATTTTATTTTTTATTTTATTATTTTATTTTGAGACAGGGTCTCTCACTGGACTGAAGCTTGTGGAACAGGCTGGCTTGGTTGGCGGTGGAGATTCACCTGTCTCAATCTTCCCAGGGCTGGGATTATAAGGCCTTTTTATTTTTTTCCCCCTTACTTGGGCTCTGAGAATCGAACTCAGGTTCAAGGCACACACTTAACCCAGTGCACTTAACCCAGTGTCCCATCTTCCCAGGCCTTTTTTCTGTTTCTGAGATAAGGTCTCATCTATCCAGGTTGACCTCCAACTTCCTGTGTCTGAGGATGTGTGCACTGCAGATCCTCCTGCCTCCTGGAGGGCTTCAGTTACAGTGAGAGCCCCTGGGCTGCGGACGGAACCCGGGGTCTCATGTGTGCTAGGCACGTGGGTCTGCCAACTGAGCTACACTTCAGCCTTTGCTCCCTGCTTTTATCTTAGTTTATTATTGTTATTTTTGCACATACAAGTGTTCTGTCTGCGTGTGTGGAGCTGCAAGGCCAGAGGAGGTGCAGTTACAGATGGCTGGTAGGTGTCACATGGGTGCTGGGAACTGAACCCAGGTACTCTGCAAGAGCTGCAGTGCTCGTCACTGTTGAGCCGTCTCTCCAGCCGTTATTTATTTTCCTCCTCTCCCCCGTTGTAGCTCAGGCTAGTCTTGAGCTTCTGTCTTCTGGCCTTGTTTTCTCAGTGCTGGAATCACAGGCCTGGACCATCACATCCTGCCTTTTCCTGGGCCCCCTTCTGGCTTGGATATCAGACCCCTGTTGAACCCCTGAAGAGTCGAAAAGGCCCCCTGTCTGAGCCGCCCACCCCATTCCCAAACTCCAGCGAATAGCAGGTGTGGTTAAGCAACAGAGCCAGCCCTATGGGGCTGAGTTTGCTGACTACTGGGGCCCCATTTCCTACCTTATCTCCATTTCGCAAGGCTGAGGCTGGGGCCTGGCCTGGAGCCCAAGTGCGCTGTGGCAGGCAGCAGGGTCTGGAGACTGGCTAGGCATGGAAACGCCCTCCGACATACATGGAGAGCCCTTTGTGCACTGAGGTCTCTGGCCCTCATTTATCTGATGCAGAAACTGTTAAATGGGAGTGAGTGCAGGAGAAGAGAGAGCAGCGAGCAGAGTGCCAGGGCGGGCAAGGAGGGAGACAGAGGTTGCAGTTCAAACCTATCCCTCTTCTCCATCTTTTTTTTTTTCTATGTTGGGCAAGTGTTTTGCACTGAGGTATATCCCAGCACCACCATCCCCTTTAATCTTTTTTTTTTTCTTTTCTTTTTGAGACAGCGCCAGCTGTCCTGGAACTATCTAAACCAGGCTGGCCTTGAACTCATAGAGATCCGCCTGCCTCTGCCTCCCAAGTGCTGAGATTAAAGGCGTGCGCCACCATGCCCGGCTTAATTTTTTTTATTACACTTTTATTTCTTTTGCTTGTGGGTGAGGATTCGAGCTAGCTTCTGTCATGAATGGGCGTGGAGGTCAGAGACAACTTTCATGAGCTGGTTCTCTTCTCCCACCATGTGGAGCTTGGGAATCAAAATCAGGGCGGCAGGCTTCCGGGCTGCCCTTGAGCTTGTGATTCTCTTTTTGATTCATTGATTTTTTTAAAAATTTGATTTCAGCCGGGCGTGGTGGCGCACGCCTTTAATCCTAGCACTTGGGAGGCAGAGGCAGGTGGATCTTTGTGAGTTCAAGGCCAGCCTGGTCTTCATAGTGAGTTTCAGGACAGCCTGGAGCTTCAGGGAGACCCTGTCTCGAAAAGACCAGAAAAAAAATTTTTTTTGATTTCAATTATAAGTTAGTTTTAAAAAATTTTTATTTTAAGTTGAACTTTAGAGTACACATAACATCAAAGTAACATAAATGAAACTTGTGATACCAAAAAAAAAACATCAAAATACAGTGATTCTTTAACAGGGAAATTCCATTTTTTTCAACAACTTGTATTGCATCTATCTATCTATACACATATATACATATAGATACACATATATAAATACATGATTATTGATTTTGATTGTTTGTTTGATTTGCCTGCAGGAGTATAACTGCAATCAATGCTCTAGGAGGCCAGAAAAGGGCATCAGATCTCCTGGAACTGGACTTAGGGACAGTTGTGAGCTGCCAGTGGGTGCTGGGAACTGAACCCTGGTTCTCTGGAAGAGCGGCCAATGTGTGTGCTCTTAACCACTGAGCCATCTCTTCAGCCTGGAACTTGTGATCCTCTTGCTTCAAGGCCTGGAGCAGCTAAGATTATATGACAAGCTCAATTTGACTATTTACTTAAAAATATTTTTAATGTGTATGAGGGTATCATCTGCATGTATGTAAGCCCATGTCATGCAATGCCTGAGGAGATCAGAAGATGTTGGATTCCTCTAGAACTGGAGTTATGGATGGTTGTTAGCCAACATATGGGTAGTGGAAATTGAACCTGGGTCTTCTGCAAGAGCAGTCAGTGCTCTTAACTGTTGAGCCATCTCTTCAGCCCCTTAACTATATACTTTTTATTCATCATTTTTATTTAATGTGTATGTGTGTACTGTCTGCATGTATGCTTTGTTTTTTTTTGTTTTTTTTTTAATTTTTTGAAAAATTTTATTTATTTCTGTATGTGTATGAATGTACTGTCTGCATGCAGGTCTGTGCACCCGTGTCATGCAATGCCGTGGAGGTCAGAAGAGGGTGTCGGACTCCCCTGGAACTGGAGTTCTCCTGGAATTGGAGTTACAGAAGGTTATAAGCAACCATGTGGATGCTGGGGATAAAACCAGGGTCCTCTGAAAGAGAAGTCAGAGCTCTTAACCACTAGGCCATCTCTCCAGCCCCTGTCTGCATGTATGTTAAATGCACCTGTGTCGTGCAATGCTCAAGGAGGTCAGAAGAGGGTGTCAGATTCCCCTGGAACCTCCATGTGGGTGCTGGGAATTGAGTCCAGGTCCCCTGCAAGAACAGCACTTAAAGCTTTTTTTTTTTTTTTAGGGGCTGGAGAGACAGCCCAGTGATTAAGAGCATAGGCTGTTCTTCCAAAGGACCCAGGTTCAGTTCCCAGCATCCACATGGTGCTAACGACTGTAACTCCAACTTCAGGAGATCAAATACCCTCTTCTAGACTCTGAGGTCACTACATGCACAGGTACACTTGGACAAAACACTCATAAAGTAAATACATAAAACATTTAAATTTGTATTTATCATGTATGTGCATGCCCAATGCTGTGGCATGTGTGTTGTCAGGGGACAACTTGCAGGAGACTTGGTTTTGTTCTTCCACCATGTGTGTCCCTCCCAGGGACTGACTGAACTCACATTGTAAGGCTTGGTAGTGAGTGCCTTTACCCTCTGAACCATCTTGGCACCCTCATTGAGTTTTTAAAAAATTTTAAAATTTATTTATTTTTTTTTTTTTAAAGATTTTTTTAAATTTTAT
Source organism: Rhizomys pruinosus (assembly GCA_009823505.1). Taxonomy (NCBI): domain Eukaryota; kingdom Metazoa; phylum Chordata; class Mammalia; order Rodentia; family Spalacidae; genus Rhizomys; species Rhizomys pruinosus. Next base: position 2,109,728 of record VZQC01013045.1, on the reverse strand, counting down.
TTATTTCTGTATGTGTATGAATGTACTGTCTGCATGCAAGTCTGTGCACCCATGTCGTGCAATGCCGCGGAGGTCAGAAGGGGGTCTCGGATTCCCCTGGAACTGGAATTCTCCTGGAATTGGAGTTTCAGACGGCTCTCGGCTGCCATGTGGGTGCTGGGGATCGAACCCGGGTCCTCTGTAAGAGCAGTCGGCGCTCTTAACCGCTAGGCCATCTCTCCAGCCCCTATTTATTTATTTTTTATGTGTATGAGTGTACTGTCTGCTTGTAGGTTGGTGCACTCATTGTGCAATGCCGTGGAGGTCAGAAGAGGGCGTCGGATTCCCCTGGAACTGGAGTTAAAGACGGTTCTTAGCCATCATGTGGGTGCTGCGAATCGAACCTGGGTCCTCTGCAAGAGCAGTTGGCACTCTTAACCGCTAGGCCATCTCTCCAGCCCCAAGTTTTTAAATTTTTTGACAGGGTCTCCCTGCATAGGCCTAGCTGCCTGGAACCCACTATATAGACCAGGCTGGCCTCAAACTCAGAGATCCACTTGCCTCTGCCTCCTAGGTGATGGGACCAAAGGTGTCTACCACCATGCCTGGCCTTTATCGAGTTTACAAATTTTTTTTAACTAAATGACAAGTATATATTGAAGTTCCCATAGAAAAGCTTTTACCCTCCCCCCCCCAAAAAAAAGAAAAGCTGTACCAGTGGTAAACATTTCACAAGGGTGATTGATTAGAACTTCTGTGATTGTACAGAGCCCAAGTGCTACAGGTCTGGAGCCAAATTATGGCTGGATGCCTATTTCTAGGCATCCTAATAAGTCATTTATTGCCCACTTCTGTATCTGTTTTAACATCTTTGTGACTACTGGGTAAAATCATTTTTGAAATGTACCAACAGACCCCTAGTTTTCATCACTTCAAAGGCTAAGACTGTCATTAGATAGCAAGTGACATCTGTAGCACATATTTCCCCACATTGCTGGACCCCACCCACCTGATGTTCAAATGTATCTGAAAACTAGCTTGATTCATAACTTTTTTTTATTCATATAAAAACCCTGTAAAACCATTACCATGTTGAAATATATTTGGGGTTACCTATTTGGGCCAGGGTCATTCATATTTGGTTTTGTCAGAATTAACTGTTTTAATCCCCTTAAAGTGAGAGCTATATATTTTTGTTGTTGGTGAACATGGGAGACTCTTTTAGTTATAGAAATGTTCAAATAGATACTTTTTTTTTTGTCTTTTTGAGACAGGGTCTCCCTGTAGCCCCAGCTGTCCTGGAACTCACTGTAGACCAGGCTGGCCTTGAACTCACAAAGATCCGCCTGCCTCTGCCTCCCAAGTGCTAGGATTAAAGGCGTGTGCCACCATGCCCGGCTTCAAATAGATACTTAAAAAATTTTTTTTTATTATTTTTTGTGTATGAGTGTACTGTCTGCATGCAGGTTTGTGCATCTGTGTTGTGCCATGCCACGGAGGTCAGAAGATGGTGTCAGATTCCCCTGGAACTAGAATTAAAAACAGTTCTTAGCAGCCATGTGGGTGCTGGGAATCAAACCCAGGTCCTCTGCAAGAACAGTTGGCACTGAGCCATCTCTCCAGCCCCTTAAATAGATACTTCTTGTACCTATCAGCCTGTTTCCACAATCATTAGCATTAGCTAACCTCTTAAAATATTTGATATACAGTGTTTTGCCTGCATGTAAGTTATCTGCCTGTGTGTGTAATACCTGCAGAGGTCAGAGGGCATCAGATTCCCCTGGAACCTCCATGTGCATGCTGGGAATCAAACCTGGGTCCTCTGCAAGAGCAACCAGTGCTCTTGACCACCAAGCCATCTCTCCACCTTATTTTTTGAGGCAGGGTCTCTCCCTGAGCTTGGAGCTTGCTGTTTTGGCTACGCTAGCTGGCCAGCACGCCCCTGGGATTCATGTATCTCTACCCTCCAGCACTGGGGTTACAGACACTGAACCCGCTTCTGCATGGATGCTGGGGACCAAATTCTGCTCCTAATTCTTGAGCAGCAAGTACATTATTCACCAAACCTTCTTCCCAGCCCTCATCTGTAATTGATGCACTCAAGCACTCCATGGACACATCAGTCCCAAAGTAACTAACAGATTCTTTGGGCTGACCCCTAGCCACAGCAGAAGACAGGATATGAGGGGTCTCTGCAGGTATAGTTTGTGGAGGGTAGCATTACGGGTTTACTCTCTCTTATTGACCTATCTTGGCCCCACTGGGGGCAAATTCCTGGGTGGAGCCTTCTGCTTCTCCCTATCCTTCATCAGACAGCTTTTCTCTTTTGCTTTCGTGTAATTTCTCCTGGGGAGATGTCTACAAATGTCTGTTCACCCAAGATAGGGCATCAACGACAGAATAACAAAACGATTCTGCCCAAGTCCAGCTTTGTGAACCAGTAGATTAGTGGGGTTACTGACAGAAGGATTGGCGAGGAGATATTACAGCAATATGGGCAACTCAATGGCAGACGGCATCACTTAAAAGCCCACCCTAGGATGGGCAATTATTGGTGATCGGTGCAGAGTCCCAGGGGCTTCCTGCATGATTTGAAGGCAAGCTCCTCTGGAGAGTCTCCTCTCCGTAGCTATGGTTACTTGGAGGAAACTTGTAAACCTTAAAATCACTAAAAGCTTCCTGAACTTTGTAAAGTTTGTTCACTTGTTGAGTCTTAAAGGGTTTCCCTCAGGGGTAATATTCCAATTCAGTGGAAGGCATGCACAGCGAGGCAGCTGGTCACTCTGTATCCATAGTCAGGACGCAGAGAGAGATGAATGCTGGTGTTCAGCTCACTTCCTCCTGTTTTTCCTTTCCATATATAAATATAAAAATATTTTATGTCTATGAGTATTTTGTGTGCATGAATTTTAAGTGCACCTACGTCCTGCAATGCTCGTGGAGGCCAGAAGAGGGCATTAAATCCACGGGAACTGTAATTACTTACTTTGGGTACTGGGAACCGAACCCGGGGCGTCTGCAGGAACAACCAGTGCTGTTAAACTGCATTGCTCCAGCCCCAGGAAAATTGGTCTGAATGGGGACCCGTAGGGCGGGGAAGGACGTACAGCTAAGGCCCCGCCTTAAGGACGAAGTCTTGTAGTGAGGGCGGAAACGTGCTCGGAAATTGATGGGGGCGGAGCAACGGAAATGACACTCACGGGCGCCAATGGCGTGGTGCGGCGGGCTTGTTATCTGTGCTCGCGAGGTTAAGGGCTAACGGTTTCCGGTAGTGGCCGCACGGAGGGGCGGGGAAACGACGAGGCTGTGTCCCTGGATACAGGTCCGCCTGCAACCCCTGATCGTACAGCAGCTGTGAGATGATGGGCTATGAAGCCTCCGAGCTGGAGTCCATGAAAGATGAAGAGGCCGTGGAGGCCCTGGGGCCTCCTCCGCAGCCGCGAGCCCCAGAACCCTTAGCTCCAGTGCCCGAGCCTGGACTAGACCTGAGTCTGAGCCCGAGCCCGCTGCCTGACAGCCCGAGGCGGCGAACCGAGCGGGCGGGGCGGCGGGGCGGGACCCGAAGGGGGCGGCAGGTGAGCGGCGGCCTTGCGCGGCCGGGGACCCTCGGGTCGCCCCGGGCGCCGCCCCTCACCGGTCCGCCCTCTGCTCCCAGGTCCGGTTTTGCCTGGCGCCGCCGTCACCAGTGGGGTCGGGGCGGCGGGTCGACGCGGCAAGCGGGCCGCAGCCGCTGGAGGCGCCGGCCCTGCAGAGCAGCTTGGCGCTGGGCCTGGAGCTACAGGCCGCGCGCGCCGCTGTCACCCAGTTCGATGCCTCGAAGGCGGCGGAGGAGCAGCTGAGCAAGTCGTTCCAGGCCCGCTGCGTCCTGGAGGAGAACGTGGCGGAGGGTGAGGCGGGCGGCCGGGCGGGCGCGGGAGTCCACGGGAGTCCGCGGGCCGGGCGCCGCTCACCGCGTGCTCCCGCGCGCTCCCAGGGCTGAACGTTCCGCGCTCCCGGCGGCTCTTCCGAGACCTGGTGAGCCTGCAGGTGCCGGAGGAACAGGTTCTGAAGGCGGCGCTGAGGGAGAAGCTGGCGTTGCTACCGCCGCAGGCCCGGGCCCCGCCCCCGAAGGTGAAGGGACCGGGTGGGCCTGGGTGGCCTCCCTGAGCTCCTCGCCCTCCCACCGAGTGTAACGATGCTCTTGGGCCCGACTCCAGCAGGAGCCCCTCGGGTCGGGGCCCGACATGACGGTTCTCTGCGACCCCGACACTTTGTGCTACGAGTCTCCGCACCTGACGGTGGAGGGGCTGCCCGCCCTGCGGCTGCAAGCCCGGCCCCGCCCGTCCGAAGACACCTTCCTCATGCACCGGACACTGAGGCGGTGGGAGGCCTAGACTGCGATCGCGGGCCCTGGTTGCTAGTTTCTGGGTTTTGTGTTTTCGTGTTAAAAGTTTTTCATAAAATAAAGTATTTTCATAAGTTATGGGACTCTTACTGGGAGACAAGGTGAGAATCAAACTCTAGGGATTTGTCAGTTTAGCTGCTGCTGGGAAGATGTCTGCCGCTGGATTAGGGGGAGAAAGTGATGCTAAGTGGAGAGCACCTTGCATCCCAAAGGACACCCGTGCCTACCTCTCCGCTCCAGCCGCCACCCTTGTTTTAAATCAAAATTTGGACTCGGCCCAAAACTAAGGAAGCATGATAGTCGTCCTAGGGCATTCTGAGCTGCACAAGGAATATTTCTTGTTTTTTTTTGAGACAGGGTCTCCCTTTTTAGTCCCACCTGGCCTGGAGCTCGTTACGTACACCAGGCTCGCTTTGAACTCAGAGATCTGCCTGTCTCTGCCTGTGATTAAAGGGATGTGCCTCCACGCCCGGAAGTTAAATATTTTAATGCAGTTTCTGCCCGGCAGCTGCAGATCAGTGGTAGCATGTGATTAGTATGTACAAAGCCCCAGATTCAAACCCCAGCACACTAGTCAAGAAGGTTCTTGGGGCTGGAGAGATGGCTCAGTGGTTAAGAGTACCTACCGACTGCTCTTACAGAGGACCTGGGTTCAATCCCTAGCACCCACATGGTGGCTAAAAACCGTCTTTAACTCCAATTCCAGGGGAATCCGATGCCCTCATCTGACCTCCGCAGCACCCACATGCAGACAGTACACTCACACATAAAATTTAAAAAGTTCGGCCGAGTATGGTGGCTTATGCCTTTAATCCTAGCACTTGGGAGGCAGAGGCAGGCGGATCTTTGAGTTCAAGGCCAGCCCGGTCTACAGAGCGAGTTCCAGGACAGCCGGAGCTACAGGGAGACCCTGTCTCAAAAAAGACCAAAAATAAATTTAAAAAGTTAAAGATTTCCATTTTTTTTTTTTTTTGTATTTTTTATTTATGTGTATGAAGGTTTGTGCACCAGTGTCGTGCAATGCCGCGGAGGTCAGAAGAGGGTCTCGGATCCCCTGGAACTGGAGTTCTCCTGGAATTGGAGTTACAGTTCTCAGCCACCATGTGGGTGCTGGGAATTGAACCCGGGTCCTCTGCAAGAGCAGTCGGCGCTCTTAACTGCTAGGCCATCTCTCCAGTCCCAGATTTCCACTTTGAAATAAATTTTTTTAAATTCACATGGGTGTGCTGGTACCCAAGGAGGTGGGACTTTGGATCTCCTGGAGCTGGAGTTACGGGCAGATGTGAGCTGCCATGTGGTTGTTGGGAACGCAACTCTGGTCCTCTGCAAAAGCAGTACATAATCTTAACCCACGTACCATCTCTCCAAATGTCTAATTTCCATTTTCTGTGGTGGTGGCACACACTTGTAATCCCAACACAGGAAGGTTAGAAGTTAAAGGCTAATCTGTTACCAAGACCCCTGTGTATTCTGTTCCCCACCACCCCCAGCAAAAAATTGGCTTGCCCCATTAATGTAAATGCATTTTTTCGGGGGGGGGGTTTGAGACAGGGTCTCCCTTCAGTCTCAGCTGGCCTGGAGCTCGCTATGTAGACCAAGCTGGCCTTGAACTCAGAGATCCACCTGCCTCTGCCTCCAGAGTGCTGGGATTAAAAGCCCGTGGCACTAGTATTTAATGTGCCCATTCAAATTCTAAATGAAAAAGTATGCCCTGGGTGTACTTTAGGAGGTCTTCCCTGCTTTTACCTTTATGGATCTTGGTTTTGGCCGAAAGAAGAATGTTCAGGATTACAGTAACTGACAAACAACGGAAACATCTCATTCCATTATGGATCTTGGAGGTTTGTGTCCATAGGCTAAATTATAAATCCTGGAACTGGTACACCTGCCTTGCCTGAATTTGCTGGGATTAAGGGCATGTGCTACCCTTCTTGAGAGTACGGTGGGCAAAGGAAGCCCAGGTTCCTGAGAGGCACCACCCTGTTAGGAAGTACCAGACACAGGTGCAGGGGCCACTGCCCTAGGTATCAAGTTTATTGTGCTGTTCTCACATTCCAGACACAGCCTTCTCCCACAGGGGACAGCAGAAGGATTTTCACAGTACCTGTGTGTCTCCTTTCCAAGCTCTCCTCTCTAACCCTTAGTCCATCCATGGTCCACTTGAGTGCAGCTAGAAACAGAGGCTGAAAAGTGGGCCTCTCCTTTGGAGAACAGGAGGAAAGGCCTAGAGAATTTGACATTCTCCCCTTCCCATGCCCTAGGATGACAGAGGTCAGCAAACAGTCCATGCCATCCAGCCCAGCAGGCTGGGGAAGAGGAAGCTGAAGTAGTTCCAGCACAGCTGGGGTAGCTTAGGTGCCAGAGGTGTCAGGGAGGAGACTGGGGCAGCAACTGAAGAAAAGCTTTCTTTTTGCAGATCCAAGAAAGGAAACTTTTTGGAGTCACACAGGAAAGACCCTGGGATAATCTCCTCTTCTCCCAGGTCCTCAGGAGCAGCAAGGGTGGCCTCTTCACACCTTCTGTTCAGGGGCCACTTAGTGGCTGGGGGAATGGGCCTTGTGGAACAGGTACACAGGACGCTGGAAGCCTGAGGGAAGAGTCCACAGTCAGAAACCAGGTGGGCAGAACCCTGGGACCCTCCACAGGGTCTGCATGCTCTTAGCCCACCCACCTCTCCCTCCCACCCAGCCAACAAAACCAGCCAAGCTTATTACCTCTGGTGGCATTACTGGGTGTGGCCACGAGCTCATAGCTGGAGAAGCCCACCTCTGGGGATGTCAGGTAGGAACTGAACTGTTCTGGCTTTAGCTGGATTCGAAAGTAGTTCTTATAGATTGTTTCCTGGGGAGAAGGGGGGGGGGGATTGCAGTCACTTCAGTTTGCCACTTCCTTCCCTGGCCAAGGAGGCCCTGCTTTCCTTGCTCAGTAAGTATGAAATGGGTAAGGTAGTCACCCCAGCTACTCAGAAGCCTGAAGCAGGAGGATGACCAAGTTTAAGGCAGCAACTTAGTCGTCTCAAAAACAAAGGGATAAACCTCAGTGATGAGTGCTTGCCTGTCACATGAACCCCAGTACTGGAAAAACAAAATATAAATCTGTTTCCTTGCTTCAAAGAGATGAATTATCTCCCATTTCCACAGAAACCCAACTCACTGTAAGAGACTTTCTCCTGCAGTATGAGGACCATGGTTGGGGCTCCAGGACCAAGATGCCCCCAGGGCGCAGGTGCCGGTAGATCCTGCGAAACATGCGCTTCAGCCCCTCGTCGCCCCAGTTGAGGTGCACCCACTTGGTAAGGCTGAGGCAGAGCACCACATCATACTCAGCTTTTTGGGCATCCACCAGCTCATCTCGATCCAGCACATAGTTACCCTGAGGGGCAGGATGGGGAGGGTGTCAAAAATTGGGATGAGACAAGTTACTGGCCCCACAACCACCTGCAGGCTCTGAGACAAAGTCCTACACACAACCTCACTGCAGCCCTTGGTCGCCTTCTTCGGAGGCTCCTCCTGATAGCGCCTTCTTTCAGTCTCATGTTCTCTCTTCTCCCTTTCCTGCCTCTGCTTCCGCCTGGTGCTAAACCAAACAGGCTTAAAAGGGAGCCTGGGCAGATTTAAATTGAGCAAATTATCCACGGGATAACCAGCCAACCTGCAGCGACAGAATGCTGGAGTGCTCCCAAAACCCCATCCTGTGCTTATTCTTACTCCCACCCAGGGGACTTCACCAACTCAAGGCAGTGACTGGAGAATTTAGGGGGACCTAGTCCAGGGCTCTGAAGATTGATGGGTCCTTCCCTATGATAGGGGTTGGCAGTTTGGGGGACATTCTTTCTCCAAGTGAAATCAAGAACTACATCCCTTAGGAAACATTTCCTACTAGATAAACTCATCACCACCCTCTGGAAAGACATTTCTTCAGGCTGACCCAACTGGCAACCATTCCTCCAGATGGCGGAACAACTGCTAACAGAGGAAAACTAGTGCAGACAAGGATAGATGCTCTATGTGGCTCAATGCTCTCCTCCCTGAACAGTCCTCTCCATTCAGAGGCAGTGTGAAGAGCCAAAGCCAAGCCGGTTGGGTTCTGACCACTGACTCTTCAACAAACTGCATCTAGGGAAACAAGCAGCCGATGCAAACCAGGTCCCTATTAGGGGACAAAACTGAGAAATGTTGGGAGTGGTGCTAACCGGAGACACCCAACCCCTCCACCTGAAGACACCCAACTTCATACTCCCTTGGGAGGTCTGAGGACAAGGTCCCATCTAGAAGTAGAGGGCACCCTTAAGGGAAGGTGGACAGGTCTGGATTACTGGAAGTAGGACAAGTCAGCACCCTGTGTTGGGATGAGATTCTTGGGAGTTATGAGAAAGGACTACATGTTAGAACCTGAAGGTAGAGATCCAATTTTTCAGAGCAGAGCTGAGAGACACCCAGCAGAGGTTCTCTGGCCAATCCAGAATGTTCTCTCCAGGAGCTGATTCTTGCAGGGAGGAAGGAATGGATGCAGGGACATACCTCTAAGTCATAACCTTCCCCCCAATACATTATTTAATATTTCATCTTCACACTTGGACCCTATTCCAAGAGCCTTTGGCCTCTCTTACCGTGACGAAGACGACATTGTTGGGGAAGACAGATGTGTCTGCTCCATCCAAGGGCACTTGGGGTGCAGCGATGGGACCCCGGCTGGCTGTCAGCGAGGCTGGGAAGCAGCTTCTTTTTCGGATGGTGGTAGTCCCTTCCTCCCCCTCTGTCCCTGGGTCCACTTCAGAAGTCTGCGATTGGAGACGCAGCTCCTCAGACAGGTAGTGTCGGATATTTTGACGGGCAGAGTGGATGAGCCGCGGGTCGATGTCCAGCCCCACCATGCGGGACGGACCCCATTTGCAGGCAATACTCAGGGTCAGATGGCCTACATTGCAGCCCAGGTCTAGAACGTCTCGGCCTCGAAACCACTCAGGCTTCAATACCCTAAGGCGCACATCCTCGCAGGAAGGATTGCGGTAGCCATAGTACTTGCAGTAATTCCCGTACTGGAACTTGAGTTGTTGCTTTTTGAAGCCAGTTGCAGGTGGGTGATGGTGGCGGCCTCCCCCACTCCCTCGGACCTTTTCTTTGGGACCCTGGCCTCCACCCCTAGCCCCCGCCTCTGACTTGCTGGAAGTCCTGCGACGTTTTCGGTGTCGGGAGGAGGAAGACGAGGGTGCAGAGGTAACCGAGGCAGCTGGAAGGGCTGAAAGGGAGCCTGAGGAACCCTGCAGGGCAGATGGGAGGGGGGACACGACTTCATCCCTGCAGTTGATGGCTGTATTGAGTTCATAGGGTTGAGGGGCGTCTCGGTTCTGAGCCTTGGGCCGCTGCTGCGTGACGCCCTCCCCTTGGAGTGAGGGGGTGGGAGGGTCCGTGGGCAGCACGGCATGGCCATCGCTCCCTCCGGACGCCGGCTGCTGCTGCTGGTGGTGCGGTCCCCGGTGTCTATGGCGCTTGCGACCAATCTTGAGTGGCGAGGCCAGAACTACGTGGGCCTCATCAGTGCAAGTGTTGAGACTGAGCGGGTCAGTGATATCTTTGGGGATAAGGATCTCCACAGGGTCTCGCCCCTTGGCCGGAAGTGGGGATGACTTTGGGGTCTCCGCATTGAGCGCCCGACTCACTTCCTCGTCCAGGAGGCTATTCAGGTTCAGTGGGTCAAAGATATTGCCTCCCAGGAGGAAGTTGGAAGGTAACACCGAGTCACAGTCCGAATTCACCCGCCGACGCCTCTTGAAGGCCAGATGTTTGAAGCCTCCACCGCCTCCTCCCCCTACGTTACAGCTATTCCTCCTTTTGCCCCCGCCGCCCCCGGGGGGTCGATGGGGTTGGTAGCCATTGCGAGGTCGAGGAGGGGCCGGGGGGCCCAGGTCCGTCCCGCCCCCTCCTCGGCGCTCCTCCCCCACGTCCGCGGGAGCTGCGGCTCGCCCCGGGGGCTCCCCAGGCCCTCGGCTGGCTGCGGCGCCCGCGGAGTGGGCGCGTGGGCCCGGCCCACGTCCCGTGCCGTCGCGGGGCTCCCTGGCCGGGGACTCCCGGTGCGATCGCACCTCGGGGCCGCCCCCTCCATCTTTAAGCGGCGGCGGCGGCGGGGCCGGGACCAGAAACGGCTCCTTCTCCGCCGCCATCTCGATCATCTCCTCTCCCCGTTTAACTGCCCCGTCCCAAGCGAGGATACCGAGGGGAGACCAAGTGGGGGGACTTCACCCCTCTCGGCTGCAGGCTGCAACCCAAGACACCCCTTCCCTCACAGCCTTCCTCCCCTTCCCCGAGTGCGCGCGCAGCTCTGCCTCGCGGCCCCCTCCTCCTTCCCTCCCTCCCTCCACACACCAAGCGCGCCCCACTCGCCCGGGAGACCAAAACAAGATGCCCGCGAGACCCGGGGAAGCCAGGGAATCAACTGCGCGTGCGCCGACCCCCTTTCTCTCCGCCGCCACTACCACTCCGCCGCGAACGCGCACGGCGGGGGCGCGTTCCGCTCGCCTCGGAACCACGCATGCGCACTCTGCCACCACCCCGGCTGCGCGCGCATCGGGAGTGCGAACCAACTTAACGGCTCCGGGAGTTTAAATATAGCCCCCTCCCTGGTCTCCTCACTCTTCCCCCAGCGCCCAGAAGCCCACCGCCCCACACGGATACCCCACTTCCCTTCGCCGCTTGGTCCGAGCCCTATGGATATCCTTTGTCTCTGGCGCGCGATCCCACCCACCGTAGGCGGGGGACAGGGAGCTGGTGAGAAAGGTCTCCTTGACACTAGACCCTTGTTCCCGAGGAATGAGTCTCAGCGGTCTCCGCCCGGCTCTAAACCCAGCAACCTCCCCGCCCCGCCTCCTTCCTCCCGCCCATTCCCGCCCATTCCCGCCCCCTCCTGCACGGCGCCTGCGCACCACCCCTTCGGGCTTGCGCGGGTAGAGGATGCAACACGTGCTGAAGAGGGCGCCCCGCCCCCTCCGCCCTGGGGGCGGGGCGCGTGACGTCGCTTCCTCGGGCTGGATCCACGCAGCGTGCGTCAGCACGATTCTGAGGGGTGGGACTTCCCAGCGAAAGGGGCGTGTTCGTGAATTATTCATGAGCCTGACGCCTCCCCGCCCTTCCTCCATTTGTTTAGCGCGAAGGGGAGTGCTTTCTTAAACGCTATGGCCTCTGACATCAAGTACGTCATTTCAAATGTTCGCTGCGTTGCAAACAATGAAGCGGCCTACAGCGGCCCAAATGGCGCCGCGTTAATGGCGGAGTCGTTCTCTTGGCCCGCCTTCCCCAATTGCGATCACCTAGAGACGCCACAGCTTCCTCCCTACACCCACGTTCCGACTTCCACGCCTCAGCCAGCTGTGGGGCGCTTGCGCACCAGCGCCCCAGGCCTGCAGGGTGGCGAGCCAGGAGGTGTGGGCGGGAAGGGATTCGACTCGCTTTGGGCCCCCTGCTTCCGCCAGTGGGAAGCTCCGTCTCTACGGCGGGGTCTCCGTGCCAGCAGTCAACAGAGGAATATAGAGGCGATAGTGGTGCTCAAGATGGTCTCAAACAAAATGTTAATGTAAGGGCGCGAAGGAAACTCAGAGATAGGAGTTACGGTATGAAGAGATGAAGAGAAACCAACTTGAGGGGGAGGTGAGAGGCAGACGTGCCCCTAACAATCCTGCATCGATGCTGTAGCCTTAAAAAAAAAAAAAAAAAAAAAAATTATGGGACTTGTAGTTTCTCTGGGAATGGAAAGTGGCGGAAGTGCCTCAGTTGCGCACGCGCAGAAGCGGCTCCCCACGGCGCACGCGCAGCACCTGTGCTAGCACGCCGCTGGGGGGCGGAGTTTGTCAACTTCCTCGTGCCTGTTCCTGGTGGCGGGAAAAGAAGGTCGAGGCGATGGGCAGAAAGGCTGCGACAGCTTATGCTGCGCCTCGTCCTTAGGGACCTCATCGCCCCAGAAGGTAGCTGGTTCTTCGGCTTCAAAGGAAAGAGTTAGGTGCGCGGAGACTCCTGCTAGGTGTTGACTGAGAAGTTTCCTTGTCGTGCGCGGAGAGTCCTGGTAGCTGTTGGCTGAGAAGTTTCCTCCTCAGCGCGGCTACCGCTGACCCTTCAGGGTCGCCGGTCTTCAACCCCTGCAACAGAAACAGCCCAGCGCGGTGGTGGGGAAGGAGGATGTGAGGGAGGCTAGGCCGGGCGGGGGTCGAGGGGAGCCTCCGCGCGGTGGTTGGGGACGCTGTGGGGGTCATCGCGTTTGGCGGCATCGCGGGAGGGGCGGCTGTCCTGACAGGAAAGCCACCCAGTTTGGGCCTCCGTCTGGCGTCGTCCTGCACGGCGTCAGGCAGCCACACCCCGTGCTCTTGAAGCCGGGCTGAGTTCGGGAAACTGGCCAAGCTGGGGCACGCGTGGGAGCACTTTAGGGGGTCGGTCAGGCGTGGGAGTGACATCTGCAGTCGCGAGAGACATTGTTTGCCACGCGCCACCGCGTCTTCGGGTTTCTCTGAGGTGTTTTTTTTTTTTTTTTCTTTTGAGCGCCCTGAACCAGTGTGCTTTATTTGACGACGGATGTTTTATTTGTAACTTTGTGTGGTAAGTTTAGTTTGAGTAGTTATTTCTGGGAGTACATTTTGTCAGGGTTCGTGAAATCTTAGTTTTTCCATCTTTTTTTGGGGGGGGTAGTGGCGTTAAACGTTTTAAATCAAGGTTTTTTTTGTTTTTTGTTTTTGTCTTTTTGGTCTTTTTGAGACAGGGTCTCCCTGTAGCCCCAGCTGTCCTGGAACTCACTCTGTAGACCAGGCTGGCCTCAAACTCAGAGATCCGCCTGCCTCTGCCTCCCAAGTGCTAGGATTAAAGGCGTGCGCCACCACGTCCAGCATTTATTTATTTCTGTATGTGTATCAATGTACTGTCTGCATGCAAGTCTGTGCACCCGTGTCGTGCAATGCCGCAGAGGTCAGAAGAGGGTGTCGGATTCCCCTGGAACTGGAGTTCTCCTGCAATTGCAGTTTCAGACGGTTCTTGGCCGCCATGTAGGTGCTGGGGATCGAACCCGGGTCTTCTGTAAGAGCGGTCGGCGCTCTTAACCCCTAGGCCATCTCTCCAGCCTCACGTTTTAAATCAGGTTTATAGAGCTCTCATGGGTACAAAGAGCACAAACCAACCCACTACTAGTTAAACTTAAGTCCTGAGAATAAGCAGGAGTTACAGGTTGCTGAACATTAATGTCAAAAAAACATCAGACTTGGTCTTGAAGGTAATGGAAATTTTAATTTTGTTTTTTAGATAGGGTCTCCCTACAGCCCCAGCTGGTTTGAAACTCACCATGTAGATCAGGCCTCTATGTCACGGAGATGCCTGCCTCTGCCTCCTGAGTGTTGGGATTAAAGACATGCTCCACCATGCTGGACTGTTGTGTTTTTGTTTTTTGTTTTTCAGACAGAATCTCCCTGTAGCCCCAGCTGGCCTGGAACTTTTGATGTAGAAGAGTCTGGCCTTGAGATCCTCTTGCCTCTGCCTCCTGAGTCCTGGGACTAAAGGCCTGTGTTATCATGCCCAGCTCCCAGCTATTTTGATTTAAAGATTTTATTACATTTACCTATTTAATGAGTGTGTATGTGTGTACACACCAGCACACTCATGCTGTGAAGTGTGGAGGTCACAGGACAACCTGCATGAGTCAGTTTTATCCTTTCACCGTGTGGGCTCCAGAGATATAATTCAGATTGTCAGTCTTGGTGGCAAGCACTGTCGCCTGCTGACCGCCTTGCCCCATTAAAAAAAAAAGGCCAAGCCCGGCGGCTAGCGCTTGGGAGGCAGAGGCAGGCGGATCTTTGTGAGTTCAAGGCCAGCCAGAGCGCCAGGGAGACCGTGTCTCAAAAAGATCAGAAAAAAAAAAAAAGGCCAAAAAAAAAAAAAAAACCCCAAACAAAAACAAACAAACAAAAAACACAGGGTCTCTCTCACTTTGTAGCCCTGGCTATCTGAGACCTTGTAGCCCAGACTTGACTTGACTTGACCTTTCAGCAGTTCTCCTGCCTCAGCTTCCCAAGTGCTGGGGTTAAAGCCACGAGGCACCACACCTCTCGCCTCTCTTGAACAAAATTTTATGTGTAGTTGTTTTGTTTGTGTGTTTTTGAGGCAGGATCTTAATGTAGCTTTCAAACTTTAACTCATTCTCTTTCCTTAGCATCCCAAGTGCTGGGATTACAGACATGACCCACTACCCCTGTTAAAAGGAGATTAAAAATATAAATTTTGAGACCTCAAAAATATTATGCTACTATATAAAATTCTATTAAAATAGGATTTTTAGTCCTCAAACTTAAACTCTCAATCCTGCTTGAACCTTCTGAGTGCCTGCATTAAATACAGTCTTTGTATCTTTTTTTGAGACTCAGGGTAATGTACAATACCAGAGGGATTCCTTTTCTTACAAAGGACTGGAGGAACAATATAAAGAGGGAATAATTTCATAGTCAAGAGGGGGTAATCCTAAGGTGGAAAATGAATGCTTTTTGACAAATATTGGCAATGCTGAATTAAATTATTTCAATAGGTCAGGTCTTTTTTGTTATTTTTGAGACAGGGTCTCCCTTTCAGTCTCAGCTGTCCTGGAGCTTGCTCTGTAGACCAGGCTGGCCTTGAACTCAGAGATCTGCCTGCCTCTGCCTCATGAGTGCTGGGATTAAAGGCATGCACTGTCATGTCAGGCTTAGATCAGGTCTTTTAAAAAACATTTATTTGTGCCGGGAGTGATGGCACACGCCTTTAGTCCTAGCACTCGGGAGGCAGAGGCAGGTGGATCTTTGTGAGTTCAAGGCCATTCTGGTCTACAGAGTGAGTTCCAGGACAGCTGGGGCTACAGGGAGACCCTGTCTCGAAAAGACAACAACAACAACAACAAAACCATTTATTTGTAAAGAAACAAAACAACAAAAGACATTTATTTGTAAAAAGTTTATCAGTATATGTTATATGCAACAATGGCTTTCATTATGACATTTCATAATGTATATAATGTATTTTCATCATACTTATACCCCATTTCACTATCTTTTTCCCCACACCACTCTGACTGATTGCTTTCCTTTTCCCAATTATTCATCTTTCTACCTTCATGTCTTTTTTTGTATGTGACTCAATTTGTTTAATTAGGATTGCTTATAAGCATATGGGTGAGGGGCTATTTATAGCAGCACAGACATCTTACCAGTGGCTACACCATTGAAGAAATGTCTATCTCTGGGCTGGAGAGATGGCCTAGCGGTTAAGAGCGCCGACTGCTCTTGCAGAGGATCGGGTTTGAACCCCAGCACCCACATGGCGGCCGAGAACCGTCTGAAACTCCAATTCAAGGAGAACTCCAGTTCCAGGGGAATCCGACACCCTCTTCTGACCTCTGCAGCATTGCACAACACCTACATGCAGACAGCATACATATAAAAAATAAATAAAATTTGGGGCTGGAGAGATGGCCTAGCCGTTAAGAGCACCTACCACTCTTACAGAGGACCCAGGTTCTATCCCCAGCACCCACATGGCGGCCGAGAACCGTCTGAAAACTCCAATTCTAGGAGAACTCCAGTTCCAGGGGAATCCGACACCCTCTTCTGACCTCCGCGGCATTGCACGACACGGGTGCACAAACCTACATGCAGACAGTACATCGATACACATACAGAAATAAATAAAATTAAAAAAAAAAAGTCTATCTCCACAGCAGCCATGAACTTCCAACAGATCCTCAGAGAGGGGTGGGGCCTTGTGAGCTCACTACCCGCATTACTTTTTTAAAAACCTAATTAAAAAACGTGTATGAATGTATTGCCTGCATGTATATAAATGTACCTGTCATGCAATGCATGAGGAGGTCAGAAAAGGGCATTGAATCCCCAGGAACTGTAATTACACATGGCTGTTAGCCACCTTGTGGGTGCTGGGAGAACTGAACCTGGGTCTTCTGCAAGAGCAGCCAGTGCTCTTAACTGCCATGCCATCTCTCCAGCCCTTATTTTTATTTTTATTCATGTGCATGTGTGTGTGTTTGTGTGGTGTATGCTGCATGTATGGGGATGCCTGCAGAGGCTGGAAGCAGGCATTAGATCCCCCAAAGCTAGAGTTACAGGCAGTTGTGAGCCTGTATGGATCCACGTGATATGGATGCTGGAACAGAACTCAGGTCCTTTGGAAGTGCTCATACCCTCTGAACCATCCCTCCAGCCTGTGATTATGTGTGTTTTTTTTTTTTTCTCTCCCTGTCTTCTTTTCATCTAAGAGAAAAGATAAATTCAGACTTCAAATGGAGGTCCAGGAGATGGCTTAGTCAGTAAAGTGCCTGCTGTACAAGTTTGAGGACCTGAGTTTGGACCCCTAGCACCCACATGAAAACAGAATGCTTTTGTGTGTGTCTGTAGCTCCAGCTCTGGGAGGTGGAGACAGGAAGATCCTGGGGGCTTGCTGGCCATCCAGTCTAGCTGAAAGGACAGGCTCCAGGTCCACTGAGAGATCCTGTCTCAACAAAACAAAACAAACTGGGTAGAGGAGACTTTCTACAGTCTACTGGCCTCCACCCTTGCACACACAGGGAAGCACACCTGCAGACACACGTGTGCACACAGGGATACACCATACAAGCACACCCAAAATAAAATATACATAAAACCTCAAATGTTATTCTTGAACAGCCTTTGTTCAGAAGAAAGTTGGTATTTTGTATATTTATTAACTAGTCTGTTTTCTCTCTCACTGAGTCAACTTTTTAAAAAACAATTATTGGGGCTGGAGAGATGGCCTAGCCAAGAGCACCGACTGCTCTTGCAGAGGACGCAGGTTCGATTCCCAGCACCCACATAGCAGCTAAGAACCGTATTTAACTCCTGTTCCAGGATCCGACGCCCTCTTCTGACCTCCACGGCATTGCACGACATGGGTGCACCAACCTACATGCAGACAGTATGCTCATACACATAATAAGTAAAATTAAAAAACATTAAAAAAACAATTATTATTTTGCAGGGCGTGGTGGCACACACCTTTAATCCCAGCACTTGGGAGGCAGAGGCAGTTGGATCTTTGTGAGTTCAAGGCCAGCCTGGTTTACAGAATGAGCTCCAGGCCAGCTAGAACTAATGGGAAATCTATCTCAAAAAGACCAAAACAATTTATTATTCTTAACATTTTATTTTTATATGTATGAGTATGTAAGTATGAGCATGTATGTAAGTGCTCCTATGTTGTGCAATGCTCACAGAGGTCAGAAGAGGGCATCAGATCCTCTGGAACTGGAGTTACCTATGGTTGTTAGTCATCATGCGGGTGCTGGAAATCAAACCTGGGTCCTCTGTAAGAGCAGCCAGTGGTCTTAACCATTGAGCCATCTATCCAGCCCCTGAGGCAGCTTTTTCATATTTGTTATTATGGAAGAGGGAAGATCTGAAACAGGGACCAGAAGCTGCGTTACCAGAAAGTGATGCGAGATCTGTAGGGAGATGGGAGTGTGATGAACATTACTTGTAACCTGATCAATAGAAAAGAGAAACTCAGGAAGTTATAGACTTTACAATGGTGTTAACAAGGGAGTTCTCTGTGAGTAAGGACTTCTGTCTTAGGCTGGAATATTGTAAAAATATTTTTGTCCTAAGTATTTAGGGGAACTTTGTGAACTGAAGAAAACCACTTTAACTCCCAGGATTGGTCCTATTACCACTATACCAGAACTGCCTCTCCTTCCACTACTGTAGCTACTGTGTCCATTTTGTTATAAGTGCCTGATTTACGGCAGATGCAGATCTAGGTGCTTAAGATACTAAGGACTGTGGCTGAGATTTGTAATCCCAGTGACAGAGGCAGGAGGGTTGCAAATTCAAGGCCTATTTGGGCTATACAGTGAGTTCAAGGCCAGTCTGGGCAACTTACGGAGACCTGGTCTCAGGTGAAAAAAAAAGTGAAAAGAGCTGGGGATATATAGCTCAGTGGCCAAGCTTTTGCCTGGCTAGCATGCACAAGGACCTAGGGGTAACTCCTAGTACTGTAAAAACCCAAACCAAAACCTCCTAAGGATTGTTGCTCATCTTTAAACAGCAACTCTCCTTGTTCCCAGGCATGTAATTGGTGCTGATGATGTAGAAATGGAGTGAGGAAGGTAGAAATCTAGTCAGGGGTGCCAGGCAAAGAAATCTAAATCCAAGGAGACAGGAAAGTTTAAAAACATGTTTAACCAAAAACATAACAGTTCATTTCTTTTTTTTCCAACAGAGGCTAAAATTGTAGTTTCTGGACTGAATGATGGCAGCATTACAGAGTAACAAAGGTGAGCCAAGAAGGAGGGAGGTTGGCTGGGTTCATTTCTCATTCCCCTTCTGGACAGCCTTTTCTCCAAAGGAGAATTCTGGTCACATATTTTTTTATATTTTTATTTTTAATTATTATTTTTTTATGTGTATGAATTTACTGTCTGCATGTAGGTTGGTGCACCTATGTCGTGTAATGCCAGGGAGGTCAGAAGAGGGGGGCAGATTCCCCTGGAACTGGAATTAAAGATGGTTCTTAGTTGCCATGTGGGTGCTGGGGATCAAACCCGGGTCCTCTGTAAGAGCAGTCGGTGCTCTTAACTGCTGAGCCATCTCTCCAGGCCCTGGTCACATATATTTTCTGTGCACTTGGTTCAAATTGCCACCCTGGTAGTTGCACTGAGCTAAATAAATATGACTTAGAAGTAGTCTTGCTCAAGCATATATGAACCTGTAGAGAGAAAAAAGACATTTATAACTAGAAGTTAAAAATGGTAAATGCTGCGAGAGACATTATAGAATTTCAGAGGATATAGATGATCTCTTATACTCCATTGAATCAGTATAATCTTTTTTCTCTTTTGGGGGATAGAGGAGCAGAGTCTTACTATATAGCCCTAGCTGGCCTAGAGCTCACTATGTAGACCAGGCTGGCTTCAAACAAAGGTCTACCTGCTGGGATTAAAGATGTCTGCCACACATCCAGAAACTATAATTTTTGGAGAGGTGGCATAAGACTAGGTCTTGAAAAACCATGTTTTTCAGTGCAGAGACATTCTTGGATGCTGATTGACCAATTAAAAGTAGATTTAGGGGCTGGAAAGATGGCTCAGTGGTTAAGAGTATTGGTTGCTTTTGCAGAGGACCTGGGTTTGATTCCCAGCACACACATGGTGGCTAAAAAATGTCTGTAACTGCAGTTCGAAGAGATCTGATGCCCCTTTTTGACCTCCGTGGCTATTGCATGATGTGGTGCACTTACACACATGCAGGCAATATGCTCATAGACATAAAAAAAATTTTCTTTTTTGGTCTTTTTGAGACAAGGTCTCCCTGTAGCCCCAGCTGGCCTGGAACTCACTCTGTAGACCAGGCTGGCCTTGAACTCACAGAGATCCGCCTACCTCTGCCTCCCAAGTACTATGATTAAAGGTGTGCGCCACCACTGAACCATCTTTCCAGCCCCTAAATCTACTTTTAATTGATCAATCAGCATCCAAGAATGTCTCTGCACTGAAAAACATGGTAATTAAAATAAAATACTTTAAAAATAATTTTAAATCTTGAGTAGTTTTTATTGTTTTGTTTTTTGAGACAAGATCTCCCTATATTCCCATCTGGCCTGGAAATTGATATATAAACCAGGCTTACCTCAGTTTCAAAGACATCACCTGCCTCTCCCATCTGAGTGCTGCTTAAATGCATGTGCCACCATGTCTGGCTTTGAGCAGTTTTTTTTTTTTTTTTTTTTTTTTTAGGTCTTATTTCGAAAGATCAAGGGTCTCCCTGTATGCCCAGCTGTCCTGGAACTCACTCTGTTAGACCAGGCTGCCATTGAACTTCAAGAAGATCCACCTGCCTCTTGGTCCTCCCAAAGTGTAGGGTATTAAGGCGTGCACTGCAATGCCCGG
This sequence comes from Rhizomys pruinosus, assembly GCA_009823505.1. Lineage (NCBI taxonomy): Eukaryota > Metazoa > Chordata > Mammalia > Rodentia > Spalacidae > Rhizomys > Rhizomys pruinosus. The sequence continues at coordinate 2,089,456 of VZQC01013045.1, read as the reverse complement.
CCATTGAGCACTTTTTTTAAAGGCTCATTTTCACAAAATTAAAAAAGAATTCACATGAGTATTTCAGCTTCCATATTATTTTTACTCAGTGATTACCAAATCTGGATATAATTTTGTCAAATTACAGATTTCTGGATGACACTCTAAACTACTTTAAAATAATCTTAGAAATATGCGAGTGGAATAGGTTGGAGAGACTGAGAGATCTAGGTTTGTTAAAAGGTCCCTCCATATAAATATGACACAGTTACTTCATGGGCAATGTTTGGTAATCATTTGATCATATTTCTTCTCAGATATGAATAGGGACCAAAGAAACCTTTGCTCCACCTATATCAAAAGTCACATAATATGGTAAACCTCCTGTTGGTGACTCATTAATGGAGAACATCCCAGGGATCCATTCCAAGGCAGTTGCCAAGCCCACCCTGCCTGAAGCCAGCTTGAAGAAGAAGAAGAACAGAAACTAGAAAATGATCAAGCAGGGGCCAAGGGAAAAAACGAAAGGCTCGGGATAAGCCAGCTGAGAGGAGAAGAAAGGTACAGGTCACACTGATGGGCTCTAGAAGGATAGTGCCTCCTTCTGCTTCACACCAGCTACACAAACTAAAGTTCTGTGTTGATGAATTGTGTGTGTGTGTCAGGGAGACCTGAGGATTAAACCTGAGACCCCATACAGGCTAGGCAAAGCACTCTATTACTGAGTGATACTTTCACTCCTTTGAATTTTTTAAAAATTTGAGACAAGGTTTTTGCTCAGTTTCCCAGGCTGGTCTTGAATTTGCAGTCTTCCCACCTTCGCGTTCTGTGTCCCTGTGACGACTGAAGTACAGGCATGTGCTTCTATGTTCATACTAAATAAAATGCTGGGTTGAGCTGCCGGTGTGGTGTGCGCCTGACTTTAATCCTAAGACTTGGGGGCAGAGTGCAGGCGGATCTTTGTAGTTTCAGGCCAGCCTGTCTACAGAGAGAGTTCCAGAGTTCCCAGACGACAGCTGGAAACAACCTACAGGGAGACCCCATGTCTCAAAAGACAAAAACACAAAACAGAAAAAAGTGCAGATTTGCTTTTTTTTTTTTTTTGGTCTTTTCTCGAGACAGGTCGTCCTATGTGAGCTCCAGCTGTCCTGCGAAACTCGCTATTGTAGGACCATGGGGCTGGCCTTGAACTGGCAGAGATTCTTCCTGCCTCTGCTCCCATATGTGCTAGGTATAAAGGCATGCACACCACACCCAGTCTTTTTTATTTTGTTACTTGAGATAGGGTCTACTACTGTAGCCAAGGGGTGGTGACTAGACCTTGTGTGGAGCCCTTGGAACTCATGGTAATACTTGTGCCTCGCTTCTAGGTGCTAGGATTAAGGTATGAGCTACCAGACACAGTTTTGTTTTTTCATATTTTTATTCCTCCCACTTTTAAAATCTCCCACTTTCTTCTGAAGCCAAATATGTTTTGAGTTTTATTGAGAGAGGGTCTCATGTAGCCCAGGTTGGCCTTTATGAGTCGATTGACTTGTTTAGGTACAGGGCCAGCCTTAGAATTCCTGATTTTCTCTGCTTCATCACCATCATGAGGTATGGGGGTATTTACATGGCAATGTGCCACTGTGCCTTGATCGCCAGGACAATGGTTTTTTTTTGTCTTTTTGAGACATGGGTTCCCGGGTGAATAGTTGTTCCAGCTGTCCTGAATATCTTTACTCTGTAGACCAGGCCTGGCCTTGAACTACACAAAAGATCCACCTGCCTCATGCCTCCCGGGTGCTTCTGCAGATTTAAGGGCGTGGCATCCACACAATGGCCTTGCCAAAATTATTTTTTAAAATTTTTAAAATTTAATTTTATTTTTGTATGTGTATGAATTGTACTGACTGCATGTAGGTCTGGGTTGCAGGCCCATGTCGTAGCATATGCCGCGTGGGAGGTCAGAAAAGAGGGTCCTCAGATATCCCCTTTGAAACTGGAGTTCTTCGCTGGATTGGAGTTACAGACGGTTTTTTTTTTTTTTTATGTGGGTGCTAGGAATTGGACCTGGTTTCTCTTCAAGAGCAGTCGGTGGCTCTTAACCATCTAGCCATCTCTCCAGCCCTGCCAAAAATGTTTTGATGAAAGTATTTAACCAGGGGCTAGAGAGATGAATCAGCAGTTAATAGCACTGGCTGCTTTTGCTGAGGACCCAGGTTTGATTCCTAGAACCTACATGGTTGCTAAGAAATGTCTGTAACTACAGTTCCTTGGGATCCATTGCCCTCTTCTGCTCCTTGATTCATTGTAAGTGAGATGGGTGCACTTACATACACACAGACAATACTCTCATACCCATACAATAAAAATAAAATTTTTGAGAAAAAGAGTATTTAGGCTCAAATGTAGGTCCGAATGTTGTGATGAAGATGAGAAAGTAGGAAATGGACAGTCCGGTGCGCAGGTGGTACGCTTTAATCCTGCTATTCTGGGAGGCCAGAGACAGGCGGAATCTTGTGATTCAGGCCAGCCTGGTTCTACAGAGTGAGCTCCAAGACAGCTGGGGCTTCAGGGAGACCCCCTGTCTCGAAAAGACCAAAAAAAAAAATAAAAATAAAAAAAAAAGAGAGTAGAAATGGACAGACTTTATAAGTGCTTTCCTTTTCTTTGACTCTTATTCCCAGAATATCCAGGGTAAAGTTTATGTACTCCTTTAGTTTGTTGACTTAATGCTTTTAGTTTTGTGAATTTACTGCTTCATTTAAACAAGGCTTCCCTGACTGGTCAGAGGAGAGGACCCTAGAAGTCTCTCTCTCCTTATCCGTTGGTCTCTGTAAAGGAAAATTCGTAGCTCCTAAACCTTAAATGAGGAATTTGATGGAGATTTTCCCAGGCTTGTGCGGCATGAAGTCCCTCCAGGAGTGCTGGGTAAATGGCTATGTAGAGAAAAAAGGGCTTCAGTTAGGCAAAGTGACTGTCATCTGAGGGGTCACCTAGGTCTAACAACTCCCTTTTCTCCCCTCTTCCTGAGAAAACATCAGATGATACTTTGCAATATTTCCGCCATCTCCTAATCCATAAGATTTTGTAGCTAAAAAAAATCCACTTTATGATAAAAAGACACAAGACTTTTGAAAAAGCAGTAAACTAAGTAGAATAAATATCATAGGTACACCTTCGCTCCTAAATTTTTCAAATGAAATTTCAATTTATTCATATGTTCACAGTCTACTTAGAAAAGATAGTTTTCCCAGATTTGGTGAATGTAGTCTTATACATTTCTTTTTGTCAATATGGTGGATTCTATGTGGAGTGGGAACAATTGGTCGGAAGTCGCCTCGTCTGTTCATCTAGTGATACATGATAATGTCATATCGACACATGTGCATCTGACATCTCGGACTAGAGTCAAGGACCGTTGGTTTGCCTCTGCCTCGGGTGGAGGTGTATCTGGGCCACCATCGCGCGCTGGAGCTGTTGGTATTAATTTTCTCTTTTATAAGGATGTTAATTTTTTCTTTCTTTCCTTTGTGCGGGTTTTTTATCTTGTTCTTCTCTTCTTTCTTTTTCTTTTCCTTTTGTTCCTTGTTTTCTTATTGTCTTCTTTCTTTCTTTCTTCTCTTTCCTTTCCTTTTTTTTTTTTTTTTTTTTTTTTTTTTTTTTTTTTTTTTTTTTTTTTTTTTTTTTTTTTTTTTTTTTTATTTTTATATTTTTATTTCTCTCTCCCTCTCCCTGTTTGGTTTCTCGTGGCGTGTTTATCCTCTTTCTCTCTGTTTCGTCTCTCCCTCTCGACTTATTGGGTTGCTCTTTGGGTCGTCTGTCTCGGAGTAGTTGCGTTTCCGTTTGTCCCGGTGCGATCGCTTATCTCTCCTCGTCTAATGTTTCTCTTGTCTCGGTCTCTCTTTCCTTTCTCTCTTTCCTCTCTCTCGTCTCTCTTCTCTCTCTTTCATTGTTCTTTCTCCTTTCATCATCTCTCCTCTTCTCTCTCTTCCTCTTTGTCCTCCTCATCTCTGGTCTCTCCCCTCTCTCTCTCTCTCTCCCTCCCTCCCTCAGCCGTGGTGCGGTTCTCCCTCCCCTCCCCTCCCTCTGGTCCCTCTCCGTCCCCTCCCCTCTCCCTTTCCTCTTCTCCTCCTAGCCGCTTCCCTCTCCCGTTGGCTCCTCTCCTCGCTTCCCATTCCGCTCCCCTCCCCTCCCCTCCCCTCCCCTCCTCTCCCCTCCTCTCCTGTCCTCCTTTTCGGTCTTTTTGAGAAAGGGTTTTCCTGTTACCCCAGCTGGCCTGGAACTCCCTATGTAGACCAGGCTGGCCTTGAACTCACAGAGATCCGCTTTTGTCTCTCGAGTGCTGGGATTAAAGGTGTACACCACCACACCCAGCTAAGAATTTATTTTTTGTTTTCTGTGTACGAGTGTTTTGCCATCTTGCATGTTGTCAGATCCCCTGAAACTGGAGTAACAGAAAATTGTTAGCTTCCATGTAGGTGCTGGGAGCTGAACCCAGGTCCTCTGCAAGAGTAGCCAGTGCTCTTAACCGCTGAGCCAACTCTCCAGCCCCATATTTTTAAATATTTTATGTGTATGAATGTACTGTCTGCATGTTTATTAGTGTACCTGTCCTGGGAATTGAACCTAGGTCCTCTGCAAGAGTAGCCAGTGCTCTTAACCGCTGAGCCAGCTCTCCAGCCCCATATTTTTAAATATTTTATTGCATTTTATTTTATGTGTATGAATGTAGTACCTGCATGTGTGTTAATGCACCTGTGCTGGGAATCGAACCTAGGTCTTCTGCAAGAGCAGCCAGTGCTCTTAACCACTGACCCATCTCTCCAGCCCCATCCTGTATATTTTTAATATTGCTTTAGTTTATTCTTAGGGATTTGATTTTTATTTCTATTTATTTATTTAGTGTGTCTATGCATGCATGTTCATGTGTCCATATTCATGCATGTACATGCACATGTGTACCAGTAAGGGTATAAGGTGTGCGTGCATATGGAGGCCAGATGTCAACCTTGTGTGTGATTCCTTAGGCTCCAGCCAGTATGGGGTCTCTACTGGCCTGGAGCCCACCGATTGGGCTAGTGTAGCCAACCAGGGAACCCTAGGATCTGCCTGTCTACCTCGCTGGTGCTGGGACTACAGTGTATACTACTATGCCTGCCTTTTGTTTTTGCATTTCACATGGGTGTCTGGGGATTGAACTAAGGTCTTCATGGTTGCAAACCAAACATCTTACTGACTGAGCTATCTCCCAACCCTGACTGATTTTTAGAAAAAAAAGGTCTTTATGAAGGCTTGGAGATCTTCTCCATAAGAGGGTAAAGATTTGCAGTTTTCCTGAAATTTAAAAAATCTAAAGATGTAGAGTTCTATCACATGACAGGCACTACAGGTAGACTGTCCTGTCAGCAAGGGTGGGATATATTTTTTGAAGTTATTTTTTATTTTTTTATGTGTATGAGTGTACTGTCTGCATGTAGGTTGGTGCACCCGTGTCGTGTAATGCCTCGGAGGTCAGAAGAGGGCATTGGATTCCCCTGGAACTGGAGTTAAAGATGGTTCTTAGCTGCCATGTGGGTGCTGGGAATCAAACCCAGGTCCTCTGCAAGAGCAGTCGGTGCTCTTAACCGCTGAGCCATCTCTCCAGCCCCAAGGGTGGGGTATTTGAATGAAGTGTTATGGTTGGGGACATTGGAGCAGTAGTTTTCTCTTATTGCTTTTCTGCTTATAATGCTTTGTTTTGGAAGGGATGGGATCTGGCTTTACTGTTGCAGAGAGCTCCTGTGTCCAGGCCAGAATACATGCCCAACCAGACAAAGAGCCAGGAGTTGCTTCTCTTGCTACTGGTAATGAAAATGCTGATGGGTAAGTTTATCTCAAGGAGGTGAGTTGAACACAGGGTGAATGTAACGTAAATGGTGATCTTCTTCCTGTCTGTTTAGTTGTTTATTATATTCCTATTGATTTCTCTTAGCTCAGGAAAGATGCCTGTTTGAGCTGGGAAGGAAATAGGCAAGTCTCTGGGTAAAGTGACCTCGGAAGACCATTGGAGGACTAGGACTCCTAATTTTTTTCTGGTTCTGGGGATTGAACCCAGTGCCTTGTACATGCTAAGTGTGTGCTGTGCCACTGAGCTCCATGGACCTCTTCCCCACCCCCAGCCCCAAGTCTAGGATTCTACTTTCCTTATTACCCTCGGATCCTTTCAAAGGATGGACCTTATAAGTATCTCTTTGTAAAGTCATTATTGAAACAATATCATTTCAGAGAGATGGCAGTGAAACCTGAACCTCCAGAGATTTCATCTTCTCTAGAAAATGATGTGGTTTCTGAGATAAAGACATTTAAGCTAGACCAGCCAGTTCCTGAACCTCCTAAGAATAAATTTAACAGACTCTCTTTAAAGAAGAGAAAGGAGGAGGAAACTGGTAAGTAATGTCAGATTGTTATTTATCTATTTTATGTGTTGAGTTTTGTCTGCATGTATGTAAGCAGGCCCATGTTGTGCAGGGCCCACAGAGGCTAGATGAACATATTAGTTCCCCTGGAACTGGAGTTACAGAGTGTTGGTTAGCCACCATATGGGTTCTGGGAACCAAGTCCAGGTCCTCTGCAAAAACAGCCAGTGCTCTTAAGCACTGAGCCATCTCTCCAGCTCCAGATATCCTTTTTTTTTTTTTTTTAATTTTTTTAAATTAATTTTATTTATTTCCGTATGTGTATGAATGTACTGTCTGCATGCAAGTCTGTGCACCCGTGTCGTGCAATGCCGCGGAGGTCAGAAGAGGGTGTCGGATTCCCCTGGAACTGGAGTTCTCCTGGAATTGGAGCGATTCCTTAGGCTCCAGCCAGTATGGGGTCTCTACTGGCCTGGAGCCCACCGATTGGGCTAGTGTAGCCAACCAGGGAACCCTAGGATCTGCCTGTCTACCTCGCTGGTGCTGGGACTACAGTGTATACTACTATGCCTGCCTTTTGTTTTTGCATTTCACATGGGTGTCTGGGGATTGAACTAAGGTCTTCATGGTTGCAAACCAAANAACATCTTACTGACTGAGCTATCTCCCAACCCTGACTGATTTTTAGAAAAAAAAGGTCTTTATGAAGGCTTGGAGATCTTCTCCATAAGAGGGTAAAGATTTGCAGTTTTCCTGAAATTTAAAAAATCTAAAGATGTAGAGTTCTATCACATGACAGGCACTACAGGTAGACTGTCCTGTCAGCAAGGGTGGGATATATTTTTTGAAGTTATTTTTTATTTTTTTATGTGTATGAGTGTACTGTCTGCATGTAGGTTGGTGCACCCGTGTCGTGTAATGCCTCGGAGGTCAGAAGAGGGCATTGGATTCCCCTGGAACTGGAGTTAAAGATGGTTCTTAGCTGCCATGTGGGTGCTGGGAATCAAACCCAGGTCCTCTGCAAGAGCAGTCGGTGCTCTTAACCGCTGAGCCATCTCTCCAGCCCCAAGGGTGGGGTATTTGAATGAAGTGTTATGGTTGGGGACATTGGAGCAGTAGTTTTCTCTTATTGCTTTTCTGCTTATAATGCTTTGTTTTGGAAGGGATGGGATCTGGCTTTACTGTTGCAGAGAGCTCCTGTGTCCAGGCCAGAATACATGCCCAACCAGACAAAGAGCCAGGAGTTGCTTCTCTTGCTACTGGTAATGAAAATGCTGATGGGTAAGTTTATCTCAAGGAGGTGAGTTGAACACAGGGTGAATGTAACGTAAATGGTGATCTTCTTCCTGTCTGTTTAGTTGTTTATTATATTCCTATTGATTTCTCTTAGCTCAGGAAAGATGCCTGTTTGAGCTGGGAAGGAAATAGGCAAGTCTCTGGGTAAAGTGACCTCGGAAGACCATTGGAGGACTAGGACTCCTAATTTTTTTCTGGTTCTGGGGATTGAACCCAGTGCCTTGTACATGCTAAGTGTGTGCTGTGCCACTGAGCTCCATGGACCTCTTCCCCACCCCCAGCCCCAAGTCTAGGATTCTACTTTCCTTATTACCCTCGGATCCTTTCAAAGGATGGACCTTATAAGTATCTCTTTGTAAAGTCATTATTGAAACAATATCATTTCAGAGAGATGGCAGTGAAACCTGAACCTCCAGAGATTTCATCTTCTCTAGAAAATGATGTGGTTTCTGAGATAAAGACATTTAAGCTAGACCAGCCAGTTCCTGAACCTCCTAAGAATAAATTTAACAGACTCTCTTTAAAGAAGAGAAAGGAGGAGGAAACTGGTAAGTAATGTCAGATTGTTATTTATCTATTTTATGTGTTGAGTTTTGTCTGCATGTATGTAAGCAGGCCCATGTTGTGCAGGGCCCACAGAGGCTAGATGAACATATTAGTTCCCCTGGAACTGGAGTTACAGAGTGTTGGTTAGCCACCATATGGGTTCTGGGAACCAAGTCCAGGTCCTCTGCAAAAACAGCCAGTGCTCTTAAGCACTGAGCCATCTCTCCAGCTCCAGATATCCTTTTTTTTTTTTTTTAATTTTTTTAAATTAATTTTATTTATTTCCGTATGTGTATGAATGTACTGTCTGCATGCAAGTCTGTGCACCCGTGTCGTGCAATGCCGCGGAGGTCAGAAGAGGGTGTCGGATTCCCCTGGAACTGGAGTTCTCCTGGAATTGGAGCCCCAGACGGTTCTCGGCCGCTATATGGGTGCTGGGGATCGAACCCGGGTACTCTGTAAGAGCAGTTGGCGCTCCTAACCGCTAGGCCAAATCTCCAGCCCCAGATATCCTTTTTTTTAAAAAAAGATTTTTGCTGGGCGTGGTGGCACATGCCTTTAATCTCAGCATTCAGAAGGTTGGGAGGCAGAGGCAGGTGGATCGCTGTGTGTTCAAGGCCAGCCTGGTATGCCTAGCAAGCTCCAAGCCATCTGGGACTAAAGGGAAACCCTGTCTCAAAAATACAAAAAAATATAGAAAATTAAAAGTATTATTATTATTATTATTATTATTATTAGTGCAGGTGTGTGTATGTAGAGGTCAGAGGACCACTTTTGGGAGTTGGTTCTCTTCTTCCAGTGTAGGTTATGGGGTTGGAACACAGCTTGTCAGGCTTGTACAGCAAGCTCTTTATTCCCATTGTGTCATCTTGCCAGCTCAGGTCTTTGGAGTCTTGTTCAAGTACTTATTAAAGAAAATGGAGAGTGGGGCAGTGGGCAGGCTGAGAATTTTCAGCTTCAGGCTTGGAACAATTGAGTAATTCTTTCAGTGGTTTTTCTCACCTACAGAGATTCTCTTCTTCATCCCCCTACCTAACAGTGTTTTGTTTTATATTCCCAGATGAAGAAAAAGTGGAGTACATCCAAGATGAACATGAGCACAGACCAGAAGTCCAACAGAAGACAGCAGTTCAGCATCCTTCTTGGTTCAGGGGCCAGCAGAAAGAAGAGAAAAGTGGTTTTGGTGAGTTCAGCCATAGTGTGGAAAAACTTGGGCTGAAAATTCAAGATGGAGGGATGCAATGATTATGATGTTAAAAAAGGAATTTTGCAGAGGCCATTCATTTACCTCATATAGCTACTTCTTACAGCTTGTATGCTGAGGAAGAAATAGAGGAGTTCAACCATTCTGTTATTTATTCAAATGATGCACAGTTATCAGGCACACACTATATACTTGATATTTTAGATGGTGCTCAGGAAAAAGCTAAGATGTGGTCCAAAAGGTAATAGAAAAATTAGGAGAATGTGGTATAACAAGGTCAGGGGAGGAGAGCATTTCATGAAAGAGAGATTATTTAGTTATGTCAAATGCGAACACAGTGAAGCCAGAAGATAAAAGTCTGAAAATGGTCACGTGCTGGGCATGGTGCCACACGCCTTTAATCCCATTCATCAGAGGCAGAGGCAGGCAGATCTCTGTGAGTTCAAAGCCAGCCTGGTCTACATAGTGAGTTCCAGGCCAGCTGGGGCTATAGGTCTCAAAAAGACCCCAGGGTCCATATACTGTTTCTCTCTGGGCTGGCAGGGATAACTGGCCCATTATAGTAGGTTAAAGAATAATTGTAGGGGCTGGAGAGATGGCCTAGCAGTTAAGAGCACTGACTGCTCTTGCAGAGGACCTGGGTTCGATCCCCAGCACCCACATGGCAGATGAGGACTGTCTTTAACTCCAGTTCCAGGGGAATCCAACACCCTCTTCAGACCTCTGCAGCATTGCTCGACATGGGTGCACAAACCTACATGCAGACAGTACATTCATACACATGAAAAATAAAATTAAAAAAAGAATAATTGTAATTGGTCTAGTTAGGAAAAGTAAGAGGGAGAAAGATGGTAGGTAAAAGAATGTGGCAACTTACAGGATGGCTTTTCCTTTTTTTAATTTTTTTAAAAATTTTATTTATTTTCATATGTGTACTGTCTGCATATAGGTTTTTACACCCATGTCGTACAATGCCACAGAGGTCAGAAGAGGGTGTCAGATTCCGCTGGAATTGGAGTTAAAGACAGTTTTCGGGGCTGGAGACATAGCCTAGCGGTTAAGAGCACCGACTGCTCTTACAGAGGACCTGGGTTCGATCCTTAGCACCTACATGGCGGCTGAGAACCGTCTGTAACTCCAATTCCAGGAGAACTCCAGTTCCAGGGGAATCTGACACCCTCTTCTGACCTCCGAGGCATTGCACGACACGGGTGCACAAACCTNCAGAGGACCCGGGTTCAATCCCCAGCACCCACATGGCGGCTAAGAACCGTCTGTAACTCCAATTCTAGGAGAACTCCAGTTCCAGGGGAATCTGACACCCTCTTCTGACCTCCGAGGCATTGCACGACACGGGTGCACAAACCTACATGCAGACAGTACACTCATACACATACAAAAATAAAAAATAAAAAAAATTAAAAAAGATGGTTTTCAGCCGCCATGTGGGTGCTGGGGATCAAACCCGGTGCTCTTAATCGCTAGGCCATCTCTCCAGCCCCGGCTTTTCCTTTTCATAACTTTTTTTTACATTTCTTGTGGGGATGGTGAATAAATATGTGTTCCTTTTTCTTTTTGGCTTTTTGAGACAGGGTCTCACTGTAGCCCCACCTGTCCTGGAACTCACTTTGTAGACCAGGCTGGTCTTGACCTCACAGAGATCTACCTGCCTGTACCACTGGAATGCTGAGATTAAAGGCATGCGCTGTCATGCCTGACCTTTTTTTTTTTTTCTTCTTTCTTTGAGACAGTGTCTTACATTGCCTAGGTCTGTCTTGAACTCACTTTGTGGCTGAGGATGACTTCAACTCTTGATCTTCCTGTCCTCATATCCCAAGAGCTAAGATTGTAGATGTGTGCCACCACACCAGGGTTATTTTTATTTATTTATTTTTTAGGGTTATAACTTTATTGTAAAAGAGAGAAGGCAGGGCCTGGAGAGGTTAAGGCTCAGTGGTTAAGAGCACCCACTGCTCTTGCAGAGGACTCGGGTTCGATTACCAGCACCCATATGGTGGCCAAGTACCATCTTTAAGCAGGGCATGGTAGCACACACCTTTAATCCTAGCACTTGGGAGGCAGAGGCAGGCAGATCTTTGTGAGTTCAAGGCCAGCCCGGTCTGCAGAGTGAGTTCCAGGACAGCTGGGGCTACAGGGAGACCCTGTCTCGAAAAGACCAATAAATAAATAAATAAATAAATAAATAAATAAATAAATGACTAACAAATCTGATAGCCCTTTCATCATAGAATTTACAATTTAGCGTGTTAGGCAGATAATAAACATGTTAAATAATGAAGATGAAATTGGGAAATTTGTTTTCAAGAAATAAAAGAGATCACATTATGTATCAGTAAGCTTAAAAATAAAAAAAATAGATGATAGTCTGGAAGAAAATAGGCTCATACCAAAAAAAGCCAAAATGAAAAAAAAAAGACCCCCTCTAGCCTTAGAATCAGCCTAATAAAAATTCAGATAGTGGGGCTGGAGAGATGGCCTAGTGGTTGAGAGCTCTGACTGCTCTTGCAGAGGACCCGGGTTCGATTTTCAGCACCCACATGGCGGGTAAGAACTGTCTTTAACTCCAGTTCCAGGGGAATCTGACACCTTCTTCTGACCTCTGTGGCATTGCATGATACGAGTGCACCAACCTACATGCAGACAGTACACTCATACACATAAAAAATAAAAAAAATAAGCTTCCTAGAGCTCTTTAAAAAAATTCAGATAGTATCTAGTATATAAGCCTAGGCATATAGTTTAAAATTTTCTTTGTGCATGCTCACGTTTTATGTGTTCATATGTGTGCATGTGTATATATGCATATATGTGGAGGCCAGAGAACAACCTCAGATGTTCTTCAGGACCTGTTCGCCTTCTTGTTTTGAGGCACGAGATCTCATTGGTCTTGGAGTTCATGCAGGCTATGTTGGCTGGTCAGCAGTCCCAAGACTCCACCTGTCTCCACCTCTCCAGTGCTGTGATTACAAGTGTGTCTCACTGTGACCAGCAATTAATTTTTAAAATTTTTATTTATTTATTTTGTATGTGTATGAATGTACTGTCTGCATGTAGGTTTGTACACCCATGTCGTGCAATGCTGCGGAGGTCAGAAGAGGGTGTTGGATTCCCCTGGAACTGGAGCCAAAGACAGTTCTCAGCCGCCATGTGGGTGCTGGAGATCGAACCTGGGTTCTCTGCAAGAGCAGTCAGCACTCTAAACTGCTAGGCCATCTCTCCAGCCCTAATTTTTATTTATTTTTGTATGTGTATGAATGTACTGTCTGCATGTAGGTCTGTGCATCCATGTCGTGCAGTGCCGTGGAGGTCAGAAGAGGGCATTGGATTCCCCTGGAACTGGAGTTAAAGATGGTTTTCAGCCTCCATGTGGGTGCTGGGGAATTGTACCCAGGTCCTCTGCAAGAGCAGTCAGCACTCTCAACCACCAGGTCATCTCTCCAGCCCCTAAAAAAATTGTTTTAATTACATACTAATTTCTTTGAGAGAGAGCAAGACCAACACATGCACACACACACACACACACACATACACAAATACACACACACTGGTACGTGTGTGGAGGTCAGAGAACAACTTGCCAAAATGGCTTCTCTCCTACCTTGTCCCGGGGATCAAACTTAGGTTGTTAGGCTTAGTGCAAGGTGCTCTTACCCACTGAGCATCTTTCCAATCCTGTGCCCAGATTTTTTTTTTTTTGGTCTTTTTGAGATAGGGTCTCCCTGTAGCCCCAGGTAGCCTATAACTTGCTATGTAGACCAGGCTGGCCTCGATCTCACAGAGGTCCACCTGCCTCTACCTCCCAAGTGCTGGGATTAAAGGTGTGCACCACCATGCCTGGCTATGTGCACAGAATTTTTTGAGTGGATTCTGAAGACTGCACTGAGTTCCTTATGCTTGCAATGAAAAGTACTTTACTGACTGAGTGATCTCTCCAGCCCTATAGACACAGTGTTTTATTGTAAAAGTATAATATGATTTGCACATACTTGGAGGAAAACTGTAGAAAGACTGTACAAGCACCAAACATGGTAGTAAGCCCAGACTTTCTACAGCTACATGGTAACAAAAGGAGCTGTGAATTTGGGTGGTCCAGTGATCTAGGTCTCAAATCCCTCAAAGAGAAGTTCTAGGTAGATTTTTTTTTTTTTGTAGATTGCTTTTTGAGACACTGGCTCCCTGTAGTCAGAGCTGACTTGAACTCACTGTGTAGACCAGGTTGGCAGGTTCTCAGTTTCTTTTTTTTTTTTGAGGTTCTCAGTTTCATAGAGACCACCTGCCTCTCCCTCCTGAGTGATGAGATTAAAGGTGTGTACTACTGTTTGCAGCTAGGGTCTTCAAAATTTATATTCATTGTTATGTGTATGAGTGTTTTGCTTGTACCCATGTGTACAATGCCTATGGAAGCCAGGAAGAGGGTTTAAGATCCCCTGGAACTGGAGTTACAAATGGTTGTGAACCACCATGTGGGTGCTGGGAACCAAACCCAGGCCCTCTGTAAGAGCAGCCAGTGCTCTTAACTACTGAGCCATCTCTCCAGTCCCTCTAGATGATTCTTTTCTCAAAGGAGAACTAAGAAGTTTGTTCTTTTGGTTTTAAGTGAATATGTAAACTCAGATTTTCCTGTTGAGAACGTTTGGGGTACCACAGACACTGCTAACCTGATCACCACTTACATCAAATAAACTGGTATTGTTGAATTTATGTTGCTTCATCTCCAGTACTTTGTTAGTACTCCTAGATTTTAGATGGACAGAGAAGAATCTTGTCTCTAGGTGGCGCTTGAGAGTTGAATTATGATTCTAGTGAATTCGTAAGCCTCTTGCTGTTCTTACTCCTGCTGATGTAGGAAGTAGAAGGAGTCATACCCAATAAATGCAGTTCGTATTAAGTACTGTGATGGAACCGTGGAGTCCTAAGATTAAACCAGCTAGGGAATGCATTCCTAAGGAAATTATATTCAAGCTGAAACCTGAAAGCAGACTAGAAGTTATTTAAGTGGAAGGCAGGAGAAAGTTTTAGGTAGGGTAAGGTTTAGCACATTCTGGCAATTAAAAGAAAGCTACTATGGGGCTGGAGAGATGGCTCAGTGGTTAAGAGCGCTGACTGCTCTTGCAGAGGACCCGGGTTTGATTCCCAGTACCCACATGGCTGCTAAGAACCATCTTTAACTCCAGTTCCAGGGGAATCCGACACCCTCTTCTGACCTCCATGGCATTGCATGACACAGGTGCACCAACCTACGTGCAGACAGTACACTCATAGACATAAAAAAAAAAAAAGAAAGCTACTGTGAACAGAGTTCTGATAACAAGGGGAGGAGAGAAAGGAGCAGCTTTGGGGAAATGGAAGGAGATACACTGTGTAGTGGTAATGAGAATTCCAGCCCAAGGGCAGTGGGAGCCATTGGTGCATTGTAGTCAGGGGAAGAGCATCCTCAGATTAATGTGTAAAATGGAGTGTGGGGAGTTAATAAATTAGTGACAGTATTAAAATGTATATTGGTGGCTTAGATTAGGATGATGAAAGTAGAGATAGAAGCATATGTTTTATATATTGAAGATAAAATTGTTAGAACTTGGTAATGGTTGAATATTGGTGGAATGTGAGAAAGGAGAATGTCTGTTGAAAAATTGACTTTGAGGCTGGTGAGATGGCTTGCCTCCAGGCCTGATCCAAGTTTGATCCCTGGAACTAACATAAATTGAAGGAGAGAACTACCTCCTACAAGTTTTCCTCTGACCTCCACATGCATGCTGTGGCATGTTGTACACCTCCATACAAATAAATAAATAAATAAATAAATAAATAAATAAATAACCTCCATACAAACTCATTAATAAATAAATGTAATTAAAAAAAAGATTGGTCTCTGGCTTCAGAATTTACACAACAGGAAATTGATTGGAGGAAGAGCACACTGTGGGATGAGGTAAAACATTCTGGTTTGTGTCTACGAAATTTGAGATCCTTTTGAGGTACCTAGGTAGACATTCGAGAGTGGGAAAGTAGCTTAGTAGTAGAGCTTGTGCTTAATACATGCAAAGACCTGGAGTCAATCCTCAACACTACAAAAATGAATCAACACAATATAATACAATACAATGAAATGTGATTTGATACAGATATTGAATAGCAAAGTGGCACTTGGAATTCAGAACAGAGGACAGAAGTATACAACTTTGTACTGTCAGGTCTGAAAAGTAGATTTCAAAACTTTGTGACCTGTGAGCTTGGCTTAGAGAAAGTGTGGTGTTGGGAGAGAAGACTATTAGTGACTGATCTTTGGAACCCTGGCATTTTGAGATTAGATAGAGTGCCAAGATAATCAAGCAGAATAAACTCAGGAGGCAACTGCCAAAACATGACTAGAGAATGAGCTGTTGTGGAGAAAGAAGCTAGCATTTCAGAAATGAGCAGCTAATTGGAAAGCTTTTGAGTGTGTTGGTAGCATCGGTTACTGTCACACAGGCACACACACAGTAGGCATCCAACAGTTTCCAGACCACATTACCTTATTTAAGTTTAAAATGAAACTTTCAGAAATAGTATGGGGATGGCACTGGAAATTTCATCTCAAGCTGTAAGTATCAAGTTGCATACCATTAATATGGCTTCTTTCTACTCACTTCCTAATGAATTGTCATGGATTTTTACAACAAACCATTTATTTTGTTGATAGATTGAGTTTATTATGGTGGTTTTGCCATCTGGGTGTGGAAGACAGACAGAGGGGAGGGGAGCTAAAGGTATCTGCAAGAATCAAAGGAAGCGTCATGGAACCAGACTGACCGATGTGAAGAACAGAGGCTGTTAGGTTGGAGAGTAAGATAAAGTGAGAGTTGTAAGGCATCCTGATGAAGTGAGGTGGAGAGGAAAGGGCATTTTTGTCACAGGGGCTATCTGGGTATGTGACCCAGAGGGTGTATGTTTCATGCCGTGACTGTCTGGGGCAGGAGTGGGAGTAAGTTTTTGATGTGGCGTGGAGGAAAAGGTCAAGGAATCAAGATTTGGGTTCCTAGTGGTTCCTTGTGAGTATTCCGGTGGATGTGGCAGTCGTCTGGACTGAAGACTGGAGGAAGAGAGGAGAGAAATCAGTAAGATATTACCATATTAAGAAAGGAGGTGAAGCCCGGCGTGGTGGCGCACGCCTTTAATCCTAGTACTCGGGAGGCAGAGGCAGGCAGATCTTTGTGAGTTCAAGGCCAGCCTGGTCTACAGAGTGAGTTCTAGGACAGACGGGACTACAGGGAGACCCTGTCTCGAGAAGACCAAAAAAAAAAAGGGGGAGGTGAGGAGGTGATTATGCCTCATGGTATGGGCCTCAGAGGACAAGGGTCTTTGTAGGAGGCAGAGAGAGATATGGTGGCAGTAGGAGTAAGGATGATGTTGGCCCCACCTTCTCTCCTGAGAGATACAGCAGATGTGAAAAGGAATGGACTGTACTTAACTGAGATGCAGCCTGGTGGGAGTGGTGCCTTAAAGGAGATGGAAGGGGCTGGCGAGATTGCTCAGCAGTTAAGAGCACTAGTTGCTCTTGCAGAGGACCCAGGTACAATCCCCAGCACCCACATGGCGGCTAAGAACCATCTGTAACTCCAGTTCCAGGGGAATCCAAGACCCTCTTCTGACATCGGAGGCATTGCATGACATGGGTGCACAAACCTATATGCAGACAGTACATTTGTACACATACAAAAATAAATAAAAATTAAAAAAATTAAAAAAAAAGAACATTAATGTCAGGGCTGGAGAGATGGCTTGGTGGTTAAGAGCGCCTACTGCTCTTGCAGATGACCGGGGTTTGATTCCCAGCACTTACATGGCGGCTAAGAACTATCTCTAAGCTGGGCGTGGTGGCACATGCCTTTAATCCCAGAACTCTGAAGGCAGAGGCAGGCAAATGTCTGTGAGTTCAAGGCCAGCCTGGTCTCCAGAGTGAGTTCCAGGCCAGCTGGGACTCTCAAAAAAAAAAAAAAAAAAAAAAAAGAACATGGGCTGGAGAGATGGAGAGATGTTAGTTCCTAGCAGTTAAGAGCTCCAACTGCTCTTGCAGAGGACCTGGGTTCGATCCCCAGCACCCACATGGTGGCTGAGAATCATCTTTAACTTCAGTTCCAGGGGAGTCCGACACCCTCCATGGCATTGCACAACACGGGTGCACAAACCTACATGCAGACAGTACATTCATACACATAAAAAATAAATAAATAAAATTAAAAAAACCATTGATGTCATAGCAGAGACTCAGATACTATCTAGAAAGCTGTGGGGGGTGGTGAGTGGGGAGTTGTATGTGTGTGGAGGTCCTTGTGCTTGCAAGGAAAAGTACTTTACTGACTGAGTTATCTCCCTAGCCCCAAACTTTTTATGCCTTTGTGATAATGGGGATGGACTCCTGGAGCTTTGCATAAGCTTGGAAAGTATCACTGAGCTACACTTTTTATTTAAGACATGTCAATACAGGAAAATATCCCTTGTGCTTGGTAAAGGCGAGAAATGAAGACGTAAGGCTTAAGTTCTAAGGGTCAGCTCTGTCACCAAGTTAGATTGACTTTCACCAAGTTATCCTCTCTGAGCCCTGATTCTGCTGTTAATAATTCAGAGACTGGACTAGTTGATATGTAAGGTCTGAGATGTGATTCCTAGGGATGGCAGAAGAGTTACATAGAATTTAGTTGGATTGAGGAAGGAGCAGCATATTTTCCCTCTGATCAGTTTCTTTCCCGTCACAGGCCAACGTCTAATCTGGGTCCAGTGTTCCTCTTCAAAGTGTGAGAAATGGAGGCGGCTGCGTGGAAACATTGACCCCTCAGTTCTCCCAGATAATTGGTCATGTGACCAGAATCCAGGTAGGACTAGAAATCTTTCACCCCAATTTTTGTTGTTTCTCCCTTTCCTTCCCAGCATGTAGCTTTTTTTTTTTTTTTATTAAATATGACATGAATACAGTCACCATTAAAGGGATCCTGAGGTGACTAGAGATGAAGATCATTTTGCGGGGCTGGAGAGATGGCCTAGCGGTTAAGAGCGCCGACCGCTCTTACAGAGGACCCGGGTTCGATCCCCAGCACCCACATGGCGGCCGAGAACCGTCTGAAACTCCAATTCCAGGAGAACTCCAGTTCCAGGGGAATCCGACACCCTCTTCTGACCTCCGCGGCATTACACGACATGGGTGCACAGACCTGCATGCAGACAGTACATTCATATACACATACAGAAATAAAAAAAAAAAATCATTTTGCTCACTGGAGAAGAGTCTAGCATGAAGAGCCTAGCAGGTAGACATGGGGAGGGACAGGGAACATGGATGTGTATAATGTGTGACTGCCATTGTCTTTGGCATTGCTTCATCCTTTCAGTCTTGGAATATTGGTTTTAGAATGTGGATAGAGAGGGATACAGGACATGTGGAGGAAAGTGGATAAGATCCTATAGGCTTACCATTCTAAAATGTTTGAAACTGCTTGGGAGGGGTCACGATCATCATGTCCTGTGGAGTTATACCTCTACCCATGAGAAAACAGCTCAGCGGAACAACCTTGCACTGCTGCATAGAGGGGAGCATCACACTAGGATGTGAGCAGGAGTGTGGGCTCTGCATTCAGAGGTAGCACTCCTGCTTTTGGTTTGAGCTGCATTTTCTGCATGGCTTTATATTTTTCTCCCCCACCTGCAGTATATATCACTTACTTTCTGTCCTCTTTCTGGCTGGCATCCTGATTCACCTTCAAGTCTACCATTCCTGCATCCCTTCTTTCTTTTGGCAGATGTGAATTATAATTGCTGTGATATTCCTGAGGAAGCCTGGACAGGGTGTGACAGTGACGTTGCCTATGCATCCTATGTCCCAGGATCCATCATCTGGGCCAAGCAATTCGGTTATCCCTGGTAGGGCCCCATGGCATAGAGCATCCTTCCTGAACTTAGGAGTGGCAGGTTCACACAGGGAGGGAAGGATATGAAAAGTTTTTTTTTTTTTTTTTTGAGACAGGGTTTCCCTGTAGCTCCAGCTGTCCTGGAACTATGTAGACCAGGCTGGCTTTGAACTCACAGAGATCAACCTGTCTCTGCCTCCCAAGAGCTGGGATCAAAGGTGTGTGCCATCACGCCAGCTGAAAAGCCTTTATAATAGAACTTGGAGCATGGGGTGAGGGAGAAATTAAAGTACTGAGCTGGGAGGCTTTGAAAGATTGTGGGTTTCAGGGTGGAGGTGGTATCTCTGGAAATAAAGAATGTCATCTTTGGGGGCTGGAGAGATGGCTCAGCAGTTAAGAGCACTGACTGCTCTTGCAAAGGACCCAGGTTCGATTCCCAGCACCCACATGGCAGCTAAGAACCATCTTAGGCTGGGCATGGTAGTGCACACCTTTATTTTTATTTATTTATTTATTTTTGTCTTTTTGAGACATGGTTTTCCTACTGTAGCTCTGGCTGTCCTGGAACTCACTCTGTAGACCAGGCTGGCCTTGAACTCACAGAGATCCGCCTGCCTCTGCCTCCCAAGTGCTAGGATTAAAGGTGTGCACCACCACACCCAGCATTACGGTAGCGCACACCTTTAATCCCAGCACTCAGTAGGCAGAGTCAGCCTGGTCTACAGAGTGAGTTCTAGGCCAGCTGGGGATACAGGGAGACCCTGCCTCAAAAAGACATAAAAAAAAAGAATGTCATCTTACACTATGAGCAGGTAGAAAAGATGGAGAGGGATATAATGCAATTTTTGTTTGTTTTATTAATTAATTTTTGTTTATTTTTGAGACAGGGTCTCACTATGTAGCCCTGAATGGCCTGGAACTTGCTATGTAGGTCATACTGGCCTCCAGTTCACAGAGATCTGCCTTGCCTCTTGTTATTTTTGTAAGAGAAGGTGTTGCCATGTAACCCAGGATGGCCTGGAATTTCCTGCCTTAGTTTCCCTGATTATAGGCACATACCATCATGCCTGGCTTTAAGCCATTTTTAAATATCGAGATATGAGAAGTATGGAAAGTAAAGATACGTGGAAGAGTGGGGTAGCTTCTTTTCTAGAGATGTCCCTAAGCAGAAGGTTTGGTTCTCAGGCTTATGGGAAAGGCCTACACAGGTATGGTACCATGCCTCTGCTAGGATGACAGCTCTTCTGTATCGTGCTGAAAGTCTTGCCAGTCATTTAGTAGTGATAACCAGTAGGGGCTAAGAGATCTAGCCTTTGGATCTTCTCCAAACATTGTGCCTCTTCTTCACATATCTATTGATGAGGTTCTGTTATTTATAACCCTTCTCTCCTGTCTGTCTTCTCAGGTGGCCAGGCATGGTAGAATCTGATCCTGACCTGGGGGAATATTTTCTCTTTGCTTCTCATCTCGATTTCCTGCCAGTGAGTGTCCTTGCTCAAGCCAAAGTAGTAGCACATGCATCCTAACACATGTTCAGTTAGAAACACAGATCCTATTTGATCAACTTGATTGAACATACAAGCCTCCCAAGCTGGATGGTGGGACCCATGGGCTGTGTGGGTTTGGGCACAACTGCTTGCAAGTTGGTTTTACATGAAGGATGCTTGTACTCATAAATTATTACTTATTGTTAAAAAAAGAAAAAAAAGAAGTAATAAAGAAACAGATCCTTAGCTAGAGTGACAGGCATGCGCAGGTAAGTTAAATACACACATAGCTGGTTACATTTACTAGCTAGCAGGGAATTTAGTTTTGATCAATATACTTTCCCTGGGATTGCAGTCAGAGTGAAAGGACAGTGGGATGAGGTGGGTAGGTGAGCTGGGGTTTGGGGACATATAAGCTCCATATCTTCTTTGTGGATCCCCCTGTCTTCCACGTTTTTCTGACAAGGGAAAAGCAGGGTGAAGGGCAGGAACTAAAATAGGACCATCTTTTATTACAGTCTAAGTACCATGTGACATTTTTTGGAGACACAGTTTCTCGTGCTTGGATCCCAGCCAACATGCTGAAGAACTTCCAGGAGCTGTCCCTGGAGCTAACAGGAGTGGTAAGCAGAAAATAGGGTGTGTGCATTCATGGGTGTGATTGCTTGTTATTTGAGAAAGGGTCTCATGTAGTCCAGGCTGGTCTAGAACTCACTATGTAGTGCAGGATCAACTTCTAATCCTGCCACCTCCACCTCCTAAGTGCTGGGATTACAGGCATGCACCACCATGCCTTGTTTTATGTGGTGCTGGAGGTGGAATCCAGGGCATCATGTGTACTACACTAGCTCTCTACCAACTGAGCCACATACTCAGCTTCTGTGATACAGGGAACTGGAAGATGAAATCTTCCCTGTATTAAACTTCCATCTGTTCCCAAGGGAAACTGAGGAGAAAGTCCCATGTCTGATTAGGCTTGACAAGGAAGAGGTTATTCCCGAGGGACTTTTCTTTCTATCACGGTCATAAAGGGGTAGTAGCTTTTTTCAAGTTCTCTGGCTGCAGATAAGAGGCCTTCCTGAAGGTGAAAGTTTGTTCTCTTGCCCTTCCTCCCCTTTTGTGCTGGGGACTCATGTCATGGGTACAAGGCAAGCACTCCACTGCCTTGGCTATGTCCTCAGTCTAAAGATGACTGAAGCCAGTTCAGGAGTGACAAACATGAAGGCCCAGGTTAACTTGGGGTTTCTCATTCTCAGCAGCATGGGCATCTTGGTCCAGATAATCCTTTGTTGTAGAGACTGTTCTGTCTTTGCAGGAAGTTAGTAGCATCCCTGGGCTCTGTAGCATGTAGTAAGTAGCATCTCCTATTCTGTTTCCTGCCCTCTGCCCCTAGTTGTGGCAACCAAAATAATTGTCCCCAGACATTGCCAAATGCCTTCTGGGAGGACAAAGCCCCTTGAAGATGAAAAGCACTGGGTCATCTAAATCATATTCCCCCCATGATAATTTTGGGTTTGACTAGCCTTAAAATAAGCAGAGACCCTGCAGTCCTAAGGGCCTTAGAACAGTCACACTATATTAAATTAAGCAGCTGAATTTAAAGGAACTTGTGAGAAGCTTTAAAGTGGAGTCAGCTGAACATTTTCTCTTTTTTTCCTTCAAAATCTCATATGATTCACTATGCAGAAGACACAAAAATGTTAGTTGGGAAAATAGCTAGAAATTGGTAGGAGGTTTATTAGGGGGAAGGGAAGCACTGTGTCTGAACCCCAAAAGATCAAGAACAGGAGTATCATATCAGTATTGGGAACTGGAAAATTGGTAGCTAACATGTCTGCGTTAGGTAATCCCAGTGCTTGGGAGGCAGAGGCAGGAGGATTCCCATGAGTTCAAGGCCAGTTGGCTGCATAATGCCTGAGCAATAGTGTGAGTCTTGGCCCCTCTGTCTCTTTTCTCTCTCTCTCTCTCTCTCTCTCTCTCTCTCTCTCTCTCTCTCTCCCTCCCTCCCTCCCTCCCTCCTTCCCTCCCTCCCTCCCTCCCCACACACACACACACACACACAGGTCAGGTGTGATGGCACATAACCTTTAATCCTAGCACTTAAGAGGCAGAAGCAGACAGATCTCTGTGAGTTTGAGGCCAGCAGCCAGGCCTGCATAGTTAGAGCCCTACCTCAGCACTCCCACAAAAAGAGTGGTTGGTGGTGGTATATTGGGGTCAGTTTTCTGATTTTTTTTTGTTTTGAGACAGGATCTCCCTGCAGCCCCAGCTGGCCTGGAACTCACTCCACATACCAGGCTGGAACTCACAGAGATCGGCCTGCCTTTGCCTCCCAAGTGCTAGGATTAAAGGTGTACACCACCACACCTGGCTTAAAGATGGTTCTGAGCCATCTCTCCAGCCCCTAATATTATTCCTTTTAAAGGCATTATTTATCATTCACTCCAATCTTCTTTTGTAGAAAAAATTCAAGAACAAGGACTACAGACAGAAATTGGGAGCAGCTGTAATGATGGCTCATGAGGCAGAACAGACCAACATCCAGGTGGGAACATGTTCACAATGCATCTTCACTGCTCTTCAACACTGTCTACTTTGGGAAATGGGTGGCCTCCCCCATGGCACAGCTTTTATCTTAGAGCTCATCTTTTCTTTCTAGGCAGACTCCAATGCCTACTTAAGTCATCCATTCCTTTCCCTGTCCCAGCCCAAACACAGTTTTTGGTGGGAGCATCCTGCCTCCCTATTTAACTTCAAGGCTTGTTTTGTACACTTAAGCCTCTCTGGAGTCATTCTTCTAAAAGGAGGCAGGGGAGGAGTCAGGAAACCCCAATCTACAGTGATTACTTTTTCTCAGTTACTTGTTAGGAATAAACTAGAAAATAAATTATAATTAACATCCATAAAAGTTCAGAAAAGGGGGCTGGAGAGATGGCTCAGCGATTAAGAACACTGCCTGGTCTTACAGCGAACCCAGGTTCAGTTCCCAGCCCCGACAAGGTAGCTCCAGTTCCAGGGGATCCAGTGCCCTCTTCAGGCCTTTGAGGACAACCAGGCACTCACTGGTGCACTTATGCATATGCAGCAAGACACTCTTACCCATAAAATAAAAACAAAATCTTGCTAAAAAAAAATTCAGATAAAACTAACTTGAAGCCTGGCATGGTGGTGAATGCCTTTAATCTCAGCATTTGGAAAGCAGAGGTAGGTAGATCTCTGTGAGACTGAGGCCAGCCTGATCTACATATAGCTGGGGCCACAAGGAGACCCTGTCTCACAAACAAACACACAAACCTAACATGATATTTCAAATGAAGTAGTTTGGAATGTGAACACGATTTTGTCATAACTAAAATCTAGAAGGCAGGGCAAAAGGTGTCCTGCGGAGGTAGTGGGTGACACTTCTGTTCCTTGGTTCCTCAGGAGCGGGTTAATTTGTTTGGTTTCTGGAGTCGATACAATGCGTCTGACGATAGTGGGGAAGGAAAAGGTAAGAGAAGGGTCAGGACTGGCAAGAGTGGGCAGGAACGTGCAGCCTGAGCCCGAGATATCAGCCTCAGCCTGAATTCTCCAGTAGGAGCACTTGGGAAAGTGATTCAGTGTTCAGAAAAGAAGGACAGCTTAATGGGGAGAGGATTATGGGAGAAAGAGGGTAAGAAAAGAGGGTCTACGTGAATAGCAGTGGACTTTGAAAGGGTGGGACCATTAGGAAAGTGGGAATGGGAACATAGTTCATGAGCCTTAGAGGGCAGAGTAGGAAGGAGTTCCTGAAACCACCTCCAACTCAGCAACTGTATCTTGGGTAAATTGGTCTTTCTGGCCCTGCGTGGTGGTTCATGTCTTTAACCCCAGTACTCAGGAGGCAGAGCAAAGACACAAAACCATAAAACAAAACGAAACAAAAGCCTTCCTTTTCCTTTTCTAGAATTAATGGTCAGTTCGGAGTCTTGCTTGGAGAAAGAAGAGAAGGACTCAGTGGAGGAGAAGGAGAATGAAGAGAAAAAAGTATCGACGACGAGTGTACAACCCTGGAAGAGAGCCAGTGCTTGTGATTTTCCTGTGAGGAACTGGTTGGGTCAGATTCACTGTGATCTCATGATAGCCTGGAGGAGTTCTTAGGGATCTCCAGGGAGGAAGGCTTTCCTTTTTCTTCCTCTTTATGTGAAGTTCTCACATCTATAAGAAATTCTTTCTTGATTGTTTCTCAGTTCCTGCTATTTTTCTTTGGTTCTCAAAATAATTTCAGGTTGCTTCTCCCCACTTTCTCCTGTGCGGAGACTTTGGATAGCACTATATTCTTAGCATCTCTTTTCCATGAGTGTGAAACACATTTCTCACTTTCTCTTTTAGTTTACCATTTTTTTTATTATTGCGTTTGTATGTGTGTGTGGGGGGGTCACATGTCAGAAGACAACTTGTGTGCATTGGTTCTTTCACCATGTGGATCCCAAGGATCGAATTCAGGCTGTCAGGCTTGGAGGCAAGCACCTTTACCCACTGAGCCATCCCCTGGGCCTTAATTTATGTTGTTTTTTTCTTAAATAATACTTGTTGCCTACCTTGATTTCCTTCTTTTTGTGCATTCAAGCCTCACACTGACTAATACCAAACAGCATGGGAAGGTGATCACATAATTTGACTCCCTTATGCCCACCCATTATTCTTCGCTCCCCCTCCCTTTAAAAAAAGGCTGTGATGGGGCTGGAGAGATGGCCTAGCAGTTAAGAGCGCCAACTGCTCTTCGATCCCCAGCACCCACATGGCGGCTGAGAACCGTCTTTAACTCTAGTTCCAGGGGAATCCGACATCCTCTTCTGACCTCCGCGGCATTGCACGACACGGGTGCACAGACCTACATGCAGACAGTACATTCATACACATACGAAAATAAATAAAATTAAAAAAAAAAAAAGGCTGTGATGCCAGGCATAGTAGCACATGCATTTCATCCCAGCACTTGGGAGGAAGAGCCAGGCAGATCTTTGTGAGTCTTAAGCTAGTCAGACAGTGAGCCCCTGTCTCAAAAAATAAAAGGATATATATAGGATATATATATATATATATATAATAAGGATATATATATATATATATAGGATATATATAAAATAAAAGGATATATATATATCCATATATATATATATATATGGATATATATATGTGCACCCATGCAGGTGTTCGTGTGTGTAAATGCATGTGGAAGCTACAGGTCACTCTTCATTGTATTTTCTCAGGTGCCATCCACCTTGTTTTTTGAGGTGCCACGTACCTTGGTTATTTATTTATTTATTATTTGTTTTGCATTTAATTTAGAGACAGGGTCTCCCTGTAGCCACACCTGGCTTCCACTTCACAGAGATCTGCCTGCTTCTACCCAGGGAGACCAGAAGAGGTTGGATGCCCTGGAACTAGAGTTACAGATAGATGTGAGCCACTATGTGGGTGCTAGGAACTGCAAGAGCAGCCAGTGCTCTTAACTTCTGAGCTATCTCTCCAGCCCAACCTTGTTCTTTTTTTTTTTTTGGTATTTTTGAGACAGGGTCTTCCTTTAGTCCCAGCTGGCCTGGAGCTCGTTCTGTAGACCAGGCTGGCCTTGAACTCACAGAGATCCTCCTCTGCCTCCTGAGTGCTGGGATTAAAGGTGCGCACCACCCACGCCCGGGCCTAAACAGTTCTTAGCCACCATGTGGGTGCTGGGAATTGAATCTTGGTCCTCTGCAAGAGCAGTCAGTGTTCTTAACCACTGAGCCATCTCTACAGACCCCCCAACCTTGTTCTGAGACAGGGTGGTCTCTCAATGGTCACAGCTCTGATATTACAACCGGCTCCACCATGCTTGGCTTTTCTGTG
Source organism: Rhizomys pruinosus (assembly GCA_009823505.1). Taxonomy (NCBI): domain Eukaryota; kingdom Metazoa; phylum Chordata; class Mammalia; order Rodentia; family Spalacidae; genus Rhizomys; species Rhizomys pruinosus. Next base: position 2,062,818 of record VZQC01013045.1, on the reverse strand, counting down.
TTTGTATTGGAAATGGAACTTAGTTCCTCATGCTTTCAAGGGAATTACTTAATATCGACTAAGCTGTTTTGTCAGTCCCTAAAAAGAGTTTTGTGACTCAAAACTTTTGCCTTTTTTCTTCTCTCCCACTTGAAGGACACAATTTTGCCTGGATCCAAGCCAGCTAACATACAGACCAAAAAAACCAAATCAAGAGGTAAGCAAGACAGCTGAAAATGGGAGCAATCCCATAGTCAGGGCAGACAGAAGCAAAAAGCAGCTGTGCCTGACTGAGAGAACAGGCACATCCCGCTGGTAGTGTCAGGAGTGTCAGCCCCCTTATCTCTGTTCACAGAATCTTAGGTTAAAGGTGAGAGCTTTAAAATTTGTACACCCCCCCCCAAAAAAAATAAATAAAATAAAATTTGTACCCAAGGCTAGATTCTTGGAGAGGGCAAGCTGTGAGGAGAATCCTAAGGAGGAAACTCAGGGGGTAACAAAGCCAAGATGGTGGGGGACTGGTTGAGCCAGAGGTGTGGAGCAAGGCAGTGGCTAGCGCGTGGCCACCATCTGCCTCGACAAGCTGTCATTTTGAGAGAAACAGATGTTTCATGTTTGGGGGTTTGTCCAGATATGGCAGATGGACAGGACAGGGTCCCGAAGAAGAGGGCACTGAAGACGTCTGTGGAGAGCAAAGCCTCAAGGCCCCCTGTACCCAGAATGGGAGGGGAGGAAGGACAGAGGACCTCAGCCTCAGACCCTCCAGGTAAGGCTCAAGGCCTTGTCTGCGCCTTACCTCCCTGGGTCACTTTGGAATGATTCTACAGCTTTTCAGTTTTGTTTTTATTGGGGTGCTGGGGATGGAAGGTTTTACCACTGAGCTACATTTCCATTCAGATTTGCTTTTCGTTTTTTGAGACAATGTTCCCCTGTACTGCCAGCGGGTCTGGAAGTCACTATGTAGACCAGGCTAATCTCTGTCTCACAGAAGTCCACCTGCCTCTACCTCCTGAGTGCTAGGATCAAAAGCAAGCGCCACCATGCCCAGGCCTTAATCAGCTTTTAATTATCTTAAAAAAAAGAAATGAGGGGCTGGAGAGATGGCTCAGTAGTTAAAAGCACTGGCCGCCTTTGCAGAGGGCCTGGGTTTCAATCCCAGCACCACATGGCACCTAACAACCATCCATAACTCTAGTTCCAGGGGATCCAGTGCCCTCTCTGACCTTCTCAGGTACTGCACAATGAGTGTGCAGTTACATACATGCAAGCATAACACTCATACACATAAAATAAGTAAAAAAAATTTTTTTAATTTTTTTTTTTTTGAGACAGGGTCTCACTATAGCCCCAGCTGGCCTGGAACTCTATAGAGCAGGCTGGCCTTGAACTCACAGAGATCCATCTGCTTCTTGCCTCCCAAGTGCTAGGATTAAAGGCATGCACCACCACGCCCAGGTTAAAGGCAGTTCTTAGCTGCCATGTGGGTGCTGGGAATCAAACCGGGTCCTCTGGAAGAGCAGTCAATGCTCTTTAACCACTGAGCCATTTCTCTAGCCCCATAAAATTAAAAAAAAAAATTTTTATGTGTATGAGTGTACTGTCTGCATGTAGGTTGGTGCACCTATGTCGTGCAATGCTGCAGAGGTCAGAAGAGGGTGTCGGATTCCCCTGGAACTGGAGTTAAAGATGGTTTTTAGCTAACATGTGGGTGCTAGGAATCGAACTCGGGTCCTCTGCAAGAGCAGTCAATGCTCTTAACTCTGGAGCCATCTCTCCAGCCCAATTCTTAAAAAAAGGAAATGAGCCAAGTGTGGAGGTGCACACCTTTAATCCCAGCACTGGGGAGGCAGAGGCAGGCAGATCTCTGTGAGTTCAAGGCCAGCCTGCTCTACAGAGCGAGCTCCAAGTCAGCTGGGACTAAAGGGAGACCCTGTCTCAAAAAGACTTAAAAAAAAAAAGGAAATGAGGCTAGATGTGGTGGTGTATACCTGTAATCAAATCACTGGGAGGCTGGGGCAGGACCGTGAGGTCGAGGCCCACCTTTGTTATATAGTGAGTTCTAGGCCAACATGGGCTACAAGTAAGACCCTCCTTCAAGCATAACACATACACATGGGGGGGGTGAAATTCAGAATGAAAAAGCAAGTCTCTGATTGAACCCAGAATATTCTGTATAAATAATGTTACTGGTTTGATTAAATCCAGGGATAGGCAAATGTTAGTGAGTGCTGCGGTAGCTGGCTAGGTAGATCATTCCATGATGTTCCTCCCCATTCTTTCAGTGTTTTTTTTTTTTTTTTTTTTTTGGCCTAGATATTTAACATTTGTAGTTGGGGGGATCATGTACACACCATGTTGTGCATATGGAGGTCAGAGGACAACTTCAGGAACTGGTTCTCTCCCTTTATCATATGGGTTTTCAGGATTGAATTAAGGTAGTTGGCAGCAAGCACCTTGATTGCCCCAGAGCCATCTCACTGACTTTCTTTTTTTTTTTTTTTTGAGGTGTTATAATGAACTTTATTTCCACAGCTAATTTATATGTTTAAATCCCCAATTTTTAAAAGTCAGAATACCCTAAATTATTGATGTGATGTTTGTAATCTCAAATTAACACTTGTTTTCTGTGCTGGTTTTACCAATGATATATGAGCCTGCTCTGATCATGTTCTGTCAATTTTTTTTTTTTTTTGGTCTTTTTTGAGACAGGGTCTCTCTTTAGTCCCAGCAGACCTGGAACTTGCTATGTAGATAAGGCTAGCTTTGAACTCAGAGATCCACCTGCTCTGCCTCCCAAGTGCTGGGATTAAAGGCATGCGCCACCACACCTGGCTCACTGACTTTCAAGTGAACTAAGTCTTATAAATGTTAACATTTGTTCAAGAGTCATGCTGAACATACGGTTGACACATGGTTGGAGATCCATGTCTTTCTAACCCCAAAGCCCATATTCTGGATTCTGATAAAGTTCACCCTTTTCAGACTTTTTAAACATAGGAATATAGGAATGTGACTTGTCAAAAGTCAGGGCAGACTGACTTAAATGAGATTCTCAACTTTGTCCCTTTTCCACTTAGGCCCTAAGAAAAAATTTAAAGCTCCTGAAAGCAAGGTATCAGCCACCAACTTACCTGAGGACAAAGAAGTTAAAATTGTTTCAGAATGTCCAGCCCCACCACCTCATCATGGGGGCTGCCTCTTAGTGGGGAAGGAGGGGCCTGGACTCCAGGAGCCACCTGTGCAGGAGGCTGTGAGATTCTTGCCTAAAGATGAAGCCTCCAGCGACCTGGAATTTGAGCAACTCATGGAAGATGGAGGAGAGTCAGAGGGGAGGGGGGAGCTGCAGCATGGAGAGAGTTCAGAGGAGTTCCTGGCTGTCCTCTTTGAAGAGTAGAGCGCTCTTGTCCTTCTGCCTGTCTGCTCTGGTCTGGGTGGCAGGGAGCCTCAGGCTTCTTGAGCAGCTGATCAGTATTGGGGTTGTTGATTGGCTGCAAAGTTCAAGTCAAAGCTGGGCAGCCATGAGTTAATAAAGCAGGTTTCTGGTGTGTTTGGCTCATTTGCGGTTCCTTTTTGCTTTTTTTCTCTCTACCCTGTGTCACTATTGCACACTGTCCTCTCTGGAGAGAGGCTGGTGAGACCTTGGTCCTGGGGGAGCCTCCAAAAGAATAGTTCTGAACTCAAGTCCTGGCTGAGTTACTGCCCAGGAGATATGTGGCCTTAGGAAGTGCCCGTAACCACCTGTCTTGTCTTTCCATGTCTCACAAGAGCATGTTGACTATCTAGGGTTGTTGCTGATATTCTAGTGTGGTAAATATAGATCAGTCACACGTGTGGTCATGATTGTGGTTACTGTGGGCACTGACCTTGTGTTATTAGCTGGCTACGTGTGTTTGGGGTTTGTGTTCCACGGCCTAAAATGGTCTTTTGACAAAAGTGCTAGAGGAAGGGTTTTGGATGTCAGAGTTAATTTTTGGTGTGTGTGTGGTGGTGGTGGTGGTGGTGAGTTGAGGAAACATCAATTTCCCACTTAGGTTCATTTAAGCAAACTGTGGATATTTTTATTTTTGAGAGCAAGAGTTAGGAAGTTAGAAGAAGGAACTGGGTTTCCCAGTTTCATGATCTTCAAATTTTCTGACTCATAGTTTCTGCCTCTGGCCTTGGGTATCATTGGAAGCAAAGTATGTCCCTACTAGAAGTCCAAGATGTCACCCAATCCCAATCATTAGCCCTTTAGGACAGAGTATAGAGTCTCTTCCTGGGGACTGCTGTGGACAGGGGGGTAGAGAGGAGCTCCTGGTGAGGTTGTCCTGGAGAGGGCAAGGGAGGCATAGACGATACCATCATCCTGGAGATTGAGAAACAAAAGGGGTGAGAAGGCAGCACTGCAGCTGTCCATTGTAAGCAGCGCTACAGCCTTCATATCCTGCCCACACCACAGGCTTCCACCTTCCACCATCTTCCCCAACACCCCTTTACTTCCTGTAGGCCCGAGTCTGAGTCTGAGCTGCTTACCCTGGGCTTCTGTTTGGGTTCTGTATGTTGCCCTGGGGGAAGAAGAACAAGATGAAGCAGTGTGAAGGAAAGTGGATAGATGTGAGGTCATCTGCTAGGTGAGGGCCTTGGTCACAGAGGGGCAGATACTCAGGTGTGCTTTTGTAAGTGTGGGGTATTTGCAGATGAAGGAGGGGCCTGGAGTGCAAATGGGGAAGAGGGGGTTAGAACTTACCTTTATGCCCAATATTCTCATATTTCTCAGTATCTTCAAAGAGTTCCCTGCGTGGAGACAAGATGGGAAACATTAGAGGCTAAGCAGAAAAGAATGAAGACATTTCAGGGGCTGAATTAGGGAGATGGTTTAGTCAATAAAGTACTGCCACAGAAGCATGAGGACCGGAGTTCAGATCCCCATCTACGTAAAAATTGCTGGGTGGGGCTCGAGAGATAGCCTAGCGGTTAAGAGCACCGACTGCTCTTGCAGAGGACCTGGGTTCAATCCCCAGCACCCACATGGCGGCTGAGAACTGTCTGTAACTCCAGTTCCAGGAGAACTCCAGTTCCAGGGGAATCCGACACCCTCTTCTGACCTCTGTGGCATTGCACGACACGGGTACACAGACCTACATGCAGACAGTACATTCATACACATACAAAAATAAAATAAAATAAATTGCTGGGTGAAGACTGGGTATGATGGTGCACACCTTTAATCCCAGCACTTGGGAGGAAGAGGCAGGCAGATGTCTGTGAGTTTAAGGCCAGTCTGGGCTACACAGTGAGTTCTAGGCCAGCTGGAGCTACAGGGAGACCTAGACTCAAAAACAAAATACTAATCCCCAAATACTGGATACAGTGCACCTGAAACCCAGCCTTGGGGAAGTTGGGGAGAGATAGATGGATCCTTGAAGCTCATTGGCCAGTCAGCCTAGGCAAATTGGTGGGCATGATGTTAGTGAAAGACCCTGGCTCAAAAAAATAAAGGTGAATGGGAGCTGGAGAGATGGCTCAGCAGTTAAGAGTACTTGCTGTACTTGCAGAGGATCCAGGTTCGAATCCCAGCACCCCATGAGGTCTAACAGCTGTCCGTAAGTCCAGTTCTAGGGGATCTGATGCCCTCTTCAGTCCTCTGTGGGCATTACATGACACGGGTGCACTTACATAGATGCAAGCTTAACATTCATGCACATTAAATAAAATAAAGAGGGAGATGATTGGGAATGACACTGACAGACCTCTGGCCTTCACACACGTGCACATGTGTACACACAAACAAATAACACACAAAAAGTGAGGTGAGCAATTGAGGAAAATACCCAATGTCAACCTCCAAGTGCACCTGCACACAGGTGCATGTGCACTCCACCCACAGGCCCACAGGAACATGTACACACACCACACTTGTCATACACACAAACCTGGGCTTGTGGTGCGTGTTTATAATCTCAGTGCTGGGGAGGTGGAGACAGGAGGATGCCTGATGCTCACAGGCCAACTTGGCCTACTTGATGAGTACCAGGTCAATGAGAAATGCTGTGTCAATAAACAAGGTGGATGGTGGCTGAGGAGGAACATCTGAGGTACACACACACACCACTACCACCACCAGCATCACTACCACCACCACCAACATATCCAGAGCTGCGACCCGCCCTGACACACTCAAGATAAGCATGATGGTGTTAGGCCTTCATAAGGAGAATGAGACTTGGGCAGCCGGGAAGAGGCTCCTCAGTGCTAACTGAAGGTGAGTTATTCTAGGAAATCCACCTGTATTGGCAAAGGATGCAGAGAGCAGACAGGGGAGACAACCCTATTCTCTCTCTGCTGACACTGTCTTGGCTAAAACTGGGAAGAAAAAGTTTCAGGTGCTCAGGCTAGCTTCATGGAAAAGAAGGCCCGTGAGAGGATGGGAGGAAGGGAGCTGGCCAAAAAGGGCCAGGCAGAGAAAGAGAGGAGGCTGGGTCTGTAGCTCCATTGGCAGAGTGCTTGTCTAGCATGCATGAAGACCTGGCTTACATCCCAGCACTGCGGAAACTGGATGTAGTGGGGAAAGAAGTGGGAGAGCTGAGTGGGCCCAGGAAGATGCTCATGGCTGAGAGGAAACCAGAGAAATGAGTAGAGAGGGGAGAAAGGGAGACTCTAGGGGTGGGACTGGAGGGTGATGTTCTGGAAAGGCGACTCTCTGAAATGTGCCCCGGTCTCACTGTCAGTGGTTTGAAGCTGGTGGTGACAGAGTCTGACCTGACAGAGGACAAATGTGGGAAGCCGGGGTGGGGGGGGAGGGAACGGGGGGGGTGGGAGAGGGAAGGGGGAATTTGTGAAAGGCCCTCTGCATGGCTCTTCCCTTTTTTTTAAAAAAACATTTTAATTTTATTTTTGTATGTGTATGAATGTACTGTCTGCATGTAGGTTTGTGCACCCGTGTCATGCAATGCCGCGGAGGTCAGAAGAGGGTCTCGGATTCCCCTGGAACTAGAGTTCTCCTGGAATTGGAGTTACAGATGGTTTTCAGCCGCCATGTGGGTGCTGGGGATTGAACCTGGGTCCTCTGCAAGAGCAGTCGGCGCTCTTAACCACTAGGCTATCTCTCCAGCTCTGCTCTTCCCTTTTCAAAACAGCTTAATTGGATATTATAACATAACTATAACTTAATAGTTATTTGTTGCAAATATGTAAATTTATATTTTTTTTATTCAAATTATTAAGTCAGTAAGGCAGGTTGTACATTGTCCAGACATGGTGGTGCACACTGTGATCCCAGCACTCAGGAGGCTGAGGCAGAAGGTTCAGGAGTTTGAGGCTAGCCTGTCTTAGAAAACAGAGATTCCTCCTCCCGCTGCCCTGCTGGAGGCCCTGACGTGATGCTCCCCAAGAAACAGGTTCAGGCCGGGGGCAGCAAGAAGGCAGAGCAGAAGAAGGAGAAAATCATCGAGGATAAAACTTTCGGTCTAAAGGATAAGAAGGGAGCAAAGCAACAGTTGATTGAGGCTGTCACCCATCAAGTTAAGACGGTCGATAAAATCCACGCCAGGTAGCACAAAGTGAAGCTGAAAAGAAACTGAAGAAAGATGACAAGAAGAAAGAACTGCAAGAACTAAATGAGTCGTTCAAACCCGTAGTTGCTGCACAAAAAATAAGTAAAGGTGTAGATCTCAAATCTGGGGTATGTGCATTCTTCAAGCAAGGACAGTGCACTAAAAGAGATAAATGTAAGTTCTCTCATGACCTGACTTTGGAGAGAAAATGTGAAAAACAAAGTGTTTATATTGATGCAAGAGATGATGAACTTGAAAAAGATACTGTTTTTTAATTTTTTAAACTTTAATTTATTTATTATATTTTAAGGGATTCACACTATAAGAGCACAGTTGTTTTCAGGTCACATTGACATCACTCAGTTTGCCATACCATTAAGTAGTTGGTGCTAGCATCCACAGATGAGGGATACCATTCGTCCTTTGTTTTTCTGGGACTGTTACTTCACTCAGCATGATGTCCTCTAGCTCCAGCCATTTACCTGCAAAGCTCATGATGTCATTTTTCTTTTTTTTTTTTTATTAATTTTTATTTATTTCTGTATGTGTATGAGTTTACTGTCTGCATGCAAGTCTGTGCACCTGTGTCGTGCAATGCCGCGGAGGTCAGAAGCGGGTCTCCGATTCCCCTGAACTGGAGTTCTCCTGGAATGGAGTTTCAGACGGTTCTTGGCCGCCATGTGGGTGCTGGGGGATCGAAACCGGGTCTCTGAAGAGATGCCATCTTTTTTACCGCTGCATAGAACTCCATTGTGTAGATGTACCACATTTTCTCTATCCCACTCGTCAGTTGAGGGCACTTGGGTTGGTTCCAGCTCCTGAATTGGAGAGGAGCTGCAATAAACATGGCTGTGCATGTATCTCTGTGGTAAGATGAGTCTTGTGGATACATGCCCAGAGTGGTATGGCGGGGTCAGGTTGGCAAGTTCATTCCAGTCTCCAGGGTTCTCCACACTGCTTTCCATAGTGGCTTACGAGTTTACATTCCCACCAGCAGTGGATGTGTTCCCTTTCCCCACAACCTCTCCAGCACTTGGCATCATTTTTTTTGTTTTCTTGATTCCTAGCCAGTCTTATTGGAGTAAGATGAAATTCTTAAAGTGGTTTTGATTTGCATTCCTTATGATTAGTGATTTTGAACATTCTTAAGATGTTTCTCGGGGCTGGAGAGAATGGCCTAGTGGTTAAGAACGCCACGACCGCTCTTACAAGAGGACCCGGGTTCGATCCCCAGCCCCATATGGCTGGCGGACTGAGAACTCTGAAACTCCAATTCCAGGAGAACTCCAGTTCCAGGGGGAATCCAGAGCCCTCTTCTGAACCTCCGCGGCATTGCTGACATGGGTGCACAAAACCTACATGCAGACAGTACATTGATACACATAAAATAAGAATAAAAAAAGTGTTTCTCAGCCATCTCTAATTCCTCACTTGTGAAGTCTCTGTTCAGCTCTTGCTCCATCTATTGAGTGGGTCATTTGTTTTCTTTCTTCTTTGTTTTTTGGTAGTTTATATATTCTGGAAATCAATGCTTTGTCCGATGTTTCTGCTGTGAAGGTTTTCCTCCCACTCTGTGGGATTTCTTCACTGTCCTTGATTGTGTTTTTTTTTTTTGTTGTTGTTGTTGTTCATTTCGAGGACAGGGTCTCCCTGTAGTCCCAGCTGCCTGGAGCTCACTCTGTAGACCGGATGGCTCTTGAACTGCACAAGATCCCCTGCCATCTTCCTCCCAAGTGCTAGGATTAAGGCGTGTGCCATCACACCCTGCTGATTGTTTTCTTTGATGTACAGAAGCTTTTGAGTTTGATGAGGTCCCATTTGTCACTGTCCATCTTAATTCTTGTGCAGCTGCTGTCTGATTTAGGAAGTTTTTCCTACACCTATGTCTTGTAGTCTGCTGCCCACTTTTTCTTTCTATCGCCTTCAGAGTTTGGGGTTCACGTTTGAGGTCTTTGATCCATCTGGAGTTGACTTTTGTACAGGGAAGAGAGGGTAGTTTAATGTCATCTTCTACAAGTGATGATCCAGTTTTGCCAACACCATTACTGAAAGATGCGGTCTTTTCTCCCATTGTGTTTTCTTGGCCCCCTTGTCTATGAGATGGCTGAAATTGTATGTGCTCCAGGTTTGGATCTTCAAGTTTTGTTCCATTGGTCAACAGGTCTGTTTTTGTGCCCAGTCCAAGCTGTTTTTATGACTATAGTCCTGTGTGTAGTTTGGTTTGAAGTCTGATATAGAGATCCCCCCTGTAAGCTCTTTCTCTCAGGTTTGTTTGGCTTTGTGGGGTCTTTTGTTTTTCCATGAAATTAGGATTTTTTTTTTCCAAGCCTGTGAAGAAACTTTGGGGATTTTGATTAGATTGCATTATTATAGATTTCTTTGGGTAGAATGGACATTTTTACTATTAAATCCAATCCATGAGCATGGGAGGTTTTTTCCATCTTCTGATGTCTTCTTCTTTCTTTCTTCAAGTGTTTAAAATTTTGTTGTGGAGATCCTTGGTGTCGCTTTGGTTTTTTTTTTTTTATTTTTTTTGGTTTATCCTAGGTTTTTTTGTTTTTGCGGGCTATTGTGAGTGGGAAGGTCTCCTTGAATTCCTTTTTCAGTTGCTTGTTGTTGGTGTAAAGAAAGGCTACTGATTTTTTCTAGGTTAATTTTGTATCCTGGCCACTTTACTGAAGCTTTAATCATTTCTAGGAGTTTTCTGGTCGGTGTGTTTAGCATTCTCAAGTAAACGATCATATCATCAGCAAAAAGGGATAGCGTGACTTCCCTTTTCCATTAGTACTCTTTTATATTTTCTTGCCTTTATGCCCTAGCAAGTGTTTTAAAGCATATATTGAAGAGGAGTGGTGACGGGAGCAGCCTTGCCGAATTCCTACCTTTAAAGGGAATGCTTCTGTCGTTTCCCCAATTTAGGATGTATTGGCTGTGGGTTTCCTGTATATGGCTTTGATTACATTGAGGAATGATCCTTCCAATCCAATTCCTCTAGGACTTATGCATGAAGGGATGCTGGATGTTGTCAAAGGCTTTTTCTGCATCGATCGAGATGATGGTTTGTTTTTTTTTTTTTTTTTTTTTTTCGAGACAGGGTCTCCCTGTAGTCCCAGCTGTCCTGGAACTCACTCTGTAGACCAGGCTGGCCTTGAACTCACAAAGATCCGCCTGCCTCTGCCTCCCAAGTGCTAGGATTAAAGGCGTGCGCCACCATGCCCGGCGATGGTGTTGTTTTTGTCTTTCAGTCCATTTATATGCTTGATGATATTTATTGATTTTTGTATGTTGAACCATCCCTGCATCTTTGGTATGAATCCAACTTGGTCATGATGGATGATCTTCTTGATGTGGGTCTGTATGCAATTTTCCAGTATCCTGTTTAGAATTTTGGCATCTGTGTTCATTAGTGATGTTTTTTATTTTTATTTATTATTTTGTTTATTTAATTATTTTTGAGACAGGATCTCCATATAGAACAGGCTGGCCTTGAACTCACAGAGATCTGCCTGCCTCCACCTCCCAAGTGCTAGGATTAAAGGCGTGCACCACCATGGCCCGCTTAAAGACGGTTCTTAGCTGCCATGTGGGTGCTGGGAATTGAACCTGGGTTCTCTCCAAGAGCAGTTGGTGCTCTTAACTGCTGAGCCATCTCTCCAGCCCCCCAAAAAGATACTATGGATAACTGGGATGAGAAAAGTCTGGAAGAAGTAGTGAACAAGAAGTATGATGAGGCAGAAAAGAAAAAAACAAAAACTCAAATAGTGTGTGAGCATTTCCTTGAAGCTATTGAAAATAACAAGTATGGCTGGTTTTGGGTGTGCCCTGGAGGGGGAGACAATGGCATGTATTGCCATGCACTTCCTCCTGGATTTGTGCTGAAAAAAGACAAAAAGAAAGAAGAAAAAGAGGATGAAATTTCATTAGAAGATCTAATTGAAAGAGAGCATCTGCCTTAGGTCCAAATGTTACCAAAATCACCCTAGAATCTTTTCTTGCGTAGAAGAAAAGTGAAGAAATGATTGACGGACTTGAACAAGATATGGAAAGAAGGAAAGCTGACTTCAAAGCAGGAAAAGCTGGTGATCAGTGGTCGTGAGGTGTTTGAATTTCATCCTGAGCTGGCCAATGATGATGAGTGTGGTGGCACACACCTTTAATTGCAGCGCTGTGGAGGCAGAGGCAGGTGGATTTCTGAGATCAAGGCCAGCCTGGTCTATACAGGGAGTTCCAGGCCACCTGGGGCTACAGGGAGACCCTGTCTCAAAAACAAAACAAAACAGCATGAGAAACAGGCTAGGGAGATAGCTTAATGGGTAAAGTGTTTGCCATTAACTTCTAAGGACCAAGAGATCTGATAACCATGTAAATGGCAGGCAGCATGGCAGCATCCTTGTAATAACAGCACTCAGGAAGTGGGTGTAGGGGGTCTCTGGAAGAGGTTGACTAGCTAGACTAGCTGGATCAGTGAGTTCTGGGTTCAAGGGTGTGGCCATGCTGGAGGAAGTATGTCACTGGGGGGCAGGCTTAGTGAGTTTAACAAACCTTGCTAGTCTCCAGTCTCTCTCTCTCTCTCTCTCTCTCTCTCTCTCTCTCTCTCTCTCTCTCTCTCTCTTTGTCTTTCTTGGCTTCCTGTGCTCATTGGAAGATGTGAACCTCGGCTTTCTGCTCCAGCCCCCCCCCCCC
>VZQC01013045.1:2013626-2046126 GCA_009823505.1 Rhizomys pruinosus | reverse complement strand
ATCACTTATTTATTACGCGGGAGATTGAATGTGCAGCAGCTCGTGTGGTCAGAGGACAACTTCAGGACTTTTCTCCTTTTACCACGTGAGTCCCTGACACTGAGCTTGATGGTCAGGTTTGGTAGCAAGCACTTTTTCCTACTGAGCCATCTTACCAGCTCTATTGTTTTAAATGTTTTTTTTTTCTTTTAATTTAAAAAAATTAAAAAAAATAAAAAGAAAAAAGAAAAAAAGATTTAAAAAATTTTTGATTATGTGTACTTGTGTGTTTCTGTGTGGTGTGCATCTGTGTGCATATAAGAACAGGTGCCCTTGGAGGACAGAAGAAGGCGTCAGAGCTCCTAGAGCTGCTTGTAGGGGTGGAGTCAGGGCTTCCCGTCTGATATGCAAGCACGCTACCAAAGGATCCACATCCCTAGTCCGTCCCAGTCTTTTTTTGTCCTTCGAGACAAGGTCTCCCTGTAGCCCCAGCTAGCCTGAACTCACTATGTAGACCAGGTTGGCCTCGGTCACACAGAAATCCACCTGCCTCTGCCTCCCAGTGCTGGGATTAAAGGTGTGCACCACAGAGCTCCAGCTCCAGTCCCTTTTGTTTTGTATTTTTATGCTGTTACAAATGAAACTTTGATCTTAATTTCCCTTTTGAATAGGTCATTGGTAGTGTGTAGAAATATAGTTGATTCTGTGTGTTGATTTCGAATCCTGTAACTTTGCTGAATCCGTTCATTAGTTCTAACAGGTTTTGGAGGTGTGGAATTTTAAACGTTTTCAAAATGTAAGATGGTATCAGAAGTACTTTTTCATTTACTTTTTACCTCTTCATTTACTTCATGCAATGCCTCTGGAGGCTGGAAGAGGGCGCTGAATGCCTTGGAACTGAGTTAGAGATGATCGTTAGCTGCCATGTGCGTGCTGGGAACTGGACCCATGTCCTCTGCCAGAGCAGCCACGCTCTTAACCCTGAGCCATCTCTCTGGCCTCTTGTTTTTTCTTCTGACTTATAGATGCATAGATGCAAATTTCTTCTGGTCAGCTAGTCTCAGAGCCACACAGGAAGCTCAAATGTAACACATTCCCAGCTCAACTGGTTCCTCCCCCACCCCCTCAGAACTGGGCTTCCTCTTACTTTCCCTGCATGGCTTGGTTTCATCAGAGTCTTTTTCACCCGAGTTGAAAACATGAGACTTCTTCCTATTCTCTTGCCTCTGCATCACTGTTTGTTTGTTTGTTTGTTTGTCTGAGTCAGCCTCAAGGATGACCTTGAACTCCTGAGTCCCGCCTCAGCCTTCCAAATGCTGGGCTAATCACTGAGTCTGAATGCTTTTGTCTCAGATTTTTCACATTTCTGGCCATTTCCCTCCATGCACAGCCACACTGTGTTAAACCAATCCAGCCTGGCCCAGCGCCAGCTGTTCTCTACATCATAAGAATGCAATGTGCCGGGCATGGTGGCCTTTAATCCCAGGGAAAGAGAGGCAGGCGGATCTCCGTGAGTTCAAGGCCAGCCTGGTCTACATAGTGAGCTCCAGGCCAGCTAGGACTAAAGAGAGACCCTGTCTCAAAAGACAAAAAAAAAAAAAAAAAAAAAGCAATATAAGAGGGCTAGAGAGATGGGTCAGTGCATAAAAGCATGTCTGCTATTGTGGAGGACCTGGATTCTGTTCCCAGCACCCACATGAACCTGGATTCTGTTCCCGGCACCCATATGGTGGTAACAACTCAGCAACTTCAGCTCCAGGGGATCTGATGCCCCCTTCTGGCTTCTGAAGGCATCACACACAGGTGTACTTATATACATGTAAACAAAACACTCATACACATAAAATACAATTAAATACATTTAAAAAATTTAAAGAATGCCATATAAAGAATCCAGCTGCTGCTCAGACTTCAGTCCCCGCAGCAGCCCTGCCCCTCTCCCAGATCCCTAAGGCACCTACTGAGACACTGTCCCTAGATGACACATTTCCAGGTACCAAGGTTTTCTCACCTGAGGAAGTGAGTTTATATCAAAGGGAGTATTGCTGGCCACACAGCCTGCTCCCTGTCCCTTTTCTTGTCTCCTGCTTGGCTGCAGGCTTCTGCTCTGAAACCTCTCTTCTCTTCAAACATACAAGAAGAGACCCACTTCTGCTATGTGGTCATGATTCCTCTCGTTGATCAAGTCCTTCCTCCCCAACCATGTGTCTCAACATCCCTCTCGTACTCCCTTTCACACACACTGACGTCATCACAGTGCAGAGCTGATGTGGCTGCTTCGTTCCATCTCTGGTCTGAGGCTCCGGACATGATTTAGAAGCCCCCGCTGTCATCTCCCCCTCCTCCACCAGCGCCACTCCACTTACAGTTGTTGGGATAGCTTCCTTTCCCAGGGAGTATCCTTTCTCTGATTCCCTGATTCCCTGACCTTTTTGGGGTCAGAGGGGGCACAGAGGTTGACACAGAGTCTCAAGTAGCCCAAGATGGCCTTGAACTCACTCTGGTAGCTAAGGCTAGCCTTGAACTGTTGATCCTCCTACTTCGAGTTCCCGAGTGCTGGGATTACAGGTTTGCACCACCACACCCAGCTGCATTCATTTTATCCTTTGATATTTTAAGGTTTCTATTCCTCTGAGAATTCCTCCCTCACTCCCCATCTCTCACATATTCCTAGCGCAATGAGCATTCTTGTTCTTTCCAAGATGAGCGTTCAGCACTGAGGCACTGCCACCTCCCCAGCACTACTGATTTACTTTATGCTTTATCTAATTTTGATTCTCCAGTTTCAAGCCAGACCTTGGAAAGTAGGCACTGGACAGTCCCTTGCTGAGCTGAGTCAACTTTCCATCCCTCCTCTCTTTCCCCTGCCCAGGCCTTTCCTTCTCTGTAAACCCAAGGGAAGGACAAATGACAGAAGACCAAGCCAATAGAGAACCGAGACTTGATGTGGCGTGTGGTTCTCAGTCTTGATTTTGCAGAAACCTCACTTGAGGAACCTATTGAAAGTAGAGTCCCAGCCAGGTGTAGCAATAAATGCCTGCTGCCCCAGTGCTTGGGATTTCATGGCCAGCCTGGTCTACATAGTGAGTCTCTGTTTATTTCAAATAGTCAAACCAGAACAATAACAACAACAAAACAAGTGCTCCTAAGTGCAAGACTCAGGGCCTGACCCAGTGGGTTTGAGGGAGGCCCATTAGGAATCTGCATAGTGTGGGTACTGGAGTGGTGTGTGTGTGTGTGTGTGTGTGTGTGTGTGTGTGTGTGTGTGTAAGCCTTGGGTGTCATTCCTCAGGAGCCTTTCACGTTGTTTTTTGAAACATGGTCACTCATTGTGACCTGAAACTCACCAGTTAGTCTAGTCTGGGTGGTCATTGAGCCCCAGGGGTCCAGGAGGATCCTGGTGCCCCAGCAGCAGGATTAGAAGCATTTTCACCAAGCCTGGCTCCTTACATGGGCTCTGGGGATGGCAAGCTCTTCACTGACTCAACCTCAACATCTGCATTTTTAACAAGCACTTTGATGAGTCTGATGCAGATGGTTCTGAGAACCCTCCACCCTGGATAGGAAGTGTGAGGGGGGCAATTTCGGACCACTTACCATTCCTTCTCCTCCACCTGAAGAAGACCAGCAATCCAAGAATCCCAGCCAGAAGCAGAACAGCAGCCATTACTAACCCAATGGTGGCTCCCGGACCCAGGGGCCAAGTGTCCAGGCTTTTCTTGCCCTCTGTGACCACGAAGTTGGCTGTTGAGCCTGCTGTGGTGACTGCAGAGTCTGTCATGGAGGCTGGAAAGAGATGAGACGTCAACATACAACCTTCCAGGAAGGAATGAAGACATTCTAAAGAGATGTTTCTGTCCCTGACCTCTGGCTCTCAGATTATTGAAAGAGGGACCCCAAGGAACTGGAATTTTCCCACAAGTCTCATGCTGCAGGGCAAAGCTGAAGCCTGGAGCAGCCAGAGAATGGACTCATCTTCCAGAAGGAGAATTCACACAGTTTCAACTTGTCAGACCACCTTGCAGGGCAGTGGAGGGCAGAGCTGCACCTAAACTTAGGACTTTAAGCTACACAGACATCATCCTTCTATTTAAACATAAAGCTCATGTCAGGACCCCAAACATGGACTTCGGGGTGTTACTGGGCCTCCTCGTTCCTCTTCTCAATGTGTCCACACTGAATAAATCTTTCCCTGCTTTCCGTCATTGCTTGTCTCTTTAATTGGTCTATTGAAGACAGGAGGCTAAGCCTGGCTTGTTAGAGTATCAAGGCCCAGGCTCTGAGCTAACAACCCCAGTAACAAGTGGATCCTTCCTGGAGGAGGGATGGAGGGAATGAGTAAGACTGAACGTGGTGGTGCACACCATTAATCCCAGCAGTGGGAGGCAAAGGCAGGGGGATCTCTGTGATTTCAAGGCCAGCCTGGTCTACATAGTGAGTTCCAGGACAGCTGGGGATATGGGGAGACCCTGTCTCAAAAAGACCAAAAAAAAAAAAGTGAAGTTTCATATCTTGTCTCATTTGTGGGGAGATGTAGGGTAAGGGGCAGCTATCAGAGGCACACATGGGAAGATGGGAGCAAGCTGGAAGCTTAGCATAGAGACAACCAAGTTTTAATGTTGACCTTATGCATAGGGATGTGCTCAGGCCTTCATTTAATCATTTACAATTAAAGATAAATAAATCCCAAGAATAATAAAAAGCTTTTTTTTTTGTCTTTTTGAGACAGGGTCTCCCTGTAGCCCCAGCTGTCCTGGAACTCACTCTGTAGACCAGCGTGCCTTAAGTCTGCAATCTGAGAAGCTTGGCGCTGCCTCTGCTCCCCAAGTGCTAGGGAAAAGGGTGTGCCCACGCCCACTGTTCCTTGTTTGAACAGAAGTACCCTACAGGAGTGGACAGTGCTGGCCCTGAAGACATGAGCTAATAAATGAAAATCTCGGTGCTAGGAGTCATTGCTAAGAGAGCCCCTGCCCCAGAACACAGGTCATTGCCATCACTCTTGGTTGTGCACTATAACTAGATGATGAGACCCTACTGACCACCATCACTAGATAGTGAGACCCTACTGTCCAGCATCACTAGATGGTGAGACCCTACTGTCCAGCATCACTAGATGGTGAGACCCTACTGTCCAGCATCACTAGACAGTGAGACCCTGCTGATCCAGCATCACTAGAGGTGAGACCCTACTGACCAGCATCACTAGATAGTGAGACCCTACTGTCCAGCATCACTAGATGGTGAGACCCTACTGTCCAGCATCACTAGATGGTGAGACCCTACTGTCCAGCATCACTAGATGGTGAGACCCTACTGTCCAGCATCACTAGATGGTGAGACCCTACTGTCCAGCATCACTAGATGGTGAGACCCTACTGTCCAGCATCACTAGATGGTGAGACCCTACTGTCCAGCATCACTAGATGGTGAGACCCTGCTGACCAGCATCACTAGATAGTGAGACTCTGCTGACCAGCATCACTAGATGGTGAGACCCTACTATCCAGCATCACTAGATGGTGAGACCCTATTGACCAGCATCACTAGATGGTGAGACCCTGCTGACCAGCATCACTAGATGGTGAGACCCTACTGACCAGCATTGCTAGATGATGAGACTCTATTGACCAGCATCACTAGATGGTGAGACCCTGCTGACCAGCATCACTAGATGGTGAGACCCTACTGACCAGCATCACTAGATGGTGAGACACTGCTGACCAGCATCACTAGATGGTGAGACCCTGCTGACCAGCATCACTAGATAGTGAGACCCTGCTGACCAGCATCACTAGATAGTGAGGCCCTGCTGACCAGCATCACTAGATAGTGAGACCCTGCTGACCAGCATCACTAGACAGTGAGACCCTGCTGACCAGCATCACTAGATGTTGAGACCCTACTGACTACCATCACTAGATGGTGAGACCCTATTGACCAGCATCACTATATGGTGAGACCCTACTGACCAGCATCACTATATGGTGAGACCCTACTGACCAGCATCGCTAGATGGTGAGACCCTACTGACCTCCATTACTTGATAGTGACATCCTATTCCTGAAGATACAACACATTTTGGATGCAGAATGGATATGATCCAAAGACATTTTATAAGTGCATGAAATAGTCAAGGAATAAATAAAAATACTTAAAATCATTTTCCAGGGCTGGAGAGATGGCTCAGTGGTTAATAACACTGACTGCTCTCGCAGAGTACCCAGGTTTGATTCTCAGCATCCACGTCGTGACTAAGAACTGTTTTAGGCTGGGCGTGGTGGCACAGGCATTTAATCCCAGCATTTGTGAGGCAGAGGCAGGCAGATCTGTGCGAGTTCAAGGCCAGCCTGGTCTACGTAGCCAGCTCCGGCCCACCTGGGACTAAAGGGAGACACTGTCTCAAAAAAAACACAAACAATCATTTTCCATTTACTTAATTTTGTTAACGTGTACACAAGAATGTACGTTTTTGTGTGAATGTACGTACATGGGTGTGTGGGGCTGCCTCTATCTGCGTTCAGAGAACAGAGGGTCAGGTATTCTCTTCTATAGCTCTCTACCTAGTCCTGTGAGGTGGGTCTTCCCTGAACCTGGGACTCGTATCCCTTAGCTGAAGCCAGCACGCTTTCTGCAGTCCTATCTCTGTCTCCTTGGAGCTAGTGGTACCAGTCTCTGCAAGGATGCCCAGAGTGTCATGTCGGTGCTGGGATCCAAACTCCAGTACTCAGGACTGCAGAACAAGTGCTCTTAAATGCTGAGCCATTTCTACAGCTCATTTTTAATTTTTTTTTTTTTTAGACAATTTCTGTAGCCCAGGCTGGCCTTAAATTTGCTATGTAGCCCAAATACCCTTGAATTCCTGATCTTCCTGCTTTGGTCTTTGAGGCGCTGAGATTACAGGCATGTGATTTTAAGCCACACTAGGCTGTAAGGCTGTAAAAAGTCATTTTTTGTTGTAAATATATGCAACATAAAAATAGATTTTAGCGATGCGCAACACAGAGTTAATTGCCTTCGGGATATTCATTTTGCAGTATATCACTACTATTCTATGCATTTTTCATTAACTTCCTTTGCTGTCTTTCTAGTGGATTTTAGGAACCAGTGGAGGCAAATGTGTGCATAGAATCTATCTTCTTTCCCAGAGGCTATTCAATATTTTATATAACATTATTTTAAAATTTAAAAATAGCCAAGTATGGTGGCATATACTTTTAATTTCAGCACTTGGGAGGCAGAGGCCAACCTGGTCTACATAGTTCCAGCAGCCAGGGTCACATAGTAAGATCCTGCCTCAGAAAAAAAATAAGAAAGAAAGGAATTATGTAAATAAAATTAATAAACCAAGCATAGGTTTAAAAAATGATTGTTACAAATATTCTCTTCAGCCTGTGATCTTGGCATGCTGGTGTTCTGGTTGGATAAAAACATTTCCTGTGGGCTCTGAGCATGTAGCTCGGGTGGCAGCCTGCCTGCCTAGCGTGCAAAAAGCCCTGGCTCCATCTGTAGCACCACATAAACCAGGTATGGCGGCACATGCCTGCAAGCCCAGCACTTGGGAAATGGAAGGGGAGGATCAGAACTAGAATGTCATTCTCAGGTACATAGCAGGTTTGAGGCTGGCCTGGAGCTTGCTGTGTAGACCAGATTGGCCTTGAATGCATAGAGATCTGCCTGCCTCTGCCTCTGCTGGGATTAAAGGCATGCACCACCGCACCTGGCTTCAAAAAAACCTTTAAAAGTTATTAGTTTTAGTATTACTTTTGAAATAATGGGTACGAATGTTCAATTAATTGAAGTAGTTGAAAATTAATTTACCAGACTGGAGAGATGGCTCAGTGGTGAACAGCACTGCTTGCTCTTTCGGAGGACCCAAATTCCATTCCCAGCACCCTCATGGCAACTAACAACTGAGAGTGACCTTTGTACCAATCACATACTAGATTATTCAGAGGCAAGGAGGAATTAAGAAAAGAGGAAGAGGACTGAGAAGCACCAAAAATCTCAGGAAAGGCCATTTGGGGAATATGTCAGAGACACAGGAAAGGAATCAAACACTGCCTTGCTGGCGTGGACTGTGGAATTCCGAGGTGCTATAAACCAGCACAGGGGCTAAGATGAGGCAGGGGCTGGACAGCAGGGAGGTGGGATGAGCCGATCCATTTAGTCCATTTATCACTAGTAGTGCTGAGAACTCTCAGCACAGTTGATGATTATTATTAGATTGTTAATTTTATTTTTTGACTTTTCTAAAATTTATTTTGCATATATGTGTGTCTGTGTACTCAGGTACACGTGATGTGTATGTCCATGTGTGTGGAGGCAAGAAGTCACCCTTGCTTCTCTGTTCCTCAGACATCGACCCCCTTGTTTCATGAGACAGGCTGTGTGAGCACCTCTAACCCAAACACTGTGGAGATGGAGACCCGAGCGTGGAAGATGGCAGAGAAGAGTGAACTTGAGGTTCAGTGAGGGACGGCGTCCCGAGGGAACAGGGGGGCGAGTGATAGAGGATACCCAGCATCCACCTCCCGCTTCCTCAGCACACACATGGGCATGTGCACCCCCACACATGCTTACAGCACAGACGCACGCACTATAAAGAATGAGTCAACAGGCAGCAGGGCCAACTCCAACAGAGCCTATGTGTGCAGTGAACTACCCAGCCCGTGTGTGTGCAGTGAACTACCCAGCCCGTGTGTGTGTGCAGTGAACTACCCAGCCCATGTGTGCAGTGAACTACCCAGCCTGTGTGTGCAGTGAACTACCCAGCCTGTGTGTGCAGTGAGCTACCCAGCCTGTGTGTGCAGTGAACTACCCAGGCCATGTGTGCAGTGAACTACCCAGCCTGTGTGTGCAGTGAACTACCCAGCCCGTGTGTGCAGTGAACTACCCAGCCTGTGTGTGCAGTGAACTACCCAGCCCGTGTGTGCAGTGAACTACCCAGCCTGTGTGTGTGCAGTGAACTACCCAGTCTGTGTGTGTCCAGTGAACTACCCAGCCTGTGTGTGCAGTGAACTACCCAGCCTGTGTGTGCAGTGAACTACCCAGCCTGTGTGTGTGCAGTGAAGTACCCAGCCTGCGTGTGTGTGCAGTGAACTACCCAGCCCGTGTGTGCAGTGAGCTACCCAGCCTGCATGTGTGTGCAGTGAACTACCCAGCCTTTGTATGTCCAGTGAACTACCCAGCCTGTGTGTGCAGTGAACTACCCAGCCTGTGTGTGCAGTGAGCTACCCAGCCTGCGTGTGTGTGCAGTGAACTACCCAGCCTGTGTGTGTGCAGTGAACTACCCAGCCTATGTGTGCAGTGAACTACCCAGCCAGTGTGTGCAGTGAGCTACCCAGCCCGTGTGTGCAGTGAGCTACCCAGCCCGTGTGTGCAGTGAACTACCCAGCCAGTGTGTGTGCAGTGAACTACCCAGCCTGTGTGTGTGCGCAGTGAACTACTCAGCCTGTGTGTACAGTGAATACCCAGTCTGTGTGTGCAGTGAACTACCCAGCCTGTGTGTGCAGTGAGCTACCCAGCCAGTGTGTGCAGTGAGCTACCCAGCCTGCGTGTGTGTGCAGTGAACCACCCAGCCAGTGTGTGTGCAGTGAACTACCCAGCCTGCGTGTGTGTGCAGTGAACTACCCAGCCCGTGTGTGCAGTGAACTACCCAGCCTGTGTGTGTGCAGTGAACTACCCAGCCTGTGTGTGCAGTGAACTACCCAGCCCATGTGTGCAGTGAACTACCCTTTCAAGGCCTGTGCATCAGAGCATGACTTTGGGGCAGGGTTGAGCTATGCCGGCCTCAGTACATCTCTGCGAAGTGACCATGAGCGAGCCTGCAGCTGTTGCAGGGCTGTGGTGAAGCATGGCTGGGGTACCACCACACAGTGACAGGCCAGAGAGCTGCAGGAACCAGAGGACAGAGCAGCCTTGTCATGGTGAGAATGGACGTCATCACTAAAGAGCATGGGGTGTGTGTAGGGAGAGGTGGGGTCTAGTGAGGAAGAGGGAAGGGGCGACAGAAACAGGGAAGTGAGAGAAGAGACAGAGAGATGATGGAGAGAGATGAAATTGGAGACAGGGAGCTCAGAGGAGGAGCAGCTTCCACGGGGACCAGAGGGCACCAGGCCGCCATCGGCTCCTGCTGTGTGTTCTGGGCTGACTCAGCTGTGTAGGCACTGTTAACCCTGGGTCTAACTGGAACCTTGACACAGGACCAAGTGACTCAGAAGAAATCAAATGCACACAGACACCTAGAAGTCAGGGAAGGCAGCACGGCCAGTGTGGAGAAAGTAGGAGGAAACCGAGCCATTTGCAAGAGCTGAAGGCTGGGTACCAGGCAGGGCTGGATCTGAGGGGACAGTTGGGGGCCATGTCAGGAAAGCAGCTGTGGTTTGGGATGACTGCGGGGAAGAGAAGAGGGACAGTTGGCAAAGGTCTGGGGAAGGGAGAGTAGCCGGGAGAGGACTATGGGATGGATCAGAAGGTAGGACCTCTGATGACACCAAAGCCCCAGCCAGGGTGGCTCACCATGGGTGATGGTGAGTGTGGTCCCTTTGAGTGACTGCCACATCTGTGGGCCTTCTTCCTTTGTCTTTAACTGGATTCGGCCGAAGTACGAGGCCTCGTCCTCCTTGCGCAGGTTCCAGATTCTGAGGGATCCAGACGTCTGACCCTGTGTCCAGTTCAGGGTGACCCGGTTCTTGAAATGCTCATGTATGAAAAGTGGGGTGCTGTTGTAGAAAAAGTCCCCATGGAAGTGCTTCCACCTCCAGGTTATATTCATCTGGGGATCCTGGGCCAACTTGCCGGGGAAGGAGAAGGAGAAGGGGATGTCTACGGAGCCTCCCAGGATGCCAAGGATGTGTGGTGGTTGACTGACAGCATATGTGGGTTCTCTGTTTTTTCCTGCTGGGGTACATGGGAGAAAGGATGGGGAGAATTTGAAGCCACTTCAGGGCAGAGTGGACCCAGACCTTCCTGCACCTTCAAACACAGGCAGATGAGTGACAGAGGCAGGCCTGTCCCTCTAGATGGGAAAAGGTTGGGCATGACACCCTCTGAGGGACAAACAGGACTGGCTGCCTCCCTAGCAGACACCTGGGCATGTGCCAGCCCACTCCCCCAGGCCCGTCGGCCCCTCCTGTGGTTAAGGCAGAGTCCCTGCTAGCGAGGTCCCCACCGCTCACCAGGATTCAGGGAAGCTGGTGGCAGCAGCCACAGCAGGATCCACGCCACAGCCTGAGTCCGTCCCGGGGATGAGAGAAGCAGAGCCATGAGGAGGAGAGGAGGCCCGTGAGGAGCCCAGGTGTGCCCAGGAGCCATGCAGGAGGAGAGGAGGCCTGTGAGGAGCCCGGGTGTGCCCAGGAGCCAGGAAGGGTCAGGAAGAGTGACTAGACCTAGGCCAGAGGACTAGGGAGGGAAGGACCTCATCTCCACCTCCTGTGGTCAGCAACTTCCTTTATTAATCTGGCTTCTTCTTTTCCAACATGCAGCAGAGCCTCCCTTGCGGTCACTGACAGGACGGTCCTGTCTGTGCCCAGTGCCATGTTCAGCAGAGAGACGTGGCCGGGACCTAGCCTGCTGGCCGTCTTCTCCCCCACCGTGGGCTCCTGCCTGGCCCAGTCCTTCCCATTTCCTGCGCAGCCTGTCTCTGCTTCCCCTTCATTCCTCCTCCCTCTCCCCAGTCTGTGTCTCCTGCTGTCTCCCACACAGCTGGATCTCTGAGTCTCTCGGTCTCTGTCTCTCACCCGAGGACGAGGCTGTCAGTTTCTGTGCAGGTTCAGCTTTAGGGACGAGGAGGAAGTTGGTGGTGTATGGAACACTCGTTCCCTCAGCCCCTCGCCCTAGCTGTGCCCCCATCTGTCTCCTGTTTGCTCCCTTCCTGCCCTTTCCAGACTCCCCACGGCCTCCAGGCAGAATCAAGGGCTGGTGGACACTTTCGGCCTGATCTGGTATCTGCTGCCACATCCAGGTCCCTGGACCCCTAGTGACAGGCAGTCCCATTGAACTGGACAGTGACCCCTGAGATACTTCTGCATATGCAGGAGATTCTCTGCCCTCCCTCTCTACAGAGGAGTTTGAGCTCAGAGGGGCTGGGGCTCAGGTCAGGTAACTGTAACGGGGCAGCTTGACTGGAATCCGGCGCTGAGTCCGTGAAGGCTACTGCTGCACAGAGACTTCAGCCTGGCCTCCAGGCGCAGTCTCCAAAACTCACCTCAGGCACCACTGCTCTGGTGCTGAGGCCCCAGGAAGCTGTTCCCATGAAGCTCTTGTGGCGATTCCCTCCTGTATGGCTATTCCAGAACCTTCCATGGACAGGGTATGCAAAAAAGGCTCAGAACAACAATGTGTCACCCATGGCATAGTCCCTGGGATGTGTGACAGTGGACACAGCCAGCCTGTGACCAGGGTGGAGATGTGGGGACACAGACTGTGGTGACCATGGGGCTGGTTCTGTAGGAGGATCTTCCAGTCCCCCCACAATGAAGTCACCAGCAGCTTCTGGAGGGGCAGGAAGACATATTGCACCACAGGAAGTGACATCAGTCTCATGGAGTGACATAAGCAGAGGTGACTTCCCTTTTCCTCAGCTTTCCTGGTACCAAGAGCCTCTTTCGTGAAGGCAACCATGACCCCCCACCCCCCCATCTGCTTTTTCTACCCCTCCTCTCAGTCCCATTGTCCTCAGGCCTCTTGACCTGAGCAGGTGAGAGCTCTCTAGCTGTGAAGTATCTGGTGGACACACTGTTACATGTTTCACCCTCAGGGACACCAAGACACAGAACCTTTGGAATGAACTGATTGAGATAGAAAATGGGTGAGAAGAGATGACGAGGACACTTGTGAGAACGTGGTTTTGGTCGTTTGCTCCAGACAAGGTCTCATGTACCGAAACTGGCGATATGGCAGAGGATGACCAACGACACAGGAATGTCCTGCGTCAGCCTCTCAAATGCTAGGACACAGCAGGCATCACCATGCTGTTTGCCGGGTGCTGGGGATGAACCTAGGGTTGTGCACACTCTGCAAGCACTGAGCCACATCTCTATCCAAGAAGGTTTGAGAAAGTGCCCTGCTGGCCGCGAATGCCGACTCCAGTGGCATCTGACCCTTCTCACTCCCGTGGGCTGTGGGTAGAGGGTCACCCAATGGCCAAGTCCCCAGGAGGGGCTGCACCCCAGTGGTATAGCAGCTATCAGCTGTGGCCCCAGGACTTCTGCACAGCAGGCTCTGGGGAGCTTCTGCAGGATCCCAGCTGCCTCCTGTGCTCAGGCCCCTGTGCTGCCCCCTGCTGGCTCCTTAATCCTGAGTCACAGGCTCTGCTCTACTTCCAGTTCCCTGGACCCAGCTAAATCCCAGACAGGATGGTTGAGAGAGGTCATAGCTGCCAGGGTGCTATGTGGTCTGTCTGCCCAGCAGGAGCCTCCTACACCTGCACCCATGATGCCGTCACAGCAGAGGATGGCTGATGCAAAAGAGCAGCCTGGGGTTTTGCTGTTCACAGATGAGGAGGAGCGTTTGCCTGCCACGTGACCATGGGCGGTGGAAGATGCAGTGTTAGAGTCCAGCTGCTGCCCGGGCCGCAGTCCCTGCAGCAGCTGCAACTCTCTCACCAAGGTACCTGCCTAGACATTGTGAGTCCCAGCTAACAGGCTTCCCAGCGCCACGCTCTCTCATCAGGGAAGTGAGTTTACATCAAAGGGGGTCCTGGTGGCCACACATCCAGCTCCCCAACCCCTTCCCTGCCTCCTGCCTGGAGGCTGGGGCCTTGTGCTGGGAAAACTCCTCCATCCCCAGAAAGGTGTAAGAAGAGACCCCACGTCTGCCACCTGCCCCGATTTCTCTTCAGGTCCTGCCATGCTGTGTCTCTGGTGCTGGGACCTGAACTCCAGTCACAGCCTTGCAGGTGGGTAGATCGAGTTCCACCAATCACAGGCCTTGGCTGAGCCTTGGGATAGTTCCTCCCACCCCTAGTGAGAGTAGATGAAGATGGGGGTGATCATCGAGGGGGTCACCAAGGCCTGGCATGGCAGAAGTAAGGTCCTTTGGAGCAGGCTGAGCTGTGTGGAGTGGCTGTGACTGCAGCCAGCCATTTGGAGGCTGCATCTCTGCTTCTAACAGTGGCCACAGTCCCAGAGATCTGTGAGCACCTTTGCAGCTAGACAGAGCTGCCCAGAGGGACCTGGAGTGTTCACACAGCCAGGCTGCTCTGCTCACAGTCATCAGGTCCCCACTTGAGAGAGCTGCGGACAGGGAGGTGAGTGGCAGCGGTGAGTCAAATGGTCACCTGACTTGACAGAACAGTTTCCATTATTCAAAAGAGAAAAACAGGGCTGGAGAGATGGCCTAGCGGTTAAGAGCGCTGACTGCTCTTACAGAGGACCCGGGTTCGATCCCCAGCACCGACATGGCGGCTGAGAACTGTCTGAAACTCCAATTCCAGGAGAACTCCAGTTCCAGGGGAATCTGACACCCTCTTCTGACCTTTGCAGCATTGCACGACAAGGGTGCACAGACTTGCATGCAGAGAGTACATTCATACACATACAGAAATAAAATAAAAGAGAAAAACAACAGAGGTGCCTACCAGAGAGAGTTCCCATGCAACAGAGATTCTGAACAATATTCCATACAGCTTAATCCGAAGCCAAATCCCTCAAGGGGAGTTGGGTTCTCTGGTCTGTCTCAAGGGGAGATTGTGCTTAGACTGGGGGGGGGGTGCATCTTGGGTTCTACATGGGTACCAGTGTTTGGGATTCTTGTTCCCTGACCTGAGCAGAAAAGGACTAGAGGAGCAAGTTGGCACAACTTTTCAACCCAGCACTGGGAGGGGTAGGCACATGGATCTCTGTGAGTTCAAGGCCAGCCTGGTCTACATAGCAAGCTCCAGGCCAGTCAGGGAGCACCGTGAGACCCTATGTCAAAACAAAGCAGCAGCAGCAGTAACAACAGCAACAGTCCCCAAAAGTACTGGAGGAATTCTCGTGGGCCTCGGCAGTGGGCAATGTGTAGAGCAGAAGATCATGAGTTGGAAGTCATCGTCAGTACAAGTTGAGTTTCAGTCTAGCCTGAGCTCTATGAGACTCTGTCTTGGAAAAAAAAAAACAAATAAGCAAAAATAATCCAAAATTAAAACAGTGACAGGGAAGAGGACATGGATTTGAGCTGTCAGAGATTATTTATGGTCGGAGGGAGAGAAATTGGAGATGACATCAGTTTTCTCCATAGATTCACTTAGCCAAATGCTCAGTGTATTATTCTGAGCAACATATGAATTGGAGAGGGATCTGGGAGTCACACAGTTCCTTGTGACCTTCAGCATTGACGACCCGTGAGTTTCTGCCCCTGTCCTTGGGTATCCTGGCAGCTGGGAGCCTTCCTGCTAGGAGCCTGGGTGACTCTGAGTGCCACTCCAGCACCCATTGGTCTTCAGGACAGAGGGCAGAGTCTCCTTCCAGGGGCTCCTGTGGACATCGGTGCTGTCATCTTGGGGAGAAACAAGAGGTTACATGGCGGCAGCTCGGCTGTCCCTGGCTGTTCTGGTGACTCAGAAGGCAATGGTTTGTTTGGCTGCTCATCCCGAGCACAGTCCATCACTGAGGGAAACCGAGGCAGGAATGAACAGGGCAAGGTGCTGCGGGCAGGAGCTGAAGTAGAGACCAAGGAGGAACCTAGTCCTGGCTTGCCTGCCCTGGGTGCTCAGCCACGTCTCATGTACAGCCCAGGCCCACCTGCCCAGGGAAGGCACTGCCCACAGTGGCTGGGCCCTCCTCCACCAACCAGCAGTGAAGACAACGCCCCTCGGGCAGCCCACGGGTCGTCTGATGGCCGCGATTTCCCAGGTGAGTTCCCTCCCAGCTGACTCTAGTTTGTGTTTAGTTGACCAAACCTGACCAGCACAGTGTTGTGAAGCAGCAAAGGCCTCTGTGTCCTGCCCACAGCTCAGGCCCCCTCGCTTCCTGCAGGCCTGAGGATGAGCCCTTTACCCTGGGCCTCCACTTGGGGATTTCTGTGTCCAAGGGAAACACGAAGGAGTGCTGAGCAAATGGAGTGATGGGAAGAGTGGGCAGAGACAGGAGGTGTCATCAGTGAGGTCATCTTCCTGGGCAGGGACCCCGTGGCCTGGAGCGTGGGCTGTTCTAGGGGAGATTCTGCTGTGGTAGGGTTCAGGGGATAAACAGAAGGGCTCTCTGTTCTCTTCTCTGCTGTCAAAGGTGGGAAAACACAGCCTGATTGGAGACTTGGAAAGTCTCCGTGCTGCTGTCATTATCAGTGGCCAGAGTTACAGTCACAGACCCTGGGGTCGGGAGGTCAAGGAGAATAAGCAGTGGGCGGGTGAGGGATGCAGATCAGCTCTGAAAGGGGCCTAGCATGATGTGTGTGTGTGTGTGTGTGCGCGTGTGTGTGTGTGCACGTGGATGTGGATGGCAGAGGTCTCGGCCTCAGGTGTGGTTACAACATCATCCACCTTTTATTTGGTTTTCTTTGTGAGACAAGGTCGCACCGTGTAGCCCTGAGTGGCTGGAACTGGCTATGTAGAGCAGGTTGGCCTGCAACCCAGCACAGAGATCTCCCTCTGTGTTCCAAGGGCGTAAAGAGCCCTGTGCCCCTGTGCCTGGCACACCTTTTTCCCTTGCTTGGATTTATTTGTGTTCATTTTATGTGTATGGGTGTCCTGCCTGCATGTATGTAAGTGTACCATGTATGTAAATGTACCACATGCTTTCAATGCCCACAGAGGCTAGAAGAGGACATGAGTCTCCCTGGAACTAGAGTTCAAGATGGTTGTGAGCTGGACGTGGGTACTCAGAACTGAAACTGGGCTGTGCAGGAGCAGCCAGTGCACTTTCTGCTCAGCCATCTTTCCAGCTCCCACCGTGTTGTTGTTCCAAAATAATTTTATTACATTGATTTATTCTCCGGTGGGCAGGGCAGGCATGTGGCACAGAACAACTTGGGAGAGTTGGTTCTCAGCTTCTGCCATGTGGGTCCTGGAGGCTGAACTCAGGTGTCAGGTTGGGAGTGGTGCCTGTCCCCGACACCTGCTCCCTGCACTCAGGGCACTGAGCCACCTCACAGGCCCACAGGGTACTGTTTTGTATTTGACGCAGGTCTCTCAGTGGTTCGAGCAGTGAGGCTAGGATGGCTGGCCTGGCCGCCCCACGCATCTGTCTGTCCCTTTCCTCTCCAGGGCTGGAATCACAAGCATGCACGGCCTCTCTGGCTTGTGACCTTCGTTTGGGGATCAAACTCAGATCTTCATGCTTGCATGGCAAACATGTGACTGACTCATCACCTCTCCAGCTCCCTCGCATGGTTCGGACATTCCTCCAACAGCCCCTCAGCCTGCTCCTTGGAGGACGGGCACTCACCTGGCAGGGTTCAGCTTTAGTCTCCTGGCCTGTGGGAGAGGAAACAGCATGACACTGTGACATCCCCAGGCTTCTCCCACCCTTCTCAGCTGTGTCCTGTGTTCAGACAACCTTAAGGGGCCAGGGCAGCAAAGAAGCTTCTGCCCCAGCCCTCGTGGGAAGGACCAGTAGGACCTGAGGCCGGGCACACCTGTCCTTCTGTCCCAAGAAAAGCTCTGCTGGGCCCACGCCCCCCCCCTTCCCCCCCTGCCTCCCTCCGTCCCTTCCCCCCTTCCCCACAGCTGCTTTCCCCCTCTGTGCTCCCCACACTCCTTTTTCCCTCCACAGAAGCTGTCTCTCCCTGTGTCCTCTGAGTGCTGGCTGTTTCTACCCCACAGGTTCAGCCTCCTGGCTGGAATCTTGGCTAGACTTCTGCCCCCAGGGCCCTGCCCACCAGCTCCCAGCTGCTCCTCTTCCTCTCCTTAGTGAATGCTGGCAGTCTTTTTTTTTTTTTTTAATTTTTTTATTTATTTCTGTATGTGTATGAATGTACTGTCTGCATGCAGGTTTGTGCACCCGTGTCGTGCAATGCCGCGGAGCTCAGAAGAGGGCGTCGGATTCCCCTGGAACTGGAGTTCTCCTGGAATTGGAGTTTCAGACGGTTCTCAGCCACCATGTGGGTGCTGGGGATCGAACCCGGGTCCTCTGTAAGAGCGGTCGGTGCTCTTAACCGCTAGGCCATCTCTCCAGCCCATGCTGGCAGTCTTTTAAAACAACAAATGTTCTAAAAGCTGTCCATGCTCAGCTACTTTATTTATTTATTCATCTTTAGATGTCTTATTTATTATCTCTATTTTAAAGTATTTTTTTATTAATTTTTAAATTTATTTCTGTATGTGTATGAATGTACTGTCTGCATGCAAGTTTGTGCACCCGTGTCGTGCAATGCCGCGGAGGTCAGAAGAGGGTCTCGGATTCCCCTGGAACTGGAGTTCTCCTGGAATTGGAGTTTCAGACGGCTCTCGGCCGCCATGTGGGTGCTGGGGATCAAACCCGGGTCCTCTGTAAGAGCAGTCGGCGCTCTTAACCGCTAGGCCATCTCTCCAGCCCCTATTATCTCTATTTTATATGTATGAGTCTATTGCCTGCATGGATGTAAGTACAGTATGTTGTGCAGTGCCTTCAGAGGTCAGAAGAAGGGATTAGACCCCCTGGAACTGGAGTTACAGATGGTTGAAGCCACCATGTAGATGCTGGGAACTGAACCCAGGTCCTCTGTAAGAGCAGCCAGTGCTTTTACCTGCTGAGTCATCTCTCCAGCCTCTATTATTTTCTGAGTCAGGGCTCCTGTAGCCCAGGCTGGCCTGCAACTTGCTGCGTACTACCTTGATCCTCTCGTCCTCCTGCCTCCACTAGTTTTAATGGCTACACCCACAAATTAGAACCCTGAGTAGGGGCCCCCGTGGGGAACTGTCCTGCTTGCCTCAACTGACTTAGAAAAACCCACCCCAATGTGGGCGGCAGCTTCTGGTAGCAGCCCAGATGAAAATTATTCACTTTTCACTTGCTTGTTCTTCCTTCTCCTCTCTGAGTATTTTCTTTCTTTTGTGATGTTTCTATAAATGAAACTGTGAGCTTCATTTCCTATTCATTTGTCATTTTGAGGCAGGGTCTTCCTGTAGCCCCAGCTGACTTGGAACATCCTATGTAGACCAGGTTGACCCTGATCTCACAAAATCTGCCTCACAAGTACTGGGACAAAAGGCAGCACCACTAGAGCTGGTTAATTTCCTTTTCATGACACAGGCTCAACTCAAATGGTTGGGTATCCTGCTCAGATGTGTTTCCCTTCCTGTGAGAAGTTGTTCCTGAATTCCTGTCTTTCCTCAGACCTTGTTCAGGGCTAACATGGCTCTGTCCAAGTGAGACATCAGCCCTTGAGACACCCGCTCCCCCTCCTGAATTCTTGGGAAAGCATGGGCTGTGCTTTATCTGCTTTCTCTGGTTCAAGGAAATCAGGAGCTGATCCAGTCTCTGTTGGTTCAGCCAATGTCCCCGTTTCTGCTCCTCTTAGTTTTTCCAGTAGACTTTTTACATGGTGCCGTCCTGCATCACGCACAGGTAAGAATGCTCCCGATGGGCAGGTGGGTGGGGCTGTCCTGGACTCTTACCTTTTCTTCCACCTGAGGAAGATCATCAGTGCACAGATTGGGGTTATGAGCAAGGCTGTGGCCACGACTACGGCAGCTGTGGCTCCCAGGTCCACAAGTGAAGGCGCTCGGTTTCCCTGGCCGCCTGTGTCCTCACGGGCAGCTGTGGTGACTGCGGTGGTGGGGCTCTGCGTGATGTCTGGGAGAGATGAGAAGTCAGCAGAACCTCCCTGGATGGGGTGGGGATGAGGGACAGTGTCTCATGCTGCTGTCTCATTGGAGGACATGGGATGGGGAGCAGCTCCCAGAAGCTCATGCGGGGAGGGTGGAGCAAGTGCTTAAGGCTGGGAATCCAGACAAATGCCTCTGCAGCCATCCTGGTGGGGAGGCCCCAGACCCTCACCTCATCACTTAGCAACCAGAAAGTTACAGGAATAGTTATTTTGTTGTAAATTTAGGTGACAAGAGGAGAGGTCTCAGCCACTCCAGTGCACTGCTCAAGCACTAGAACCTGAGTTGGATCCCGGCACCCGTGTAATAAGCTGGGCACTGTGGCAGATCCTTTCAATTTCAGCGCTGGGGAGCTGGAGCCTGGAGGTTCTGAGGCTTACTGCCAGTCACACACGTGAACACCCACAGACCTGCACTAACACAACCCCATACACTAAATAAAACAATTGTGTAACAAAATATAAGGTGTTAACCATGTGCAAGTCTGCAGCTCCGGGCAGAGTGCGTCCACTCTTCTCTAGAACCATCGCTGTCTTCAAGTCCCAGAACTTTCTCCTAAGTGTCATCTGTAAGCAACTCCCCTTCCTCTCCTGAGCCACCGGCAGCTGCATTCAACTTCCATCTCTATAGACATGGCTGCTCTAGAGACTGCACATGGGGGACGGTGCAGCGAGAGTCCTTTCACAGGTTTGCTTGAATAGTCAAGAGCCTCACTATGACATCTTGGTCAACAATGAAGCCCACAGAGTACAGGCAGCTCTTGAAGGGCTGCAGTGAAAGGCGGCTCGGGCCATGCCCACCCGACCAGCCTGGCCTGATGCCCCACCTCTAGTGGAAGTTGCCACAGGGCAGAAGCTGTAGACATCTGCTGCTGCAGACAATCTGCAGAGGGACGCAGCACCCAGATCACGGTGGAGAATGCAGACCTCATCACCAGAGAGGACAAGGGCCTGTAGAAGTGACGAGAGAGAGAGAGAGAGAGAGAGAGAGAGAGAGAGAGAGACTGAAACTGGGAGAGGTGAGGGATGTGTCTGGGGACTAGAGGGAACAATTGTGGAGATGTGGACTGTGATGACAGGTAGTTTACAATGGACCAGAGGGCACCGAGGTGTCCACTGTGCACCTACTGTGTGTGCTGGGCTGAGCTTGGCGCCCTGGGGATATGTGACAGCTAGTGTTGACCCTGGGAATTAATCAGAGCCAAGTGAGTCAGCCCCATCCCGGAGAAGTCAAATCCACCCAATGTCACGGGGCATGGGTGGGAGTGGACAGAGCGCCAGTGCCAGTCTGTAACTCAAAGTGGGAGATGCCAGGGGCTGAGGCCTGGGGAGCAGGGTGGGGTGGGGATGGGTCTGCGCAGATAGTGAGGGGCATGGTCAGAGGAGGTAGCTAAGGCTTGACAGGATTACAAGGAAGAGAAGAGATAATCTTGTCAGAAACCTGGGCAGTGGGAGGAGCCAAAGGAAGGAGTCTTAGACGAGGTTCAGAGTTCTGAAGGCTTGAGTGACATCTAGGGACAGGGAAGCCAGGGGGATCAGAATCCGACCCACAGTGGCTCACCGTGGGTGATGGTGAGTGTGGTTCTTTTGAGCGACTGCCACGTCTGTGGGCCTTCTTCCTTTGTCTTTAACTGGATTCGGCAGAAGTATGAGGCCTCGTCCTCCTCGCGCAGGTTCCAGATTCTGAGGGATCCAGACGTCTGACACTGTGTCCAGTTCAGGGTGACCTGATTCTTGAAATGCTCATGTATGAAAAGTGGGGTGCTGTTGTAGAAAAAGCCCCCATGGAAGTGCTTCCACCTCCAGGTTATATTCATCTGGGGATCCTGGGCCAACTTGCCGGGGAAGTAGAAGGAGAAGGGGATGTCTACGGAGCCTCCCAGGATGCCAAGGATGTGTGGTGGTTGTCTGACAGCATATGTGGGTTCTCTGTTTTTTCCTGCTGGGGTACATGGGAGAAAGGATGGGGAGAATTTGAAGCCACTGCAGGGCAGAGTCGACCCAGACCTTCCTGCACCTTCAAACATAGGTAGGTGAGTGACAGAGGCAGGCCTGCCCCTCTAGATGGTAGAACAGGAAAAGGGAATTGGGTAGGACGCCCTCTGAGGGAGAAATGGGACTGGCTGCCTCCTTAACAGACACACCTGTGCACGTTTCAACCTCCCCCCGCCCGCCCCCGTTGGTCCCTCCGTAGTAGCAAGGTCCCCACTACTCACCAGACTGCAGGGAAGCTTGTGACAGCAGCTAGCGCAGGTTCCAAGCCATGCTCCCATCCCTCCAGGGGACGAGTGAGGCAGAGCCATCAAGGCCGGTGAGGAGGCCCTGTGAGGAGCCATGGAGCTAGGGGATGATCCAGAGGAATGACCTAGATCCCAGGGCCAGGCTCTTTCACAGTACTGAGAGAGGGTGGGACCTCCCCACCTCCATTTCCTTAGAGCCAGCAGCTTCCTTTGCCAATGTGGCTTCTTCTTCTCTTACATTGCATAAGAGCTTCTTTCTTGGTAAATTCGAGGCCCCAGCCCCCATCTCCTCCTGGCAGATTGGGCTCTGACTTCTGACCTCTCTCTGTCTCTCTGTCTCTCTGTCTCTGTCTATCTGTCTCTCCTTTTTTTTTCTCTTTCTAAACCTGGAGGAAAAACTGCTCTTTCAGGGAGATAAACAATGGTGAGGAAGGTGATGGGGAAGGGACCCTTCCCCAGCCCCCAGCCTGTAGTGCGCTTTGTACTTGCTTGTTGCCCTTCAAGGACTCCCACAGGCCTCGGGCCACAGCAAGGCCTGGTGGAGCCTCTTGGCCCTGGCCTGCTCTTGGCTTTCTTGTCCATGTCTTCCCTGGGTTTCAAAGGTGACAGCTCTGTTCACCTAGACAGTGACCCCATTAACCACCCCTGCCTCTGACTTCCCACCTCCCCAGAGGAGGATGCCAAGGTTCAAAGACACTTTGAATCAGACCAGGAGATTGTTCCCTGGAGGGTCTGATAGCACTGCAGTCCCGCTGAGCCTTCCAGCCACCTCCAGACTTCACCCAGCTTTGTAGCTGGGTTTTGTCAACATGACAATTGACAGTCACCTGGGAAGACGGAACCTCATTTGAGGAAATCCTTCCACCTGTCTCCAGCCATGTCCATGAGGCTGAATGGGGTAGGAGACTCCAGTCCACAGTGGGTGGTGCCATCTCTGGGCAGGGGAACCTGGGCTGTGTAAGAAAGACAGCTGAGAAAGCAGTGTTCCTCTGCGGCCTCTGCTTCAGCTCCTGCCTCCAGGTTCCTGCCCTGCTTAAGTCCCCACCTTGGCCTCCCCAGTGATGGGATGTTACTTGGCAGAGTAAGATGAAGTAGCCCTGTCCTCTCCATGTGCTTTATGGACAAGGTGTTCATCACAACAGAAAGCACACTAAGACATGGCACAGCACCAGCCTCGCTGAACGCCAGGCCTGGGTGAGTCGGTGCCCTGTGGAGCTGGCTGTTTTCGTGAAGCTCTTTAGGCGATTCCCTCTAGCTGTGGCTATTTCCAAACCTCCCACGGATGGTGCAGGCCAAGAAGGCTGAGAGCAACAGTGAATCACCCGTAATCCTGGGATTTCACTGCTGTAGACATGTGAGATGTCGGGGCACGGCAGAGGCTGTGGTGACCACAGGGTAGGGTCTGTAGGAGGATCTTCCAGCCCTCCCCATGACGAGGCTGTCCTCAGCTCCCTGAGGGGCGAAGACATGATTACACCAGAGGAAGTGACACATGCAGACTTCCTTTCCCTCAGCTTTCCTCACCCTCACAGCCTCATGCAGGCTTCCTGCTGGGCGGCCAGCAGCCCACCCTCTCTCACACCTGCTTTTTCTACCCCTCTTCACGGTTCCCATGGTCCTCGAACCCTTGACCTGACCAGGTGAGGACTCCCATGGTTTCTCTCAGCTGTTGTTTTCTTGTCCCGCACTGTTATATACATTGTATTCTTGGGAACACTGAGGCACAGAAACTTTGGGATGAATTGACTCAGGGGGAAAGTTTGTCAGAAGAGACAACAGGGGACGTACTTGTCAGAAATGTCTTGTGTTTGTTTGAGACAGAGTCTCAGGTAGCCTAGGCTGGCCTCAAACTCACCATGTAGCGGAGGATGAGCTTCGACTCCTGCTGCTGTCTCCCCAGCCTCCCAAATGCTAGGACTGCAGTGTGCAGCACCACACCGTGTTTGCTGTTTGCTGGTGCTGAGGATAGACCTGGGGTTTGTGCACACTAAGGCAACACTGTATCAACTGAGCCTCATCTCCATCCCAAGAGGGGTTGGAGAGGGTTGTGCCCTCCTGGTCCTGACTGCTGGCCTCCAGGTGGCACCTGGCCTTTCCCCGCTCCCTGTGGGCTGTGGGTAGGTCAGTCAATGACCAAGTCCCCCAGGAGGGGCTGGACCTCAATGGTATAGCACCTGTCAGCTATGGGCCCCAGGACTTTTGTACAACAGGCTCTGGGGAGCTTCTGCAGGATCCCAGCTGCCTCCTGTGCTCAGGCCCCTGTGCTGCCACCTGCTGGCTCCTTAATCCTGAGTCACAGGCTCTATTCGACTTCCAATTCCCTGGACCCAGCTAAATCCCATGAAGCACTGTTGAGGGATGTGATTTCTCTCAGGAACACCATATTGTCTCCTGAACTATTCATTCTGTTTCCCCAACATGGGTGACAGAGACTGGGAGTCACCTGCAGCCATGGTGTTTTCATGGTAGGGAAGGCACTTTGGGTAAGAGAAGGGAATGGGGTTATGGTGATCAAAGATGGGGAAGGGGCCAGGAATGTCACCTGCTCCCAGGGTGTCCTGAGTACATCCTCATCCAACCTGAGGTCAGGAATGTCACCTGCTCACAGGGTGTCCTAGTTGTGTTCCATTGCTGTGACAAAACACTCTGACCAACACCAACTTGGGGAGGAAAGGGTTTATTCAGCTTACATCTCCTGGGTCAGTTCATCACTTAGGGAGCCCAAGGTAGGAACTCAGGGCGGGAACCTGGAAGCAGGAGCTGAAGCACAGGCCATGGAGGAATGCTGTTCACTGGCTTGCTCCCCTGGCCCATGCCCAGCCTGACCTCTTATACAGTACACGACAACCTGCCCAGGGTGGCACCACCCATAGTGGGCTGGGTGCTCCCACATTGCTCAACAATCAAGACAATACTCCACAGACATGGCCACAGGCCAGTCCAATGGAGCCAATTCCCCAATTGAGGCTCCCTCAACCCAGGTGTGTCAAGTTGACACTAAAGCTATCCAGCACACAGGGTGTCCTGAGTACATCCTCATCCAACCGGAGGTCAGGAATGTCACCTCCTCCCAGGGTGTCCTGAGTACATCCTCATCCAACCTGAGGTCAGGAATGTCACCTGTTCTCAGGGTGTCCTGAATACATCCTCATCCAACGTGAGGTCAGGAATGTCACCTGCTCACAGGGTGTCCTGAGTACATCCTTATCCAACATGAGGTCAGGAATGTCACCTGCTCACAGGGTGTCCTGAGTACATCCTCATCCAACCTGAGGTCAGGAATGTCACCTGCTCCCAGGGTGTCCTGAATACATCCTCATCCAACCTGAGGTCAGGAATGTCACCTGCTTGCAGGGTGTCCTGAGTACATCCTCATCCAACCTAAGGTCAGGAATGTCACCTGCTCACAGGGTGTCCTGAGTACATCCTCATCCAACCTAAGGTCAGGAATGTCACCTGCTCACAGGGTGTCCTGAGTACATCCTCATCCAACCTAAGGTCAGGAATGTCACCTGCTCACAGGGTGTCCTGAGTACATCCTCATCCAACCTAAGGTCAGGAATGTCACCTGCTCACAGGGTGTCCTGAGTACATCCTCATCCAACCTAAGGTCAGGAATGTCACCTGCTCACAGGGTGTCCTGAGTACATCCTCATCCAACCTAAGGTCAGGAATGTCACCTGCTCACAGGGTGTCCTGAGTACATCCTCATCCAACCTAAGGTCAGGAATGTCACCTGCTCACAGGGTGTCCTGAGTACATCCTCATCCAACCTAAGGTCAGGAATGTCACCTGCTCACAGGGTGTCCTGAGTACATCCTCATCCAACCTAAGGTCAGGAATGTCACCTGCTCACAGGGTGTCCTGAGTACATCCTCATCCAACCTAAGGTCAGGAATGTCACCTGCTCACAGGGTGTCCTGAGTACATCCTCATCCAACCTAAGGTCAGGAATGTCACCTGCTCACAGGGTGTCCTGAGTACATCCTCATCCAACGTGAGGTCAGGAATGTCACCTGCTCACAGGGTGTCCTGAGTACATCCTCATCCAACCTAAGGTCAGGAATGTCACCTGCTCACAGGGTGTCCTGAGTACATCCTCATCCAACCTAAGGTCAGGAATGTCACCTGCTCACAGGGTGTCCTGAGTACATCCTTATCCAACCTAAGGTCAGGAATGTCACCTGCTCACAGGGTGTCCTGAGTACATCCTCATCCAACCTAAGGTCAGGAATGTCACCTGCTCACAGGGTGTCCAGAGTACATCCTTATCCAACGTGAGGTCAGGACAACTCTGCCCTCAAAACAGACTTTGAAATCTCTACTTCTCTCCTTCCCATGCCTGCATTCTGGTACACATGTGTGCACATGTGTACACCACACACACACACACACACACACACACACACCCCTGCATCTGGACAGCTTCAGGAACTTCCTACATGTGCTCTTGTAACCCTCATTCCCCTCTCACCTCACACTCTCCCCTGCTCTCCCCACCAGCCAAAGTGTTGTTTTTAGCATGAAAATCTGAGCATGTCACTGTTTTGATTAAAACAACATCAAACCCCACCACCCCAAAGGGGCCAGTGGAAAGTTACTTAGCGCCGTGTTGAAAGACGGGGATTCAACCTCCAGGACTCACATGGTAGAAAGAACTGACTCACAAAAGTTGTCCTTTGACCTCCATACATCTGTTATGGCAGGAACACTTCAACCCCGCTCCCCCAACACACAGTAACTGTGGTTCAGCAGTTAAGAGTTCACACTGCCCTTGCTGAGGACCCAAGTGCAGTACCCAGCATCCAGATCAGGCAGTTCACAACACTTGAAACTCCAGCTCCTAGGGATCTGACACCCTTTTCCCATCTCCATGGGCTCCTGCACTCACATGCTCATACACACACGTGCACAACATAATGAAAAAATAAAAATATTTTTTGAAAAAGGAAAGGAAACTGTAATAAAATTTAAATAAAGGAAAAAAGTGAGGGAGGAAAACCAAGGAAGCCTCAAGTGTTGCTTGGTTTTAGTTGTTTTTAAAAATCACCAATTGGGGGGCTGGAGAGATGGCCTAGTGGTTAAGAGCTCCGACTGCTCTTGCAGAGGACTAGGGTTTGATCCCCAGCACCCACATGGCAGCTAAAAACGGTCTTTAACTCCAGTTCCAGGGGAATCCAACACCCTCTTCTGACCTCTGCAACATTGCATGACATGGGTCCACCAACCTACATGCAGACAGTACATTCATACACATAAAAAATAATAAATAAAAAAAATTAAAAACAATCACTCATCAGGAGGTCCTGCAGTGAGCGATGAGGTGTTGTTGGTTTTGCACTAGCTCTGTCGTGGAGATGGTCCTCTCACCAAAGCTGGCTTGTAGCTGACAACAGGTGTCCAGTGAGCTGCCTGTGCTCTCCTCCAGCAAAAGATGCCTTCTGTGTTTTAATGATTAACCAAAAGGAGCTAGAAAGACACAAGTGGTGAAGATCACTGGTCAGGGAGCTGGAGAGATGGCTCAGTGGCCAAGAGCACTAGCTGCTCTTACAGAGGACCCAAGTTCAAGTCCCATTACCTACATTATGACTAAAAACGGTCCATGACTCCAGTTCCAGAGGATCCAATGTCCTCTTCTGACTTCTCTGGGCATTGCAGGACACAGGTTTACAGTTACATACATGTAGGCAATATACTCAAACACAAAATAAAAATAATCACTGATCAGTACCTGGTCTCTGGAGTCACTGAACTCAGCAGC
The DNA here is from genome assembly GCA_009823505.1 of Rhizomys pruinosus. Lineage (NCBI taxonomy): Eukaryota > Metazoa > Chordata > Mammalia > Rodentia > Spalacidae > Rhizomys > Rhizomys pruinosus. The sequence continues at coordinate 2,018,424 of VZQC01013045.1, read as the reverse complement.
AGCCATGAACACAGTCGTAGACACAGACGGGAAGATCCGGAGTTTGAGGTTAGCCTGATCTACATGAGACTCTGTCTCAAAAAGTTAAGTTTACCAAAGGAGAGGTCATGATGTAACTTCTCATTAGACATCATTCGGTGGGTGGGGCAAATATTGGAAGGAGCATCTGTTTTCTCCTCAGATTCGTTTAGGCAGATTCTGTAGGAATTACTAGTTTTCTGCACAGTGGATAGAAATTTGAAGAAGGGCCTGTGGATGCGACTTGACCATTTGCCTACTCTGTCTTGGCCCTGGGTTTGAGCACATAAACTGGGTATAGTGGTTTATGGAAGTGATCTTGGCACTAGGGAGGTGAGGGCAGGAGGGTCAGTAGGTGTTCAAGGTCATCTTAGCTACATGAGAGAGGAAGGAAGGAAGGAAGGAAGGAAGGAAGGAAGGAAAGAAGGAAGGAAGGAAGGGAAGGAAGGAAGGAAAGAAGGAAGGAAGGAAGGAAGGAAGGAAAGAAGGAAGGAAGGGAAGGAAGGAAGGAAATAAGGAAGGAAGGGAAGGAAGGAAAGGAAAGGAAGGAAGGGAAGGAAGGAAGGAAGGAAGGGAAGAAGGAAGGAAGGAAGGAAAGAAGGAAGGAAGGGAATAAGGAAGGAAGGAAGGAAAGAAGGAAGGAAGGGAATAAGGAAGGAAAGAAGGAAGGAAGGGAAGGAAGGAAGGAAAGAAGGAAGGGAAGGAAGGAAAGGAAAGGAAGGAAGGAAGGGAAGGAAGGAAGGAAGGAAGGAAGGGAAGAAGGAAGGAAGGAAGGAAGGAAGGAAGGAAAGAGGAAGGAAGGGAAGGAAGGAAAGGAAAGGAAGGAAGGGAAGAAGGAAGGAAAGGAAGGAAGGAAAGGGAAGGAGAGAAGGAAGGAAAGACGGAAGAAAGGAAGGAAGGAAGGGAAGGAAGGAAGGAAGGAAAGAAGGAAGGAAGGAAGGAAGGAAAGGGAAGGAGAGAAGGAAGGGAAGGAAGGAAAGAAGGAAGGAAGAAGCAAAGGAAGGAAAGAAGGAAGGGCTAGGTGTGGTGGTGCATGCCTTTAATCCTAGCACTTGGGAGGCAGAGGCAGGTGGATCTTTGTGAGTTCAAGGCCAGCCTGGTCTACAGAGAGAATTCCAGGACAGCTGGGGCTACAGGGAGACCCTGTCTCGAAAAGACCCAAAAAAAGAAGGAAGGAAGGAAGGAAAGAAGGAAAGAAGGAAAGAAGGAAAGAAGGAAGGAAGGAAGGAAAGTTGAAGAGGGAACTAGTAGTTTCTCAGATCCTTTGTGACTTTCCATCTTGCTGTTGACTTCTGACTTTCTGCCTCTGACCTTGGGGATCCCTGGAAGCTGAAGTCTTCCTATTAGAAGTGTAGGTACCTTAAGCTAGGCATGGTGGCTTATGCCTTTAATCCTAGCATTCGGGAGGCAGAGGCAAGCGGATCTTTGTGAGTTCAAGGCCAGCCTGGTCTACAGAGTGAGTTCCAGGACAGCTGGGGCTACAGGGAGACCCTGTCTCGAAAAGACCAAAAAAAAAAAAAAAAGTGTAGGTACCTCAAGACAGTCACTTCATCTGAGTCACTGCATCTTTAGGACTCCATAGCATTTCCTCCTGGGGATCCATGGACAGGGGAGCAGAGAAGTGCTCCTGGCAAGGCTGAGTTGGAGAAGAGTGAGGTGTAGACCAGGTTGTCATCCCAGGGGAGAAACAAAGAGGTTAGGTGACAGTGGTGGATCAGGAGCTGTCATAAAGCAGTAGCCTACAGCCCATGTCCCATCCACACCACAGGTCTCCATCCTTCTACCCCCTCCTCCACCCTTCCCTTCCTCCTAAGGCCAATGTCTGAGCTGCTTTCCTTGGGGTCCCATTTGGGGTTTGTATGTTGTCCTAGGGGAAAAAAATCAAGGGGTGCTGAGGTAGGTGGCGTGTCAGGAAGGACTGACTGATGGTCAGGAGGTGCTAGTCATGAGGTTATCTGCTGGGTCAGAGCCCATGGGGCCTGGAGTGTGCGTTATTCTTTTTTTAATTTTTTAAAAAATTTTATTATTTATGTGTATGAATATACTGTCTGCATGTAGGTCTGTGCACCCATGTCATGCAATGCTGCGGAGTTCAGAAGAGGGTGTAGGATTCCCCTGGAACTGGAGTTCTCCTGGAATTGGAGTTACAGATGGTTCTCAGCTGCCATGTGGGTGCTGGGGATTGAACCCGGGTCCTCTGCAAGAGCAGTCGGCACTCTTAACCACTAGGCCATCTCTCCAGCCCTGAGTGTGCGAGTGTGTGTTATTCTAAAGAGGCTTCCAGTATTACATCGTTCACAGGAGAAATGGGAAGGATCTCCCCCATGCCAAGATGCCATTGTCTTGCAAAGACCAGTGTGTAAAAGAAGCAAAAGTCTGAGTTTTCCTTATGGAGGAGGGTGTAACCTGCAGAGGTGGTCAAGCCAGGTCTGGAAGAGTACTCAGGTCACTGTGAGGTGGCAGATCAGCTGGGAAAGGTGTCTTGCTTGATTTCTATGTACATGTGAGTTTTTATTTTATTTTTATTTATTTTTTGTGTGTATGAATGTACTGTCTGCATGTAGGTTTGTGCACCCATGTCATGCAATGCTTAGGCGGTCAGAAGAGGGTGTCGGATCCCCCTGGAACTGGAGTTAAAGATGGTTCTTAGCCACCATGTGGGTGCTGGGATTCGAACTCCGGTACTCTGCAAGAGCGGTCGGCACTCTTAACTGCTGAGCCAGTTCTCCAGCCCCCATGTGTTTTTTTTTTTCCCCATGTGTGTTTTTTAAGGCTTCATGACTGTGTGATTAAACACTTGTGCTGGATAGCTTTAGTGTCAACTTGATACACCTGGGTTGAGGAAGACTCAATTGGGGAATTGGCTCCATTGGATTGACCTGTGGCCACATCTGTGGAGTATTGTCTTGATGGTCAAGCAGTGTGGGAGGGCCCCAGCCCACAACGAGTGGTGCCACCATGGGCAGGTTGTTGTGTACCATATAAGAAGGCAGGCTGGGCATGAGCCAGGGGAGCAAGCCAGTGAACAGCACTCCTCCATGGCTTGTGCTTCAGCTCCTGCCTCCAGGTTCCTGCCCTGAGTTCCTGTCTTGGGCTCCCTAAGTGATGAACTGTGACCCAGGAGATGTAAGCTGAATAAACCCTTTCCTCCCCAAGTTGGTGTTGGTCAGAGTGTTTTGTCACAGCAATGGAAGACAAACTAGGACAACACTCCACATGGATGTGGAGGCCATAAAACACCCTCAGATGCTGTCAATCTTGTTTTTTTTTTTTTTTAGGCACAGTATCTCTATGGTTTGGAGTTTGCTGACTAGGCTAGAGCACCCGCTGGCCAGCCCTGAGGAGCCCCTGTCTCTCCTCCCCTCACCACATCCCCAGTGCTCAGATTACAAACGTACACTTCCACTCCTGGCGTTTTCCGTGGGTTCTCAGATCAAACGAGGATCCTCACACAGTGCAGCAAGCCCTCTACCCACGGATCCATGTCTCAGCTGCCTTGCACGGTTCTTACATCAAGCTTCACAAAACAGTGCTCCTGTCCCCCCTCGTCTCCTTTTCTGGAGAAGACCTCGCCTGGCTGCAGTTTCTGCTTTAGACTGCTGGGCTGTAAGAGAAGAAATGGTGTGTCACGGTGACATCCACGTGCTCCACAGCCCTCCTTCTCAGCTGGGCCTGATGTTTGGATGATTCTTAGGACAGGGACAGCAAAACTCTACCCAGCCCATGAGGGAAGGGCCAGCTCAGCTGTCCTACTGTCCCCACAGCACAGCCCAGGCAAGGCTCCACCGGGCACTGCCCCCTCCTGCCCTCTCATCACTCGCTTTCTTCGCTCGACCTTAAGCTCCTTGCTCATCTCACATCCCGTGTTTCCTCCTCTGCTCCCCCTTTCCTTTTTGCTCTCATGGAAACCACCTCGCTAGCTCTCCTCTGAGTACTGGCTGTTTCCATCCAGCGGCTTCAGTCTCATGGTTCGAATTCTGCTTGTCTTCTGCTGCCAATGAACGCCCCCCCCCCCAGCCCTCAGCTGCTCCTCTTCCTCTTTCCCTATTGGCAGCCTCCTTAATACACTTATTTATTTTGAGGAACGTGTACCACTGTGCATGTGTGGAGATCCGGAGCGAATCTCTGAGAGTCGGTTCTTCCCACTATGCAGGTTCCGAGGATCAAACTCACATCATCAGATTTGGTAGCAAGCGCCTTTACACACTGAGCCATCTCTCCTTCATGAAGGCCACGTGACTAATATTCAAAGGGTTATCTCCAGTCTCTAGTCAGTACTATTGGTCTATTCTCTACCAATTCCACGTTATTTTCATTTCTGTAGAATTTTTAAATAAATTATTGGTATATATATTTTATGTCTACGAGTGTTTGGTCTGCATGTATATAAGTGCACCCACATGTCCAACGCCCACAGGAGCCAGAAGAGGGTGTCTGATGCCCTGGAACTGGATTTATGGACAGTTGTTAGCCATCATGTGGTGCTGGGAACTGAACCTGTGTCCTCTGCAAGAGCCACCAGTGCTCTTAACCACTGAGCCATCATTACTGTAGCTTTTTTTTATTGTTATTAAACTTTTTCCATAAGTCATATATCATTTCTCAATAAAATCTAGAGTTGCTTCCCTTCCCATGTCCTCCACTCCACCCGAGTCCCTGCTCTCTGCCATACATGTCCTGCATCTTTTTCTGAGTCTTTCCAGAGTTGTTTTGTTGTTTTTTCAGTTCTTTTGTTGCTGTTCTCTCCAACTTGTATTGCTACAGTATATATATATATATA
>VZQC01013045.1:1962185-2013072 GCA_009823505.1 Rhizomys pruinosus | reverse complement strand
TCTCTCTCTCTCTCTCTCTCTCTCTCTCTCTCTCTCTCTCTCTCTCTTTTTACTAAGATCTCAAGTTCTATGTTTGCAGTACAGTTTCTCTAGTTTTACTGATTATTTATATCTGGTTGTACTTTCCTTTTGGATGCTGAAAGCCACACAGCCCAGATTAACCAAGGTTTTTGTTTTCTCAAGGTCAGTTGAGGATCTGGTCCTCAGGGGTCTCTCAGGGTTATTTTGGGGGGAGTAGGAGAGTGGGAGCACCTTGTTCCTTTCAGCTTATCATTTACCAATTCCATCCACTCGAGGACAAAATCAGGTCTTACTAGACCAGGCTTCCTTTTCTGAAGCATGAGCAGACTTTCCTCTTTATAGACTGGACAGTGGCTGAAGTCCCATTAGTGGATCTCCATGACCTCCCTGAATGGAAGACTGGTGACCCACATTTGCAGGACATTTCAAGAAATGCCCCCATGCATAATCCCCTAAGACTTGGTTGACCTCTGAGGGCAAGGAACAAAGTTATCCCTTGGGTCCCTCGGCCAAATTGGTATGGGCATTAATTATGGTCATTAAGCACCCAGAAAGGCTAAGTTGCACCAGCCTATTACATTGCACCTATATTACAATTGTATCCCTTGGGAACAAACTGTATATTATTTCCATATCATATTTCTTGATTCGTATCTTTCCATCTTAATTCCACATTACTCTAAAAGATGCACACATACCCTCCATCATGTACGAAAAACCCAAGGTCTGAAAATAAATGTTAGGCCAGCTCTAGATCCTGTTTAGGGATTCACAATGCAAGAGCACAGTTGTCTTTAGATCATGAGGAATATAACATTAACTTGCTCAGTTTGTCTTACAGCTAGGTACTTGGTACTAGCATCCACAGATGAGGGATACCATTTGTCTTTTGTTTTTCTGGGATTGTGTTACTTCACTTAGCATAAAATCTTCTAGCTCCAGCCATTTACCCTGCAAATTTCATCTTTTTTTTTTTACCATTGCATAGTACTCCATTGTGTAGATGTACCACATTTTCTCTATCCACTCGTTGGCTGAGGGGCATTTGGGTTGGTTCCAGCTCTTCGCTATTGTGAAGAGAGCTGCAATAATCATGGCTGTATATGTATCTCTGTGGTAGGAAGAGTCTGATGGATATATTCCCAGATGTGGTATGGCTGGGTCAGGTGATAGGCTGATTTTGAGTCTTTTAAGGGTTCTCCATACTGCTTTCCATAGTGGTTGTACAAGTTTGCATTCTCACCAGCAGTGGATGAGTGTTCCCCTTCCCCCACACCCTCTCCAGCATTTAGTATCATTTGTTTTCTTGATCCTTGCCAGCCTTATCGGGGTGAGATGATATTTTAAAGTGGTTTTAATTTGCATTTCCTTAATTATTAGTGATGATGAACACTTTTTAAAATGTTTCTCAGCCATGTCTATTTCCTTGCTTGTGAAGTCTCTGCTCAGCTCTTTATCTTTTGAGTGAGTCATTTGTTTTTTTACTTTTTTGTTTTTTGAGTAGTTTATATATTCTGGAAGTTAATGCTTTGTCAGATGTATCAACAGTGAATGTTTCCTCCCACTCTGTGGATTTTTTTCTTCATTTCCCTTATTGTTTCTTTTGATGTACAGAAACTTTTGAGTTTAATAAGTTCCCACTTGTCAATTGCCGACCTTATTTCCTGTGCAGTTGCTGTCTGATTTAGAAAGTCTTTTCCGGGACTGGAGAGATGGACTAGTGGTTAAGAGCGCCGACTGCTCTTGCAGAGGACCCAGGTTTGATCCCCAGCACCCACATGGCAGCTGAGAACCATCTTTTGCTCCAGTTCCAGGGGAATCTGATGCCCTCTTCTGACCTCCGCGGCATTGCACGACACGGGTGCACAAACCTCCATGCAGACAGTACATTCATACACATAAAAAAATAAAAAATAAATAAAAAAAAAATAAGAAAGTCTTTTCCTACACCTATGTCTTAAAAGTTGATGCCAACTTTTTCTTCTATCACCTTCAGAGTTTTGGGTTTCACATTGATCCATTTGGAGTTGATTTTTGTACAGGGTGAGAGGTAGGGGTTTAATTTCATTCTTCTACAAGTGATGATTCAGTTTTGCCAACACCACTTGCTGAAGATGCTCTCTTTCCTCCCTTGAGTCTTTTTGGCCCCCTTGTCAAATATGAGGTGGCTGAAATTGTATGTGCTCAGGTTTGGATCTTCTGTTTTGTTCCATTGGTCTACAGGTCTGTTTTTGTGCTAGTACCAGGCTGTTTTTATGACTATAGCCCTGTAGTATAGATTGATGTCTGGTATAGAAATCTCCCCCTGTATTGCTCATTTCATTCAGGGTTGCTTTGGCTATTCAGGATCTTTTGTTGTTCCATATGAGTTTAAGAATTTTTTTTCCAAGCCTGTGAAGAATGACCTTAGGATTTTAATTGGGATTGCATTTGAATCTGTATATTAATTAGGGTAGAATGGACATTTTTACTATATTAATTTTTCCAATCCATGAGGATGGGAGGTCTTTCCAATTTCTGATGTTTTCTTCAGTCTCCTTCAGGAGTTTATAATTTTTGTTGTAGAGATCTTTGGTGTTTTTGGTTAGGTTTATGCCTAGGTATTTTATTGTTTTTGAGGCTATTGTGATTGGGAAGGTCTCCTTGTATTCCTTCTTCAGTTGCTTGTTGTTGGTGTAAAGAAAGGCTACTGATTTTTCTAGGTTAATCTTGTATACTGCCACTTTACTGAAACTCTGAATCATTTCTAGGAGTTTTCTGGTGGAGTTTTTAGCATCCCTTAGGTAAACTAGCATATCGTCTGCAAAAAGGGACAGTTTTACTTACTCTTTTCCAATTAGTATTCCTTTAATTTCTTTTTCTTGCCTTATTGCCCTAGCCAGTGTTTCAAGAACTAAATTGTAGAAGCGTGGTGACAAGGGGCAGCCTTGTCAGGATCCTATGTTTATGGGGAATCCTTCTAACTTTTCTCCATTTAGGATGATGCTGCCTGTGGGTTTCTTATATATAGTTTTGATTACATTGAGGAATGATCCTTCCAGTCCAATTCCCTCTAGTTCTTTAATCATGAAGGGATGCTGGATTTTGTCAAAGGCTTTTTCTGCATCAATTGAGATGAGTATGTGGTTTTTTTGTCCTTCAGTCCATTTATGTGTTTTATGATATTTACTGATTTTCATATGTTGAACCATCCCTGCATTTCTGGTATGAATTCAACTTGTTCATGGTGAATGATCTTTTTGATGTGGTTTGCAAAGATTTTATTGAGAATTTTTGCATCTGAGTTCATTAATGAGTTGGGTCTGTAGTTCTCTTTTTTGGTTGGAGACTTGCCTGGTTTTAGTATTAGAGTGATGCTGGCTTCATAGAAGGAATTTGGGAGATTTCCCTCTGCTTATATTCTTCTGAACAGTTTGAGTAATAATGGTTGTAAGTTCTCTTTAAATGTTTTCTAGAAATCTGCTGTGAAACCATCTGGACCTGGGCTTTTTTTAGTTGGTAGGTCTCTTATTACATTTTCAATTTCTTCATATATTATGGGTCTATTTAAGCTGTCAGTCTCTTCTTGGTTTAGCTTTGGTGATTCCCTGGATTGCAGATATTCATCCATTTCTCTTAGGTTTTCAAATTTAGTAGAGTATAGGTTTTTGAAGTATTCCTGTATGAATGTCCGGATCTTTTCATTGTCTGTTGTGATATTTCCCCTTTCATCATGAATTCTATTGATTTGGAGTTGCTCTTTCTTTCTTTTGGTTAACTGGGTTAGGGGGTCTGTCTATCTTGTTTATTCTCTCGAAGAACCAACTTTTGGATTCATTGATTTTTTTTGTATTGTTTTCTTTGTTTCTAGTTCATTAATTTCTGCTCTGATTTTTGTTATTTCTTCCTGTCTATTGCATTTAGGGTTTATTTGTTGTTGTCTTTTAAGTTTTTTTAGCTGCAGTGTTAACTCATTTATCTGTGCTCTTTCTGTTTAATATAGGCACCCAGGGCTATAAACTTCTCTCTCCCAGGACTGCTTTTAAAGTGTCCCATAGGTTTTGTTGTGTTGTTCTGTCATTGTTGTTTAGTTCCAGGAATTCTTTTATTTCTTTCTTTATTTCCTCCTTGACCCATTCATTATTTAGGAGTGTGTTGTTTAGTGTCCATGTGTTCGTGTAGGCAGCAAGGCTTATCCTAGTGTTGATATTGAGCTTTACTGCACTATGGTCTGATAGAATGCATGAAATTATTTCAATTTTTTGTATTTGTTGAGGTTTTTTTCTGTGTCCAAGTATGTGGTCAATTTTGGAGAATGTTCTGTGGGGTGCTGAGTAGAAAGTATATTCTCTGGTGCTTGGGAAGATGTCTGTGAGGTCCATTTCCTGTATTGTATTGTTCAGTTCAATTCTTTGTCTGGTTGATCTGTCCAAAGGATTAAGTGGGGTATTGAAGTCTCCTACTATGAGTGTGCTGGGGTTGATCTGTGCCTTGAGGGCCTGTAGAGTTGTATTTATAAAGGTCGGTGCACCAGAGTTTGGTGCATATATATTTATGATTATGAAGTCTTCATGGTTAATTTTCCCTTTGCTAAGGATATAATGGCCCTCTTTGTCTCTCTAATTGCTTCTACTTTGAAGTCTATTTTGTCTGATCTTAAGATAGCAACTCCTGCTTTCTGTTTGGTACCATTTGCTTGGAATATATTTCCCATCCTTTCACTTTAAGTCGATGTCTATCCTTGAGGGTGAGATGGGTTTCTTGTAGACAGCATATCAAAGGATTCTGTTTCCTAATCCATTCTCCCAATCTATGCCTTTTGATTGGGGAGTTTAGTCCATTAATACTTAAGGTTATAATTGAGAGGTGTGTGTTGCTTCTTTCACCTTATTATCCATTTGCATTTTTCATATAGGTTTCTCCTTCTGCATTTCTGCTTTAATTAATTTCTCTTTCAAGGTGTCTGGGGGTAGTTGCTCCTCTCCTCTGTCCTTTGAATTGCTTCAAGTATTCTCTGAAGGGTTGATTTTCTGGACATGTATTCTTTCCTCTTGTTTATGTCATGGAAGAGTTTTCTCTTTCCTTCAACTAGAACTGACATTTTTGCTGGGTATAGTAACGTGAGTTGGCATCTATAGTCATTTAGCACTGGGAACACTTTGGTCCACGTTCTTCTTGCTTTCATAGTTTACACTGAAAAGTCAGCTGTAATTCTGATAGGTTTCCCCTTATATGTAACTTGTTTTTCTCTTGTGGCTTTCAGAATTTTGTCTTTGTTTTGGGCGTCTAGCATTTTAAATAAGATATGGCAGGGGGGAGTTTCTTTTCTCGTCTAGTCTATTTGGTGTTCTATGTGCTTCTTGTATTTATATGGGTTTGTCTTTTTTTTTTTTTAATTTACTTTCCACGTGTATGAATGTACTGTCTGCATGTAGGTCTGTGCACCCTTGTCATGCAATGCCTTGGAGGTCAGAAGAGGGTGTCAGATTCCCCTGGAACTGGAGTCAAAGACGGTTCTCAGCTACCATGTGGGTGCTGGGGATTGAACCCAGGTCCTCTGCAAGAGCAGTCAGCATTCTTAACCACTAGGCCATCTCTCCAGCCCCTGGTTTGACTTTTTTTTTTTTGGTCTTTTCAAGACAGGGTCTCCCTGTAGCCCCAGCTGTCCTGGAACTCACTCTGTAGACCAGGCTGGTCTTGAACTCACAACGATCCACCTGCCTCTGCCTCCTGAGTACTAGGATTAAAGGCATGCGCCACCATGCCCGGCTTGGTTTGTCTTTTTTTAATTTGGGGAAATTTTCATCTGTTATTCTGTTGACAATCTGATCAATACCATTCTCTTGGGATTCTTCTCCTTCCTCTAGCCCTATGATGCAGAGGGTTGATCTTTTCACAGTATCCAACATTTCCTGGTTGTTCTGATCTTGTGTATTTTTAAATTTTTCAGTCTTTACTTGAGCTTTTTAGTGTTCTGTGTTATCTTCTAGGTTTGATATTCTCTTTTCTAATTCCTCCATTCTGCTTCTGAGGCTTTTTCCCATTCTTTCCTCTTGATTGGATGATTGTTCATTTTCCTTTTTCATTTCTTCCTTTGTTTTCTTTACTATTTCCACTTCCTTTTGGAGTTTCTCAATCAATCTTTTCTTGTAGCTCCTTGTTTTGCTCATTGGTTTCCTTTTTCATCTCAGCATGAGATCTTTTCAGTGTTTCCACTTCCTTCCAGAATTTGTCATTTTGTTCCTCTAGCTCTTTCCAGAGTCTGTCATTTTCTCTTTTTAGTTCTTTCTGAAATTTGTCCTTGTCTCCCTCTAGGTCCTTTCTGAGTTTTTCATTCTCTCCCCTTAGTTCTATGATTTCTTTGACTATATCTGTGATTGTTATTTTACGATCTGTGTCCTGAGATCCCATTGTAGGAGTCCTCCACAGGCTCCATAGAGTTTGGTGTGGAGTTATTCTGAGCTTTTTCCATATTGTTCTTTCATTGTGCTCTCAGCATGCAGTTTGCCTTTTGCCTCTATTCTGATGCGAATCTTGAATGCCTCTGCACGTTGTTGAAGGATTGCTTTCCTTGATTCTTTCAGGTGCCTTCATTGTATTCCCCTTATGTATGGAGCGTTGACTTGTCTAGGTTTTAGGCATTAAATTTTGGTTATATATTGGAAGGTATATACTCCTTTCTGTTCTTCAAGAGCTGGGTGAGTAACAACCCAGGTGACACCTTCTGAGCACTGTGTTCCCTCTGCTGCCAGCCACTCTCTCCTGAGTTCCAGTTGGGGGGGTTGCTTGCTTACCCCTTGTGCTGGTAGCCTTCGCCCCCAGCTGCCTGGGCAGCAGTCTGTGTTCAAACCTCAGCTTCCAGCTCCCAGAACCCTCTGGGCTGACATGCCAATCTGCACACACTCCGCCCGCAGCTCTATAGCTTTTAATATATTCTGAAACGATGTAGTATGAGTCCTTCACACTTGACACTTTGGGTTTTTATTTTTTAGAATTCTCGTGAATTTTAAAAAATTACTCATTTTTGCAAAAAAACGCTATTGAGATTTGGATAGGAACTGCATTTAACGTTTAAATTGTTGTAGGTTGTAAGGAATTCATTCTTTTCTTTTTTAATTTTTATTTATTTTTGTATGTGTATGAGTGTACTGTCTGCATGTAGGTTTGTGCACCCGTGTCATGCAATGCCTCGGAGGTCAGAAGAGGGTCTTGGATTCCCCTGGAACTGGAGTTCACCTGGAATTGGAGTTACAGATGGTTTTTAGCCGCCATGTGGATGCTGGGAATCAAACTCGGTCCTCTGCAAGAGCAGTCTGTGCTCTTAACCACTAGGCTATCTCTCCAGCCCCTCTTTTTTTTTTTTTTTTTTTNGTTTTTTTTTTGAGACTCTGTGTAGCCCTAGCTAACCTGGAACTTGCTACATAGACCAGGATCAAAGGCATGCACTACCATGCTGGACATAAGGCATTCTTAAGTATTAACTCTTCCATTCTACAAACATGAGATAGCCTTCTACTTCTCTGTGTCTTCAATTAAGAAAGTATTTGTGTATATTTGTGTACCTGTGTGTGCATGGGTGTGGGAGCCAGAAGACAATATTGGGGGTCATTCTTCAGAGACTCTCCCAGAGACAGAGTATGTCACTGGCTTGGCTGGCTGGCCAGCAAGCCCCCATCTCTGCCTCCCTAGAACTGGGATTGGGCATCCATACCACCACACCCAGCTGAATCTGTGGGTTGTGGGGCTCAAACTCAAGTCCTAACACTGGAGGAGCACTAGCACTTTGCCAAGTGAGCCCCATGTCTGACACGCTGCTTTAATTTCTTTCTTTTTTTTTTTTTAACTAGAAAGTTTTTTTCTAATGTGACTTTAAAAAATTTTTTTGGCAAGAAGAAACACTTGAATTTCATGTCAGATTACAAACAAAAAGAATCAAATCCACATGCCAAAAGCACAAAGAAAAATCAGCAACATGGGAAAAGTATGTTGATGATAAGAAATCCTAGCCAAACAATACCAGTCCCATAGAGGACTCCCACAATGAGATCTCTCTGGAGGTAACCCAGGACACAGATTTCTTTATCTATCTATCTATCTATCTATCTATCTATCTATCTATCTATGTATCTATCTATCATCTATCTATCTATCATCTATCTATCTATCATCTATCTATGATCAATTGATCGATATAGATGATATTGATATAGATGACATAGATATAGATATATAGATTTGTAGATAGATAGATATTCATTCTATTGGTTCTGTTTTTTTTTTCTCTCTCTTTCTCTCTGATCCATCCTGGAGGTGGGTCCTTTACTCTCTGATCCATCCTGGAGGAAGGTCCTTTGCTCTCTGATCTGTCCTGGAGATGGGTCCTTTGCTCTCTGAGAAAAGTTTTATTTTGAGAGGAAAACAAATGTGCTAACACATATCGAAATGCCACAGGAAGCTGTCATTGGGTTTTAGAAAAGATAAACCCGCACTCGGGTATCATCTAAAAAGCAGAACCATGAAAGAATGATCACTGCTTCTGGTTACATGGGTACACGGACATCTAAGAAGTCATTCTGTTTGGATCTGTGTGGGAACACATGACCAGTGTAAAGGAATGGAAGGTGAAGTGGCCAGCAGGCACGCTTTAAGACCCTTTTCTCCTCTATGATGTGGATGTGCTCTTGTTCAGCTTTTCTGAATTAATCAGCAGGGAATTGTACAAAGAACCTATTATCAAAGAACACTTCCAAAAGTAAAAAATAGATTCAAGGTCATGGCTAAAGTTACCCAGGAAATCTTGGGGGGAGGAAAGATTTGTGTTCTCAAAAGCCAGATTTCACACAGTGGCAGGCACTAAATCTAGTCACGTGCGCTTGCAGTAGAAAGCACCCTGATCTCAGTAGAGGCTCGTCTTCCTCACAATGCAGGAACTCTTCTTGGTCATTGACCTCTCTGTCTCCATCTCGATGAGCTTCATCAATCACCTCCTGCAGCTCCTTGTCAGTTGGGTTCTTGCCCAGCTCTGTGACCGCCCATTTTAGATTTTGGAATGAAATCTTCCCAGGTTCACCGTCATCACAGAGTGTGAAGGCCTCCAGGATTTCTTTTTGGTATCTTTCTCAGACATTTTCTGAGTCATCACTGTCAAAAAGTCACTATGGTTCATTTTTCTGTCCCTTCTTTGTCAATTTTGCTTATCATTTTCTTGATTTCTTCTGACTTGGGGTCGAAGCTCAGGGCCCTCCTCGCCACAAAAGGGTCAAAACTTCCTGGATTTCCAGTTCCTGTTCTTCAGTTAGTTCTGGCTCAGGACTCTTCTTTTTCTCTGGACACTTGATGCCATGTTTGTCTTCTTAAAATTGGTATAGGCGACAGCGTCCTCACGGCCTGCACACCCTTTCCCACACTTCTTTAATTTCTTTCTGCAATGTTTTGTGTTTAGTTTTGGCGTACAAGTCCTTTACATTTTTTTTTTTTTTTGTCTTTTTGAGACAGGGTCTCCCTGTAGCCCCAGCTGTCCTGGAACTCACTCTGTAGACCAGGCTGGCCTTGAATTCACAAAGATCCGCCTGCCTCTGCCTCCCAAATGCTAGGATTAAAGGAGTGCGCCACCACGCCCAGCTAAGTCCTTTACATGTTAAATGTAGTTTTTTCCATATATATTTGGTCTTTTTGAGACAGGGTCTCCTGCAACCCCAGCTGGCCTGGAACTCACTCTGTAGATCAGGCTGGCCTTGAACTCAAAGAGATCTGCCTGCCTCTGCTTCCCCAGTGTCAGGATTAAAGGTGTGTATCACCATGCCCAGCCCTAACTATTTTCTTCTAATTTGTAATGCTCTTAGAAATGAAACTGTGAGCTTGATTTCCTTTTGATGACACACCCTCAATTTGAATGTTGTCAGTCCTACTCAAAATTATGTGCAGGTTTTCCTTGAGAATTGTCCCTGAATTTCTCTCTCTTCCCAGACCTAGTAAAGGGATAAATAGCTCATTCTAGGTGAGACAATCACCCTTAATCACCTGTCTGCCTCCCTTAAATTCATTGAAAAGGGGTTGGAGAGATGTCCAAGTGGTTAAGAGCACTGACTGCTCTTGCAGAGGACCCGGGTTCAATCCCCAGCACCCACATGGTGGCTGAGAGCTATCTGTAACTCCAGTTCCAGGGGAATCTGACACCCTCTTCTGACCTCTGATGCATTGCAAGACATGGGTGCACAGACCCGCATGCAGACAGTACATTCATACATGTACAAAAATAAATATTAAAAAAATTCCTTGAAAAGCAGACTCTTTATCTTCTTTATTTTCATTGTACTTTTTTTCCCAGTTGTATGTTTGAGAGGGAGAGAAAAGGGGGGGGGGGAGAGAATGTCTGTCAACCTGTGTTCGTCAGGTGTGGAGGTTGGAGGACAGCTCTTGGGAGTTGATTCTCTGCTGCCCCCTTGCAGAGTGGGGGGACAGAACTCAAGTCATCCAGCCTGAGCAGCCCGTGCACAAGCAGCACTCGCCGTCTTGCCAGCCCTTTGTTTAATTTTCATTCTGTAGTTTCAGTTGAGGTCTGGAAAGTGGGTAATGGCTCAGTGACCGCAGAGCTCAGCCGAGTTCCCACCCAGTTGCTCTGTCTTTAGTTTTCTCACCAAGAGCTCCGTCCCATCCTTCTCCTTGACACAAAGGGAGGATTGATGAGAAATGACTACTGAGCCACAGAAGGTGGGAAGGCTGCTCGGTTATAGTACTTCTTACTTTATGTAAGGTCCTGGGTTCCCTTCTCTGCATCATTAAACATCAGCATCAATATAGAATATAGAAAAGACAGACTGGCAAATGATCAGATTATATGATCAGAGACTGACTGTTCCCAAATGTGATCAGACACAGGATCTACTTCAGTACTATAGAGACTGTTTCAGATTCTCAGGGCTGGAGAAATGGGTCAGTGGTTAAGAGCACTAGCTTCTCTGGCAAAAGACCCAGCTCAAGTCCCAGCACTCATGTTGTGGCTAATAACCACCTGTTACTCCAGTTCCATGGATCCACACCCTCTTCTGGCCTCCACAGGCTTTGCACATACATGTGCAGTTACATATATGCAGGCAAAATGTAGGAATGAAACTTTGCCTGGCTTGAGGCAAGAACTTGTAAGACCGGTCCTGCAAAAACCTCTGAGAGTTATCTGATATCTCTGTGAGTTATCTGTAGCTCCGGAAGGTCTGGGATATTACAGTGTTTTCTTGTCTGTCCTATCTTTGCAAAGTTCCAGAACCAGATGGCACCTTCCCTTGAGGTATTGAGCAGAATGTGGCAACTCTAGTTTACTGGTTGCACAAACAGGAGCTCTGCAGTCCCCCCACCACAGGAGCCAAGGTGGCTTGCCCTTCCCTTCCACCTGCCCCTCACTTCCTTTCTCAGAGCACAGTAACTTTTGGTATATAAGCACACTGCTGGCATGAATAAAGGGGTTTCTCTTATTCCATGTCTGTTTGTCTTTCTTTGTCTTTCCATTCCATGGGGTAAATCCCTCGCCGTCTCCTCCCCACTCCTTGCCGGAGCTAAGCCTAGAGACTGTCGGCCTGCAAGCTGGAGACAGCCTTGAAGCTTGCAGTCATGTGGGATTGCTAGGTTCAAGAGAGGGAAGAAGATCATATGGATAGTGGCCACGCGCATGACTAAAGGACTATCAGATGATTATTAAATTCTGACAGCAAAACATTCATACATATAAAATAAAAATAAATGAAAGAAAAAATTGTAAACCATAGATTCTCCCAAACAGTCTTTCTTTTGCCTCTGACCCAGTGTGTTTGACGGGAGCCAGGAGAGATGATCCTTTTCCCCTTACTACTGGAGACTAAACCAAGAGTCCTAGACATAAACGCAGTGCTCTACTGCTGCATCACACCACCAGCATGTCTTCCTCTTCTGACAGAGGCTTTCTAGAGTGCAGGCTAGCCTCCGACTTGTCCTCCTCAACCTTGGCCTCTTTAGTCCTGGGATCACAATTATGGTCCTGCATGTCCAACTAAGGATTTGCATTTTACCCTGCACTCACGATTCTAATGCTGGTGGTTCTGAGGACTCCAGTGGAGGAACTCAAGGGGACTGTCCTGGACTTTTCTTCTACCTAAGGAAGATCATCAACCCACAAACTGGGGTTGTGAGCAGAGCTGTGGCCACCATCACCCAAGCTGTGGCTTCTAGACTCAGATGTGAAAGAGCTCAGTTCCTTGTGCCCTCTGTGTCCCGGAGGCCAGCCCTGGTGACTGCAGAGGTGGCATTGGTGGGCTCCGCACGGTGGTGCTGGTGGCTGGGAAGAGATGAGAAGTCAGCAGATCCTCCTTAAGGAGGGAGGGGATGGGGGTGAAAGTGTCTCATCTTGAGCCAGGCGTGGTGGTGCACGCCTTTAATCCTAGCACTTGGGAGGCAGAGGCAGGCAGATCTTTGTGAGTTCAAGGCCAGCCTGGTCTACAGAGTGAGTTCCAGGACAGCTGAGACTACAGGGAGACCATGTCTCAAAAAGACAAAAAAAAAAAGTGTCTTATCTTGTCTGGTTTGGGTATATTGGGATGGGAGGGCCCCTCAGAAGCCCATACAGAGAGAGTGAACACGTGCCGAATGCAGAGAATCCAGAGCTTGGGTTGAAATGCAGACTCTCTGGAGCTGTGTCCACAAACCCTCATCCACCAGGTACAGACAAAGCTGGTGTGTGTACAGGAATAAGACACAGGAATAAAAGGATTTTGTTGTTATTGTAATTATATGTAACACAGAGGCCTGGGGAGGTGGCTCAGTCAGGAAAGAGCTTGCTGTGCAAATACAAGGAACTGGTTTGATCCCTATCATACTTAAAAACAGCCAGACGTGGTGATAGACTCTTACAACCCTGGCACTAGGGACGCAGAGACAGGCAGATCCCTGGGACTCACGAGGCAGCTAGCCTAGCCTACTTGATAAGTTCCAGGTTAGTCAGAGCCTCTGTCTCAAAAAAGTAAGGTGGACAGTTCCCAAGCAACAGTCCAGGTTGGCCTCTTCACAAATATGTACACACTCACACACGCACTCCCTTATTTCTACATTCCCTGCCTACAGTAAACATAAAAATACATGGATATAAAATGTATTGTGGCTGGGAGTGGTGGCGCACACCTTTAATACTAGCACTTGGGAGGCAGAGGCAGGCGGATCTTTGTGAGTTCAAGGCCAGCCTGGTCTACAGAGTGAGTTCCAGGACAGCTGGTGCTACAGGGAAACCCTGTCTCGAAAAGACCAAAAAAAAAAAAATTGTTTTAGCCATATGCATGCGTGCAGCTCAGTGGCACTGGGCATATTCACTGGCTGTATAGTCATCACTACTATAAGTTCTAGAACATTTTTCTAAGTGCAAACTCTGGACCCATAAAACAACTCCCTTCTTCCTGTCCTGAGCCCCTGGCTCTGCATTTCCATAGCTCTGAGCGGCTGTTGCAGACGCTGCCTGTGAGTAGAGTGTCCGGGAGTGTTCGCTCACAGGTCCATCTTAGGACATCGGGAGTCTCAGAGAAACGCTGAGGTCAGAAGTGAGGCACGGGGAGCGCCCTCAGCTCCTGTAGGGCTGGATGAAGGGGGCTGAGGCAGTGGCCACGCAGTGGCGAGGCTTGCCCTGTATGCACCCTGTGCACGGGGACAGCAGTTCCTGCTGCTACAGAGAGGAGCCAAGCTGAGCCGAGTGGAGAAGGAGGACATCATCGCGTGAAGGACAGACACTCGTGTGCAAGGTGGGGAGGAAGGAGTGAGCAGAGAGAAATAGGAAGGGGAAAGGAAGAACTGGGGAGGCAGGGATGAGCGTGTGTTCTGGGGCGCTGCAGGAAGCGAGATGGGGAACGTGGGGTGGGCGACAGGCGGGCTTTCTAAAGGGACAGAGGGCATGAAAGCCATTCATTGGGTGCCTACTGCACTTCCTGACTGACATGGGGATTTGGGGAGATGGAACAGAAGGCATGGTATCCTGGGGACCAACAGAGGCCCTGACATATAGCCAAGGACAGTCACATACATCCTGGAGAAGTCAAATCCACCCGCTGTCAGGGGGAAGAGTTGCAGTGTGCATGGGGCAGTGCCAGTTTGGGGCAAGAACGGGGAGGACTAGGGATGTGGGGGCCTGAGGAGGTGGGTGGAGTTGCATGGCGGGGGTGGGGGGGAGAGAAGGCCAGAGAATGCACTAAGGTTTGAAGATGATTCCAGAAGATAATGTTGGCAGAGGCCTGGACAGGGCCCAGAGCCAGGGGAGGAGTCAAAGCTGGAGGTGGGGAGCCTGGGGTGACACCCAGGGGACCAGGGGAGGAGTCAAAGCTGGAGGTGGGGAGCCTGGGGTGACACCTAGGGGACCAGGGGAGGAGTCAAAGCTGGAGGTGGGGAGCCTGGGGTGACACCTAGGGGACCAGGGGAGGAGTCAAAGCTGGAGGTGGGGAGCTTGGGGTGACACCCAGGGGACCAGGAAGCCGGGACATCAGAACATGGGCTGTGGTGGTGCACCATGATGATGGGGAGTTGGATCCCCTTAATTGAGTGCTAGCTCTGCATGCCTTCTCTCTGTGTTCAGATGGACTTGGCAGAAGTATGTGGTTTTGTCCTCCTCCTGCAGGCTCAGGATTCTGAGGGCACCGGACATTTGACCCTGTGTCCAGTCCAGGGTGAGCCAGTTCCTGAAAGCCTCATACACAAAAGCTGAGGTGGTGTTAAATAAAAATTCCCCGTGGAAGCTCCTCCTTCTCCAGAATACCCTCATCTGGGGTCCGTCTTCCAACTCCCAGGGGAGGAGGAGACAAAGGGATCCTGATGGATCTGCTGCGCTAAGAGGTGGGGTGGGGGGGCGATGGATTGCTAGGTTGCTTTCTTTGTTGTATCCTATTAAGTTACCTGGCGATGGATGGGGATAGTGTAAGGCCACTGTAGGGTACAGAGAGTATAACCCCAGAACTTCCTGCACCCTGAGAGGCTAGTGCTTTGCTGTGGCTATGACAACTGGCTGTCTCTTAAGAGGACCCACGTTCCATTCCCAGCACCCACATGGCAGCGAACAACCATCCATAACTCCAGTTCCTGGGGATCCAATGCCCTCTTCTGACTTCCGTGAGCATTGCATGACACACGTGCACTTACACACATGTAGGCAATACACTTATACACATAAAATAAAAATAATCGCTAATCAGTACCTGTCCTCTTCAGTCACTGACACCTGCAGCAGCCGTGTTCACGGTGGCCTGTACAGCTGGGGTGGAGTTTGCTTGAAGGAGGCCTGAAGAGTGCACTCAAGCAGGCTGCCATGACGACCGACAGTCCATTGAGGGAGCAGCTGTTCATCAGTTCCCCCCTCAAGGAAGGTGGACTCCAGGAAAGGGCCAGGCAGCTGGTAGTCAAACGGTCACCTGACTTGCCAGGACAGTTTCCATTATTGGAAAAGGAAAAACATGGAAGGGTGCCAATCATAAAGACTTGTCCTGGAGTCTGCATTGAGCAAAATTTAACAAGGGTTACCCCCCAGGCAAATACTGTTAGGGAGAATTGGCTCTCTGATCTGTGTCAAGGGGAGATTATGGTTAAATTGTGGAGTGGACTTTGGATTCTAGCTTGGCTACCAGTGTTTGGTATTTATGTTCCCTGGCCTGGGTTAGTAAGTGAAAGATACGACTAGAGTAAGCCAGGCATGGTGCTGCATGCCTGTAGTCTCAGCATTTGGTAGGTAGAGACAGGAGGATCAGTTGTTCAAGACCATCTTCTGCTGTATATAGTGTTCAGAGCCAGAATGGATTACACCAGAATCTGCCTCAAAACAAAAAAATCCACCAAATTAAAAAAAATTTTAATTTTTTTAAATTTAATTTAATGTGTATGAGTGTACTGCCTGCACATGTGTAAGTGCACCCGTGTCATGCAGTGCCTGGGGAGGTCAGAAGAGGGCATTGGATCCCCTAGAACTGCAGTTATGGATGGTTGTCAGCTGCCATGTGGGTGCTGGGAACTAAACCCGGGTCCTCTGCAAGAGCAGCCAGTGTTCTTAACTGCTAGGCCATCTCTCCAGCCCCCTAAATTTTTATTTTTATTTTTATTTATTTTTATTTAATTTTTTTTGTCTTTTCAAGACAGGGTCTCCCTGTAGCCCCAGCTGTCCTACAACTCACTCTGTAGACCAGGCTGGTCTTGAACTCACAAAGATCCCCTTGCCTCTGCCTCCTGAGTGCTAGGATTAAAGGCATGCACCACCTCGCCCAGCCCACGCCCAGCCCCCTAATTTTTTAATTACTAGAAAAAGAGTAATGGATGGGAGTTGTCTGCTACAGTTCTTTTTTTTTTTTTTTTTTTTTTTTTATAAAATGTCTTTTTCGAGACAGGGTCTCCCTGTAGCCCCAGCTGTCCTGGAACTCACTCTGTAGACCAGGCTGGCCTTGAACTCACAAAGATCCGCCTGCCTCTGCCTCCCAAGTGCTAAGATTAAAGGCGTGCGCCACCACGCCCGGCCATGTTTTGTTTTGTTTTGTTTTGTTTGTTTTTGTTTTTGTTTTGTTTTGTTTTGTTTTTTGTGAAGGAGAGAAGCTGCAGATGGTATGTGTTTTCTATTTAGACTCATGCAGAAAAATTCTGTGGTACTTGAAGAGGAGCCTGGTAGTTTCTGTCTCAAATTTGTGGATTTGTGTTTCTGATTCTGGTCCTGGGTATCCCAGAAGCTGGGAAGCTTCTACTAGAAGCCTAGGGGACTCTGAGATTGTCACTTTAGGTGACAATCATTAGGTCTTAGGACAGAGGGTGGAGTCTCTTTCTGGGATTCCCCTGGATGGAGGCAGAGAGGTGCTCCTGGTGAGGTTAGACAGCAGAGGAAGAACTGCAGCCCGAGTGTCCTGCCCACACCACAGGCCTCCACTCTCCTCCACTTTCTCCAGCCTCCCTTCATTTCCTGCAGCTCCAGGTCTAAGCTGCTTACTGTGGGGCTCAGTTTGGGGACTGTGTGTTATCCTAGGGGGAAAGGCAAGGAGCACTGAGGGAGATGGTGTGGCGGGAAGGGTGGGCGGATGGACAGGTCTCATTAATGAGGTTTTCTGCTGGGTCACAGTCTACAGGGCCTGTAGTGTGGGTCTTTCTAGGGAATGCGTTGGTATCAGATGTTTTACAGGAAAAATAGAAACTTTCTACCCTGTTCTCCACTGTCACTGCCATGGGATAAAAACAGTTCTGCAGTAGAATCAGAGAGAGTAATGCTGCTGTCATTATGATGGGTTGCAGCCTGCAGAGGTCACAGAGCCTGGTTTGGGGGAGTCTAAAGTGGGACAAGGACTGGGTGAGTATGAGGTGGCAGATTGACCACAAATCATTTGTGTGCATGCCCATGAGTCTCCACGTGAACACAATGCATATGTACAAGTGTATGTGGGCATGTGTGTGGAGGCCAGAAGTCAACCTCAGGTGTTATATCTCCAGGCACCATCCATCTTTTTGGAAACAGGGTCTCTCCTTGGCCTGAAGTTGGCCACTTAGGCTAAGGGGGCTAGCTAGCAAGCCCCAGGGATCCACCTGCCTCTGCCTCACCATCCCTATGGCTAAAGCTTGTGCTCACCACACCCAGGTTAACACTTTGTTTTGTCTTTGTTTTGAGATAAGTTCTCACTACGTAGCCCTGGCTGGCCTGGAACTTATGACAGACCAGACTGACCTGGAAGTCAAAGAGATTGACCCAGAACTCAGTTACCTGCCCCTGCTCCACAAGTGCTGGGCTTAAAGGTGTATGCCCCCACACCTGGCCACATGTAAGTTTTAGTGTGTGTTCTCAGGATGGAGCTCTGGTCCTCTGGCTAATACAGCAAGCGCTTTACCACCTGAGCACTCTCTCTACTCGTTCCTGATCTCATCACAATGTCCCAAGGCACTATCTCTGCTCCCTACCCCGACCCTTGAGAACAGGCACTCACCTGCCTAGGCTTTCGGCTTTAGTCTGCTGGCCTGTAGAAGACACAGTAGGTCAGTGTGAAATCCGTTCTGATCCTGCATCCTGCCTCTCAGCTGTGCTCCATGTTCAGACAACATTACAGAGATAGCAGCAACAAAGAAGCTCTGCCCTGGCCATTCAAGGAAGGGCCTAGAACCAGTAGAAACCTTGAGCCAGTGCACACGAGTCCTTCTGCCCAAGATTAGGGCGCCTCTCACACCCACACCTGCTCTCCTTGCCCCATCTCTTCTGCCTCCTTTGCTACCTACCTCCCATCTTCAGCTCCCTCTCACGCACACACCTACTCTCCCTCCTCCGCACACTCCTATCTTCCTTTTTGCCCCACCCCCATAGAAACGTCCTCTCTCTGTCCTTCTGAGTGCTGGCTGTTTCATCCCCACAGATTCAGCCTCATCTGGTCTGACTTCTGCTACCCGGTCTATTCTACTTCAGCTGCTCCTGAGTGGTCTCATTCTTGAGAACATGGGACTGTGCATGTTAAGCTGTGTTTCTGGTCTTCTATTCCCCTGCTCCATCTGTCTTGGTGCTGATACCATGCTGTGATACTACATATTTCTTATTATGTCCTGATATCAAAGTCCTCCATACTTAGAATCCTTGTGAATTTTAGATGCTGATTTGCCACACCAACTCCAGTGTCGCCTGTGTGAGCAATGACGAAAATCATATTCGAGGCAGGCAGGGGAGCAAAGTCCTTCGGGGCCTGACCCCCTGGAGGTCCCTGGCAGAGTGCTTGGCCTTGACATTTCCCAATATGCTCCTAAGATGTCACGCTTCCTTGGTGCTGGGCTTGGCATGCTGTCTTTCTTAGTTATAATATACTTTCTGAATGCAACAAAGTCCTCTCTCAAGTTTAATTAAATGTTCCTTATAGACAAAGGACAGAGTTACCTAGATGTTCCGGGAGTTGGCAATAATAGCCAAATACCTCCCCCAGTTTTAGGCCACTCTTGGAGCAGGAACTTTCTGTAAATCTTAGTCAAATTAAATATAAAAATATTTTTGAGTACAACCCTCCTTTCTTAAAAGCTCTTGCAAAAATTCATTGGAAAAACAACATGACATTGGGTGATATCATAGACCAATTACAAAATAATAAATTGTTTGAAGAAAGTTCAAAATAGGATAATCAGGTAAGAATGATGTTTTATATCATGACTGTTACTGAGTAAAATGGGAATTCCAGTGGCAGTCGTGTATGATGGGAGGCATTATTTAATTAAAGGCAGATGGTGGGCTCCTCCTTTAAGAAAAAATAACATACAGAGGGTCCCTGATTCTCCCTCTCCTTTCACAGGAACATATAATGAATGGGAAGATAGATGGGTTAATATAGATGGGCAGTGGGTCCTTTACTATACTTTAAACTTCATGCAAAAGATGCTAAGAACTAGGCCTCCTTGGTGCTTATTAACCCCACAGCAAAAACAAACTATTATTAATCAAATATACAATAGTAAATGGTGGTATTGCACACACTGTACCAAAGCAAGACATGTTGAAAAATTGGCTCCAGGTGCATTACAATTGGCCTGAGCCATTTCCCTGGGAGACAGAAAAAGAAAACCTTAAGATCACAAAGTAAAGGTTATTTTAGTGATAAAGTAATAATAAAAAGAAAAGCCACAATCTGTCAGTTCTTAAAAAGTTTTGTTCCAGACTTTTGCCTGCGGTTTTGTGACCATTGTCTAAACTTAAAAATGTATTATGCTGTAACTTGTCAACCATGACCCATGACTATGTACTTTGGTTAATGTATGAAAATTGAATTATTAGTAACCTGTCTAGTAGTTCTGGAAAGTTTGCCAACTCTCCTTGCTGTTTCTTCTTGAATGTGCTATAAAATCACTGCCTTGAGCTCAGTAAAATCGCTACAGATCCAAAAGCCTCACTTGGTTTTTCTTCTGTACGCTGTCACCGAACCTGTGTTTTCCTGTATACCAAAAGGACTCTGTTCTCCCACGATTAAGACCCCGGCCCCCAGTGGGCAAGTCAGTGGCACTGATTTATTAATCTTTTATAGAAATCCCATTAAATATAATGAGAATTGCACTGAATGTTTAGATTGTTCTCAGCTGTAATAACTTAACTACTGTCCTACTTTGCCTTCCATTGCTTTGTGTTCTAGTTTCCTTTCAATTGCTGTGACAAAACACTCTGACCAATTCCAGCTTGGAAAGTGTGCTGGATAGCTTTAGTGTCAACTTGACACACCTGGGTTGAGGGAGCCTCAATTGAGGAATTGGCTCCATTAGATTGGTCTGTGGCCAAGTCTGTGGAGTATTGTCTTGTCAGGCAATGTGGGAGGGCCCAGCCCACAGTGAGTAGTGCCACTCTGGGCAGGTTGTTGTGCACCACTGTGATGGTTAATCCTGGGTGTCAACTTGACTGGACTAAGGAACATATAAGAGAAAAAGGGTCTTCTGATTGGACCTCAACCCGGATGGCCCACCCCAAATGTGGGTGCTACCTTCTGCTGGCAGGCAGTATTTAAGGCCATGGCAGAGGGAGCTGGTCCCTTTTCTCCTGCGGCTTGCTTCTCTCATCTGGTGAGTTTGTCTTGCTGCTGTGATCAAACTTTTGGATCCCAGCATGTACTGAGACCGGCAGATCTCCTGGAATCCATTCGGGCCTTCAGCACTAGATTGGGACTACTGAGACATCCAGCCTTTGCGGACTGAGCAGTTCCATGGATTCTCAGCCTTTCCAGTGTGGTGTAGCTACTGTTGGACTCCTTGAACTCTGTCATGTGAGCAAATCAATAAATTGTATATAGCTATATATTTGTCCTGTTGCTTCTGTTTCTTTAGAGAACCCTGACTAATACAACCATATAAGAAGGCAGGCTGGGCATGAGCCAGGGGAGCAAGCCAGTAAACAACATTCCTCCATGGCTTGTGCTTCAGCTCCTACCTCCAGGTTCCTGCCCTGAGTTCCTGCCTTGTGCTCCCTGAGTGATAAACTGTGACCCAGGAGATGTAAGCTGAATAAACCCTTTCCTCCCCAAGTTGGTGTCAGTCAGAGTGTTTTGTAACAGCAATGGAAGACAAACTACAACAGAAATTGGTACCAGGAGTGGGGTATTGCTGTGACAGACCTGACCTTGGTGTTTTGGGGAAGGATTGTGGAGGCGTTTGGAACTTTGGGCTGAGAAGATCATTGAATGCCTAAAGATCTTTGCTGTGGAGCTTGGAGCAGTCTTGCTGAAGGAGTTGTAGAAGATGGAGGCCTGGCTTGTGAAGTTTCTAGTTTCAAAGGGGAGCAGAGATCATCAAGACTGTGTAATCTGTGGGTTCTGGTCAGCTGGGGCTGAAGAATCAGCTGTAAGTAACAAGAGACCAGAACCTGAAGTGAAATCTTTGTTGTACTGGGACAATTGATGCTGGTTAGCTGGGGCTGAAAAATCAGCTGTAAGTAACAAGAGACCAGCATCACTGTGGTGAAATCTTCTGGGAAGAATTTCTTCAGGGTCAGCACACAGAAGCTGTGATCCAGAAGGGGCCTGAGCCTCCATCTCAAGCCAGAAGCAGGACTTGGTAGTGTGTAAGAGTCTCCTATATGGTTCTGGTGTTGAAATTTGAGGGGGTCACAGAGAGCAGCCGAGGCTTGGCACTGTGAGAGGTCAGGAAAGACCATTGGTGGAAGTGCACCTCGGTTGCAGTGAAGACCCCAGGATTGCAGGGGTCATGGAGAGAAGCTGAGGCTTTGCACCAGGAGAGGTCAGAAGAGACCATTGGTGAAGGTGCTGCCTCAGTTTCAGTGGCGACCCCAGCTTTTTGGAGATGCCGGGACCATGGGACGACCACCAAGAGCAGCGGCAGGTGTGGAATGGAGTCGGCCTGGGCCTGCGAGATGAGCTGTGTGTGCCACGGATGGCAGAGTCAGAGAGGGGGAGCTGCCGAGACCCTTTGGAGCCCAGAAGATCGTGAGTGAATCCCAGATGTCCAGCCTTGAGCTACTTTGCTGGACTTAGGTTTTGTTTGAGAGTGCCTGATTCTTCCCTTTGAAATAAGACAGTACTTGTTTTGGATTTTACAGCAGCCCACAGTTAAGAGACTTTTAAGAGACTGTACTTTTAAGTGTTTGGACATTTTAAGGACTGTGGGGCTTTTAAGGTTGTACTGTCTTAGGTTGTGATTAATGTTAACATCATACTTTGGGGATAAGAACTGGAAAGGTGGTGGTTTAATAGTGATGTGTTTTGTGTGTCAAGTTGACAAGGGGTCAATTGTGCTGGATAGCTTTAGTGTCAACTTGACACACCTGGGTTGAGGGAGCCTCAATTGGGGAATTGGCTCCATTGGATTGGTCTGTGGCCACGTCTGTGGAGTATTGTCTTGTCAGGCAATGTGGGAGGTCCCAGCCCACAATGAGTAGTGCCACCCTGGGCAGGTTGTTGTGTACTGTATAAGAAGGCAGGCTGGGGGCTGGAGAGATGGCCTAGCAGTTAAGAGTGCCGACCGCTCTTGCAGAGGACCCGGGTTCGATCCTCAGCACCCACATGGCGTGCGAGAACCGTCTGAAACTCCAATTCCAGGAGAGCTCCAGTTCTGGGGGAGTCCCATGGCCTCTTCTGACCTCCACGGCATGGCACGACATGGGTGCACCTGCATGCAGACAGTACATTCATACACATACAGAAATAAATAAAAAATTAAAAAAAAAAGAAGGCAGGCTGGGCATGAGCCAGGCGAGCAAGCCAGTAAACAGCATTCCTCCATGGCTTGTGCTTCAGCTCCTACCTCCAGGTTCCTGCCCTGAGTTCCTGCCTTGGGCTCCCTGAGTGATGAACTGTGACCCAGGAGATGTAAGCTGAATAAACCCTTCCTTTCCCAAGTTGGTGTCGGTCAGAGTGTTTTGTCACAGCAATGGAAGACAAACTACAACAGAAAGGAAAGGGTTTAGTTGGTTCACATCTCCTGGGTCACAGTTCAACACTGAGGAACTCAGGGCAGGAACCTGGAGGCAGGAGCTGAAGCACAGGCCATGGACGAATGTTGCTTACTGGCTTGCTCCCCTGGCCCATGCTCGGCCTGCTTTCTTATACAATACAGAACAACCTGCCCAGGGGTGGCACTACCCTCAGTGGGCTGGGCCCTCCCACATCACCCCAAAAATCAAGAAAATATCGCACAGACATGGCTACAGGCCAGTCTAATGGAGCCAATTCCTCAACTGAGGCTCCCCTGACCAGGTGTGTCAAGTTGACATGAAAGCTATCCAGGACACATACTCATTCTTCCAGTCAACAAATATGAGACATCCTTCCACTTATTTGTGTCTTCTTAAAATTTTAAATGTTTTGTGTATATGTGTGTACAAGTATATGTACGTGTGTGTGCTTGCATGCATGTGGAGGCCGAGGGCAATCTCGGTCATTCCTTGGGAGCTGGCCACTGTGTTTTCTGAGGCAGGGTCTTTCACTGGCCTGAGGCTACACTAGTTGGCCAACAAGTCCCAGTGATCCTCCCAAGGCCAGGACGACAGGTGTGCACCCCTGTGACTAGCTTTACGTGGGTCTGGGGATCTGGACTCAAGTCCTCCTGCTGGCAGGGTAGGCACCTGGCCCACTGCACACTGTCTCCCAGGCCCCAGGATCTGTACTTTTGCCCAGCACTTTCATAGTTCCAATGCTGTTAGTTCTGAAAAAACTCCCAATGGGCAGCTGGGGTGGGGCCTGTCCTGGGCCACTTGCCTTTTCTTCCACCTGAGGATGATCATCAACACACAAACTGGGGTCGGTCCTGAGCACAGCTGTGGCCACAATCACCCAGCTGTGGCTCCCGGGTCAGAAATTAAGGTCCTTGGTGCCTCTGGCCCTCAGTGTCATCAAGGCCGGCTCTGGTGACTGCAGAGGTGAAATTGGTGTGCCTTTGCATGGTGGTGCTGGTGGCTAGGAAGAGAATGCAGACGAGGAAGGCTGACTGTCATCCTTACTGGCAGGTTTGTCCTCTGACCCTCATCTCATTGTTAATGAACAGGAATAGCTGAGCTACAGGAATAGCAAGTTATTTTCTGCTGTAGCTATATGTGACGTTAAGGAGATGGACGGATGGCTCCGTCAGTACAGCGCTTGCTGAGGGAGCAGGAGGACTTGCCTCGGATCCTTAGCAGCCGCATGAAAATGTGGGTCTGGTGGTGTGCTTGTAATCTCCCTGTTGGGGAAGTCGAGGCAGGCGGCTCCCCAGGGCTTGCTGAGCAGCTTGCTCAGCAGAAGAGACAAGCACCAGGCCAGTGAGAGACAGCGTCCACAAAACCAAGGCAGACAGCGCCTGAGGAACATCACACAAGGTTGACCTTGGCCTCCACCTGCAGGCACCGACACACAAGAGAACACATGCACACAAGCAACCCCCACTGTAGGACACACCTATGTGCACCTACAGCCTTTCAGCCCCCAATACTGAATACACAGAAATAAAAGCATAAGGAGGGGGCTGGAGAGATGGCCTAGCGGTTAAGAGCACCGACCGCTCTTGCAGAGGACCCAGGTTCGATCCCCAGCACCCACATGGCGGCCGAGAACCATCTGAAACTCCAATTCCAGGAGAACTCCAGTTCCAGGGGAATCCGAGACCCTCTTCTGACCTCCGCGGCATTGCACGACACGGGTGCACAGACTTGCATGCAGGCAGCACATTCAAACACATATAGAAAAAAAAAAAGCATAAGGAACATAAGATATATTGTGTTAACCTTATCCATGTCCACAGTACAGTGGCCCTGGGCACTTCCATTCAGTTCTACAACCATCACTAAGGTTAAGTTCCTGAACATTTATTGCCTTTCTCTCCCTCCGAGCCCTGGCAGCCACCATTTCACTTTCTGTCTCTAAGAACATGGCTGCTCTAGACTCACTGCATATAAGTGTGGGAAGATCCAGTTTGAATTGGGGGCTAGTTCTCAGCTAGCATCCCTCAGGGCACTGCGTGGCCAAGGGTCTGACCCCACCCCAAGGAGGAGCAAACAATGTGGCCTAACTGGGCGATGCTGGGTGGGGCAATGGTGTGCAGTGGCGTGGAGTTGGGGGGCCTGTGATTGGCCCTGGGAACTAGGGACTGATGTCATTTAGTTTATAAAAGCAGGCTGTAGCAAGGAATAAATTTTAATTTCCCAGTAACATCATCACAGAATTCCCAGCCATCATTTTATTAATTATTGAGCACATACAAGCCAAGGCAGGCCTGCATTTCCTTTGGGTGGCCAGTGGGTTGGAAAGAAGTCCCCTTGCGGACCACCAATCTGAGTAGCTGGTGTTGTGAGTGGACATAGGCTGAAGATAGGCCAACACCCATCAGCCTGAAATTCCTGTCTGGGGTTCAGCAATCTCTGGGCAGGTGGGCAGTCACGGCCAAGAGGGGAACACGTGTCTCATGGTTCCGGGCTAAGGGCCTGAGTTGGAAATATAAGGGAAGTAGCCGGCTGGTGTTTTTGCTGAGAGGCCAGTTCCCTACAGCAGCTGCTAGTAGATGCTGTGTCCCTGTCCCCTTAGCAGCGTTGCATGGTCCCTGTTTGCCACAAAAGGAAAGCTTCCTATATATAAGAACAGTGCTGTGTCCTTCATGAGTTTTTAATACACTCATGAGCTACTGAGCAATGCTATGCCCCCAATGAAGCCTGTAGAGTGGCCAGAGCTGTTGTAGGGCCACGGTGGATCATGGCTGTGGTAACGCCCACACAGTGACCAGGCTGGGCCTCCGTGTACCCATGTGTGGGCGCTGCAGTTACTGCTGCTACAGAAAAGCAACAGTGAACAGAGGAACAAGGCAGCCAGATCACGGGGAAAATGGGGACCTCATAGCCAAAGGATGAGGAGTGTGGGAGGGGTGGGGCCCAGCATGGAAAGAGGGGGGCAGAGGAGACTGGTGGGGAGGTAGCTCTCACCAGGAGAGCTAGAGGGACAGAGTGGGGAGATGGGGCACTCAGGTGATAGGTAATGCCTTAGAAGGGGATTAGAGGGCACCATGACCTCCATTAGACACGTACTATGTCTGGGCTGGTGATGGATCTACATGGAGATACAACACAGTGTTGATGCTGGAGGCTAAATGGGCCCTGACACAGGATTCCAAGGGAGGCAGCTCCATCCTGGAGAAGTCAATCTAACTGGCTGTCATGGGACAAGGGTGGGAGTGGGTGGGATGACAGTGCCAGTTTGGAGCAAGAATGGGGTTAACTGGGCAGTGTGGCAGGTGCTGAGCCTGGGAAATGCTGTGGGGTTGGTTCTGAGGGAAGAGTGAGGTCTGAGTTGAAAGGAGCCTGAGGTTGATTATGGGAGATGAGACAGGAAGTTGGGGTGGAGAGGGGAGCCCGGGGTAGTCAAAGTCAAGACTGTATCTCCCAGCAATGGGCAGGGTGGCAGATTATCGGCAAAGATAATGCTGGCAGAGCTAGGGGAAAGGAATCTGTAGTAAGAGTTAGAGTATATAGCCTGTGATGACATACGGGCATGAGGAATAGGCATCAGAGCCTGAGCTGGGGTGGGCTCACAGTGGAAACAGCAAGTGCGGCCCCTTCAGGGACTGCCACATCCTCGTGACTTCTTTCCAAGAGTTTAAATAGATTCGGCAGAAGTACGAGGTCTCGTCCTCCTTGCGCAGGTTCTGGATTCTGAGGGATCCAGACGTCTGATCCTGTGTCCAGTTCAAGGTGACCCAGTTCTTGAAATGCTCATGTATGAAAAGTGGAGTTGTTATAAGCCACAGTAAGACCCTGTCATATTTAACAGGGGGAAAATTGTAATTCATGGATTAACATATCCAAACATGTGTCTATGCTAAAGTAACCTACCATAACTATTAGTGCTGCTTAAATACCTATATATCTAATTGCTTGTTCTTCATTAGTAGGATCGAAAGGTTATTCCTGGACAAACTGTCAGCCCATGAAAGGAAACAGCCAGAATTGACCAGAGTCCAAGTCAACAGCTCCAGAGAGAGTGGACTGTTTTACCTCTCATCCACCTGTGCCCCTTTTCTAAGCCTAGGGAACAACCTGCGGAAGAGGGGGCGTGGTAGAATGTAAGGGCTGCGATTGGGGTGAATGGTGAAACTACAGCAATGTAGTCTGGACACTCATTTGATCAACTTGATTGAACAAACAACCTGTCACCCCCCACTGGATGGTGGGGCTGTAGGTGTTTGGGCACAACAGCCTGCAGATAGGTTTTGCATGAAGGATGCTTGTACTCATGGATTATCACTTATAGCTAAAAATGAAAAAAAAAACTGAGAGAAAGATGCAGGACAGTTATGGCAGAATGCATGATCTGGGATGGGGTGGGGGGGGGGGGGGAGGGAAAGGGAAATAAGCCTGAACTGAATTGGAAAAATGTATGAAATGCACAAAGCATCAATAAAAACTAATTAAAAAAAAAAAATAAAATTGTATCTTCTGGAAAACAAACTGTTATTTCCATATAATATTTCTTGATTCAACTTTTTCCATTTTAACTTCATGTTACACTGTAATATGTATACATGTCCACCATCATATACCAAAAATCCATAGTCTGAAAATTTTAGGACCTGTCTAGGGAATTCATAATATAAGAGCATGGTTGTGTTCAAATCATAGGAAATATAGCATTAATGTTACTCAATTTGCCTTAGAACTAGGTACTTGGTGCTAGCATCCACAGATGAGGGATACCATTCGTCTTTTGTTTTTCTAGGACTGTGTTACTTCACTTAACATAATATCTTCTAGTTCCATCCATTTACCTTCAAATTTCATGATATCATCTTTCTTTACCACTGCATAGAATTCCATTGTGTAGATGCCACATTTTCTCTATCCACTCCTCGGTTGAGGGGCACTTGGGTTGGTTCCAGCTCTTTGCTATTGTGAAGAGAGCTGCTATAAACATGGCTGTACATGTATCTTTGCGGTAGGATGCCTCTTGTTTATATATACCCAGAAGTGGTATGGCTGGGTCCGGTGGTAGGCACATTCCGAGTCTTTTAAGGGTTCTCCACACTGCCTTCCTTAATGGTTGTACGAGTTTGCATTCCCACCAGCAGTGGATGAGTGTTCCCCTTTCCCCACAACCTATCCAGCATTTAGTATCATTTGTTTTCCTGAACCTAGCCAGCCTTATCAGAGTGAGATGACATCTTAAAGTGGTTTTGATCTGCATTTCCTTAATTATTAGGGACGTTGAACACTTTTTTTAAGATTTTTCTCTGCCATCTCTATTTCCTCACTTGTGAAGTCTCTGTTCAGCTCTTTATTTCATCTTACTTGTTTGTTTTTTGAGTAGTTTTTATATTCTGGAAGTTAGTACTCTGTNGTTTTTGTTTTTTTTTTTTTTGGTCTTTTTGAGACAGGGTCTCCATGTAGCCCCAGCTGACCTGGAACTCACTCTGTAGACCAGGCTGGCCTTGAACTCACAAAGAAAGATCCACACCTGCCTCTGCCTCCCGAGTGCTAGGACTAAGGGCATGCGCCACCACTCCCGGCTCAGCTTCCTGTCTTATCCTGCCTTCACATGTCCAGAGCTACCTCTGTCTCCTTCACTCTTAGAGGTAGAGGCTCTGGCTTAGCAGCTACTAGACCCTGGACTCTTTCTAGCCAGCCCCATTTTCGGGGTGACATGATTTATTTCAGATACTCAGTCTCTTTGAGGATGCATCTATGGACTCCTTGGTACCACTGACTCCTGTTCCGCCTACCTTGGCTGGGACCTCGGTTTGAGAACCCTATTCCCCTTCCCCATACCTTCTCCAATACACCTAATGTCCTGGGCTTTTCCGAGTCCACATCTGGGAAACATAGCCACAAAGTGACTCCCGCATGGCACCTGAGGAGCCAGGAAGGAGGAGGCAGCTCCCGTGTCGCACTCCGGCCCCTCCCACCCCACCTCATCCTAGCCAGGGCCTCTCTTGTCTTGCTGACTGAGTCCTCAGATCTCATAGGCTTTAGTGCCTGTCTTACTGTTACTGTTAAAGTCCTGTCGTCACCTCCCATGTATGGTGGCCCCTCAGGGCTGGCATTGAGACCTTGAGAACGATGTACCAGGTAATAATGACTTGGGGCCTCAGGGCTGACCGTTCACTTGAGGTCACACAATCCTTTTGATCTCATAGCTGTTCTAGGCTAACCCCTGTTGGGGACATTTGGGCTGAGGAGGAAAGGTTTGGGGCCAGTTCAGGGCATGGTAGCTGAGAGGCCAGACTGCTAGGAGAACAGTGGACCATGGGGAGGGCAGAGGGAGAGACCACTGGGCTGTGCTGGGCAGACTGCAGGGTGAGACAAGGGAGCACTAGGGCTACCGGAAGCCGGTGATAGAGGCTGGAGTCATCTCTAAGCAGAGTCAAGGCAGGGAAACTAAGGGTGGCGGGAGCTGGGCTGAGGAAGGAAGGTGTAGGCTGGCTTAAAAAGGAAGGACTAGGGGCTGAAGAGATGGCCTAGTGGTTAAGAGCGCCGACTCCTCTTGCAGAGGACCCGGGTTCGATCCCCAGCACCCACATGGCAGCTGAGAACTGTCTGAAACTCCAATTCCAGGAGAACTCCAGTTCCAGGGGAATCCGAGACCCTCTTCTGACCTCCTCAGCACTGCACGACATGGGTGCACAGACCTGCATGCAGACAGTACATTCATACACATACAGAAATAAATAAAAATTAATAAAATTTTTAAAAAGGAAGGACTAAGTGGAGAATTGCTGGGGGGCTGGTTGATGGTCTTCCCAGAGATGGGCAGCTAGGAGATGGGACAGCTGGGAGAAGCTCTACCTGGTGCCTGGGGATGATCTAACCCCCACCTCCCTAGCAGTGGTGAAGGGAGGGCAGGGCTGCAAAGCTCGGGGCCCCTGACTTGGGCCCCACTCGCTACTCCTCTGAGGCTCTCCCCCTGCCCCTGGCATCTTGGTGTCTTGTGCTGTGCCCTGTGGGGACCATCTGACCCCTTGTCAGCAGGGTCAGCTTCCACCCGGTGGAGAAGAGTTCGAGGGGTGCCTGCCCGCAGAAGGCAGCCTCTGACCACCAGGGGCGCCCGTATCAGTCCTCCCCCTAAAAGCCTCCCTGCCTCTCCACTCTGTGGCCCTGCATGTGTTCCCGAGTGGGTCTGGGTCTCAGGCATCTTCTTTATGTTTATTGTTTATTTATATGTATGAGTGTTCTGCATGCATGTATGTAAGTGCACCCCTGTCATGTAATGCCTTCAGAGGTCAGAAGAGGGTGCTGGATCCCCTGGAACTGCAGTTAAAGTTGGTCATTAGCCACCATTGGATGCTGGAAACTAAACCCAGGTTCTCTGCAGGAGCAAGTGCTGCTCTTAACTCCTGTGCCATCTCTCTAGGCCTCAGGCACTCTTCTGATCAAGGATACCCTGAGAGTGTCTACATCCCAGGTGGCTAAGCCTAAACAGGCCAATCTGAGCACCTGCTCAGTCGCCTGGCTTGTGAGCTTCATGCCCCCACAGACCCCCTCACTCTTCTATGTAACCGCATTAGCAAAGACAGCACCCTCCAAGGTAGCCACGCCACAGGAGTTACCAAGCTAGAGTGACCCAGGGATCCAAACCTGGGGCACCTTGTGGCCCTCAGGGCTCTCAAGTCGTCTCCTCTGCTGACAATGTGGGGGCCCCGGCTGCTTGATTCATGCAGAGGAATGTGGCTTCTGGATCTGGCAGTTAGTGGTGGGTGACCCTGCATTCAGGGTCTGTGTCCGCCAGGGCCTTTCTGCCAGCCTCTGAGTGGCCAGCAAGAAGCAGCACACAGTTCCCTAGTCATGAGAGAAGAGCGAGATGCAATTGTGGGGACTGAAAGAGGGTCCCCAGCCCCTGGCCCCCTCTTCTCTTTCTGAACATCGACTCAGTGGAAGAGGTGCCCCAGCGCCCCCAGGGACCCCATCATGAGGAAGCCACAGGAGCTGAAGTCCCAGGAGCTGCTACTTCCCCAGTTCTATCTCCCAGCCCCTACTGTCCCTCAGCAAGGCCTGCAGGTTCAGGAAACCACCACCCCAGCTCCTCTGACTCTAACCTGGCTCCTCACTCCAGAATCTGCCTCTGACCTCTAAAGCTCTTAAAAAAAAAAAAATCAAAAGTTCAGCTAAGGCCCCAAACAAAGGGATCAATTTATTAACATTATTAGAGATATCAGGTGGGAGGATGCAACTTAGTGTAGGCTTTTGAGACAGCCCTCCACCCTCTCCACACACACACACACACACACAGACATTGACCACATCAGCACTGAGCCAGGTGTGAAGATCCTTATCAGCGGTTTAGAAACAAAACAAGGTGAAGTAGCTGGTGTCTAGGATGCAGACTAATAGCAGGGCCTCCGGAGCCCTGGTGTGGCCTAGGCTGTCTGCCACTGAACTTCTAAGCATCTTTTCTGGAACTGTGCTCCAGAGGATCAGTGCGGGGGGAGAGGTTGGGAGCAGTGTGGGGTAGCTTCTCTCCAGCCCGAGCATACAGTCCGTTCTCAGTGGAGACGAAGCTGCCGCGTGCAGAGGCTGGTGGGGAGGCTGGAGGGCCAGGCATCAGGGGCTGGTGTGGGGAGCTGGTGGGGAGTGGTGTCCGCTGGGGCAGGTGATGGTCAGAGTGTCCTGCATCTGTGTGCAGAGCTGCTAAGCAGAGTCTGGTTGTCATGGCGTAGGGGACGTGGAGGGCGGTCAGGGATGCTTGGCTGGCAGCCTGTGGGTGAAGGAGGAGAGTCAGGTGACACTCCAAATCCCCGCCCAGCTACGGACCCTTGGTGCTCTGCTCCACATGCCATCTTCCAAACCTCACCTGAGTTTGTATCTGTGCCTGGGTGCTGGCAAGGAATGGGTGAAACTCCCTGAAAGACCTAGGAAACAGAAGAGAAGTCAGAGGCATAGGGCAGGCTAGCCCAGTGGGTGTGGGGATAGTACTGGGCCCAGTCTCACCAAAGCCTCTGCCGGCACAGGAAGCACAGGATAAAGATGAAACCAAACAGGAGGATCCCTGAGGCTCCCAAGATCCAGGCAAGGTCTGTTTGAAGAATAGGAGCTGGAGTCGAGCCAGGGAGCCCTGGACACAGAGGAAGGTGTCAGGTGGGCAGTGAGTGCCAAGTCCTCCCTGTCCACCACCTCTCCTGAGCCACACCTTGGTCTGAGCTGTGGGGGTCTCCACAGGCATCGCTGGAGCCATAGGGGAAGGTTATGAATTCACAACAGAAGGTGGCGTTGAACAGGGAGCCTCTTGCCTGGGACGGTTCCAGGGTGAGGGTGAGGGAGACACTGCTTTGGGTTTCCCAGCGGGCTTGGAAGGCAGGGGCCCACTGTTGGGTGCCAAGTTCTGGGTGCAACACAGCTAGTTTGGTCTTTTCAACACCAAAGAGCCCTTTGCAGCTCACTGTTACCAGGGAGATGAAGCCAGACCCTAGCAACCCACAGCGAACTGAGAAGGATGGACGCTCGGCGGCTGCCACCTGGACTTGCACCCACACCTCAGGGCTCCCTGAGGAATAAAGACAGGGAGGTCAGCGGCTGGGTCTCCACTGTCTGCCCTGACAGCTCAGCCTCTCCCTGGGCTCACTACTCACCTGCAGTGACACAGAGGGTCATCAGTGTGGACAGCAGAACCAGGAGCTGGGGCCCTGACATGGAAGCCTCTAGGCCCAGCTCTAGGACGGGCTTCAGGGGCAGCCTGTGCTCCTGTTCTCAAAGCAGGAAGTTTTCATGGTGTCGGCTGTCTGGGCTACTGTAGTGGCTCCCCACACTCTAGCCTCATTTCCTTTTCTCAGTCCCCAGAGGTAGTGAACTCAGGGTGATAGGTTCCCTCTTAAAGTGGCAGTGACAGGACTTGCTTGCCACTCCCTAGATGGACAGAGGTGGGGAGCCTTAGATCTGGGGGGATGTGCTGATGTTAGCTGTTTTCTCAGGGAGAAGAGTGCTCTTGTGGGGCTCAGCCCTGACCCCATACTACCCCACATAGCTCCAGAGCAAGGAATGCAACAGAGAATAGAAGACCAAAGACAGGGGGCTGGAGAGATGGCTCAGCGGTTAAGAGCACGGACTGCTCTTGCAGAGGACCCAGGTTCAATTCCCAGCACCCACATGGTGGCTAAAAACTGTCTTAGGTCGGGCGTCGTGGCACAGGCCTTTAATCCCAGCACTTGGGAGGCAGAGGCAGAGGCAGGCAGATCGTTGTGAGTTCAAGGCCAGCCTGGTCTACATAGTGAGCTCCAGGTCAGCTGGAACTAAAGGGAGACCCTGTCTCAAAAAGACCAAAAAAAGAAAAAAGAAAACCAAAGACAGAACTTCACTTGCCTCACACTGAGCTCCACTTCCTCCCTCAGCACCAGGCCTGGTTATTGGCTACTCCGCTGGTCAGCTGCTTGGCTGGTCATTGGCACCTCACTCCCAGCTGCTTATGCTGAAGCGTGGTCACCTGCGGCTCTTGTTCACTTTCCCCATCAGGACATCTTGTTGGTTCCCATCCTGACCAACCGGCTTCTCTGACACCCCCACTGCCGGCTGCTCATTTAACTCTTCATCTGCCAGGAGGGTGAGAATAACAGATTGGCTACCTGGTTTCCCCACATCGACCCTGGCTTCACTGAGGCAGCCAACAGGACCTGCACAATGGCCTTATTTCACTGGCAGCCAAAGCCCTGAGGGCCCTCTGTGGCCTACCCAGTTTCCGTTCTCATACCCCTCTACTCTCTACCCCGCCAGCATACTTATTTGTTGAATTTGGGGTTGTCAAAGACAGGCTGGCCCTCACCCATGGGAGGCAGTCAGTGGGTCCTTGTGGCCTCTACCACAAATGTTGCTTCAAATTACTGTCCTGTACAGGACAATCAGGATGCAGCTTATGTGGTAATAAGTAGCGTCAGGGATCAGAACACTTTGTGTGCTGTGAACATGAATGTGAGATCTGTGCCCAGAGCCTGGGCCCTGCCTGAGGGCTGTTTTGTCACCTAATCCTCCTCCTAACCCTACTATCTATAAGACAGCCCTCACAGCTGTGGCCAGAAGAGGCTGCAGGCTGTTGCTTCCGTGAGTGCCAGACTGGTCAAAATTCCCTTGATCTTCTGACCATTGCCAAGATCCAGCCATCATGCCTGACCGAGACCCGCTATCACCAGGTTCTGAATGACAGTACCCACACAGGATGTGACATGCTCGCATGTCTGACTTACCTCAGGGTGGCCAGGCCATGTAGGCCACGGGACCTTGTGAACTAAAGTTTCCAGAAAGAAGTTTCACCTTCCATTTAACTTTCTGCAAGACTGATCAACTAATTAGAACTTCAGTGGTTATGGAGAGTTTGAGAGGTTACAAGTCCAGAGTCAAATTATCTTTGGACATCTTTAGCCTTCATAATAGTCACTTCTTGCCTGCCTCTGTGCCTGGCCTAACAGCTTT
The DNA here is from genome assembly GCA_009823505.1 of Rhizomys pruinosus. Lineage (NCBI taxonomy): Eukaryota > Metazoa > Chordata > Mammalia > Rodentia > Spalacidae > Rhizomys > Rhizomys pruinosus. The sequence goes on along the minus strand of VZQC01013045.1, from coordinate 1,978,757 downwards.
GTGACTGTTGGGTAAATCATTTGGACTGCCTTCCTTTAGAATTCATTAACTTAGCAGACCATATTTTAGAGTAATGTAAAATAGGTGTGACATATATATATATATATATATATATATATATATATATATGTATGTTGAAGCAATACAAATTGGAGTGAACAACAACAAAAGAACTAGGACAAAGAACCAACTGAAACAGTAAAGTCCTCCCCAAAACAATAATCATCTGCTTTGAAAAACTTTTAAAAGACTCAGAAAAAGATACAAGACATGTATGGCAGAATGCATGAACTCAGGTGGGGTGGGGGTCATGGAAAGGGAAATGAGTCTAAATTGAACTGAGAAATGATATATGAAATGCACAAAACTTTAAAAATATTAAAAAAAAAAAACAAAAAAAACCTTGGCAGGCCACTAGCTTCCAGCAGCCCAACAGCCAAGCGTGTCATCAGATAGCATCTGAGGCCTGTCACGGACATTCTGAGGCCGGTCACGGACATTTCCCCACTTTGCTGTCACTGTCTACTTAATGTTTCCACCGATATACTTGAAAAGTGTCTTGGTTTATGACGTGCTTAGTTCTGTTACTGTAAAAACTTCATGACACTGCTTCCACGTTAGAACGTGAAATTTGGGATGACCTAAATGTGTGTGCCCAGGCCATGGTGACTCATACTTGGTTCCAGAATACTCTCTTATCCCCTTTGAGGTGAGAGCTATAGTTTTGTGTCAACAACCCCTAGGGCTGTTGCTCTGAAAGACTCCATCTCCTATCTGATGAGATCCCCACCTATCCTGCAAGAGCCTCCACCAGCAGGAAATTGTATCAGGGTGGTGCTTTCTTCCCTGATGGCTATCATAGCAGACAGGCTACCAACAGCCATGTTCTCTGTACCTCTGGGGACAGAGATGTCACAGATTAAGTCCTGGAGGAAAAGGATGTTTTGCTTTGGTTAATACCCTGTGCTCAAGCATAGAAGTTGCTCACTCAAGAAGCAGAGGGAGCTGTCTCAGTAGTGAAAGCACTTGCCATGCAAACATGAGGACCTGTGTTTGAATCCCCAGAACCCATGTAAAGGGCACAGCATCTCCAGTGTCTATAATCCCTGAATTCCTACTGGGATAGAGAGGCAGAGAAAGGAGAATCCCAAGCTTGCAGGCCAGCTAGCCTAGAGTCTGCAGCATAAACATGAGAGAGACCCTGTCTCAAACAAGGTGGAAGGCGAGGTCCAACTGGAGGTCCTCTGACCTCCACATCTGCCTGCGACATTCACACACAAGAATGTACACACACACACACACACAAAGTTAAAATTCAGGGGGATGGAGAGATGGCTCAGTGATTAAGAGCACTGACTGCTCTTGTAGAGGACCCGGGTTCAATTCTCAGTACCCACATGGCAGCTAAGAACCATCAGTAACCAGTTCCAAGGGAATCCAACATGCTCTTCTGACCTCTGTGGCATTTCATGACATGGGTGTACTCACATACATGCAAGCAATACACTCATACACGTAAAATAATAAAATACATATTTTTAAAAAATTAAAAAGTTGGGGCTGGAGAGATGGCTCAGCAGTTAAGAGCACCAACTGCTCTTGTAGAGGACCCAGGTTTGGTTCCCAGCACCCACATGGCGTCTTTAACTCCAGTTCCAGGGGAATACAACGCCCTCTTCTGACCTCCATGGCATTGCACGACATGGGTACACAAACCTACATGCAGACAGTACACTTACACACATTAAAAAAAATTAAAAAGTCACTGGTGGATATATTTTATGTATATGTGTGTGTTGCCTGCATGTATATAAGGGCATTCTTGTGTGCAATGCCAATGAAGGCCAGAAGAGGATGTTGGATCCTCTGAAACTGGAGTTAAGGACAATTGTTAGCTACTAGGTGGGTGCTGGGAGCTAAACCCAGGTCCTCTGTGAGAGCAGCCAGTGCTGTAGCTTCTCAGCCAGCTTTCCAGCCCCAAGACCCCATTTCAAAATAAGTAAATAGGTCTACAATTTCTTTTTTTATTTTATTTATTTTTTATGTGTATGAATGTACTGTCTGCATGCAGGTTTGTGCACCTGTGCCGTGCAATGCCACGGAAGTCAGAAGAGGGCATCAGATTCCCCTGGAACTGGAGTTAAAGATGGTTCTCAGCTGCCATGTGGGTGCTGGGGATCAAACTTGGGTCCTCTGCAAGAGCAGTTAGTGCTCTTAACCACTAGGCCATCTCTCCAGCCCCAAATAGGTCTACAATTTCAACCATAATACACAAAATCCACAAATGAGAAAGTAAAAGACTGACAACTTCAGCCTTCAAAAGTCAAAATGATGTTTGAGCACTAACTATTCTTGCAGAGGACCTGGGTTCAAATCCCAGGACTCACATGGCAGCTAACAACCATTTGTAACTCCAGCTCCAGGGGAATCCAATGCCCTCTTCTGACCTCCACTGGTACTACATGATATGGGTGCATGCATACATGCAGGCAATACATTCATATACACAAAATTTAAAAAAAAGAAGAAATGGGGTCTCATGTACAGCCCAGGCTGGCCTTAAACTCACTGAGGATGACTTTGAACCTCTGATCCTCTTGCCTTTACCTCTTACGTACTGGGATTACAGGCATGTACATACCACCAACTCCAGTTTATACAGTACTGGGATGGAACCCAGGGCTTTGTACATGCTAGATAAGTACTCTACCAAAGTAGCAGAAACAACAACAACAACAACAACAAAACATTCCATTTTGTCCTGGGCCAGTTGTGAGTCTAGGTGATGCCTGCTTTGGCATTCTTCCCAGCTACTAGCCTCCCCCAGCAAAGCATCCAGGGGTTTTCATAAGCCTGACTATGGCCTAGAAGTATAACCAAAATAACTACTATAGCAAGGTCTCTCTGACCTCCATCTGGTACAAACTGTTATGATTTTTATGTGTTTTTCTCCTTTATAAACTCTGTACCCCTGCACTTAAGTGATGAGAGAATTTCAAAGGCACTAGCCACTCTCAGTCACATGCTTTGCAATAATCAATAAAGGACTCCTTTCTCTTTTCATTGGTGATGTGCATGGTAGTGACCTGTAATCTTCTCACCTGGGTATAACTTCTTGGAGGCCCCAGCAAGATCCCTCACACCCACAGGATTCAACCTCGCTCTGAACCTCCTCAGTCAGTGAGGAGGTTGCAGGGGAGGCACCCTTGAAGATGTTCCAGGGCTCCGCTCCTCCTAACCGGACCCAGAAAAGACTGGACTGACTACTATATTCCTGGACACCAAAATGAGTCCTCTTAACTCTCTTAGGAGGTAAGACTGTGTGCCGATATCAGTTTTGGTTTCAGATTGGGAAAGACAGGCAAGCTGCTTCCCCTTGTCCTCTACCACTATACTGCAGTGTCAGTAGCCGAAGACTCTTTCTGGTCTGTTGGGAAGGATAGGCCCAATGGCAAGCCTTCCCTCAGAATTGGTTTTCTGGTTCTGTCTCTCATGAGAAATTGGGATTTGGTTTTGTTTGAACTGTTGTAGGAATGATTGAATGCTTTCCTTGGTCTGTCAGTGGTGTCCTGTCTGGTCTTTTTTTTTTTTGGTCTTTTCGAGACAGTATCTCTCTATAGCCCCAGATGTCCTGGAACTCACTCTGTAGACCAGGCTGGCCTTGAACTCACAGAGATCCACCTGCCTCTGCATCCCAAGTGCTAGGATTAAAGGCATGCATTAACTGACTTTTAAAAAGGAACTGTTAGATACATGCACAGCCATGTTTATTTCAGCTCTCTTCACAATAGCAAGGAGCGGTAACCAACACCCAATGCCTCTCAACTGACGAGTGGATAGAGAAAATGTGGTACATCTACACAATGGAGTTCTATGCAGCAGTAAAGAAAGATGACATCATGAACTTTGCAGGTAAATGGCTGGAGCTAGACGATATCATGCTGAGTGAAGTAACACAGTCCCAGAAAAACAAACGACGAATAGTATCCCTCATCTGTGGATGCTAGGGCCAATTACCTAATTGTATGACAAACTGAGCAACGTCAATGTGATCTGAAAACAACTGTGCTCTTATATTCTAGAAACCCTTAAAAAATAAACAAAGAGAAAAAAAAGGAACTGTTTTAGGTTTTTACATTATTTTGACCTGTTTCTAAAAACATTTTTGAGTTTTAGACTTTATATGGTAAATTTACTGGTTTCTAAAACTATTTCACTATTTTGGATCTTTTTATGACTATTTCAAAGTTTTACATTGCTTTGCCAAACATATTAATTTCTAAAAACTATCCATATGTCTCCAACAGTAGAGATCAGTTACTTGGTTACTATTATATATAAACAGACTGATTTAAAATTCATATGTGGTATCCATGAAACATCTTTTTCCAAATGTGTCTGTTTTCAATAGGAGCTATACACGGGCCCTGCTATGGCACTTTCCTGACCTTCTCCGGCCAACATTTCCAGCCAGCAGTTCCCTAGGCCTATGTTGGGGCAGTAAGGGAAAACTGAGATGGATGGAGGAGAGCACCCAGACTGACCCCCCTCCACCCAGGACCTCTCTGATACCCTAAGACCTACAGTAGCCTGTCATCGAGCTCTGCTTTGAGTTCCTGCTTGCCGTTTGCTGAAAGTTTGTTTTCACATTTCCTGTCCTCTGAGGAGCCAGGCTCAATGGTGCTTTTTGCTCCCACTCTGTCTGTCGGATGGACACCCTGGCCTTCATGAGGTTTGTTGAAACATCAATTTGATAATTGTTTGCTGTCTATTGACTGCACTCATTCAAAACCAAAAGAGTGATTCTGTCCTACCACTCTGAACTGTATAAAGCAAGCAAGCAAGCAAAAAGGAAATAGGGCTTTGATGGTCTAATGTCTTCTATAAGGTTTACCTGGAAACTATTTCTCATAAAGTAATGCCTTTTTGTTGTTTTGTTTTTGTTGTTGTTGTTCTTTTTGAGGCAGAGTCTTCCTGTAGCCCCAGCTGTCCTGGAACTCACTTTGTAGACCAGGCTGGCCTTGAACTCACAGAGATCCGCCTGCCTCTGCCTCCTGAGTGCTGAGATTAAAGGTGTGCACCACCACACCTGGCAGTAATGCCTTTTTAGGTTCATTTATTCTTTCCCTCTCAATTCACTAGGTTTTACATTGGAAAAAAGCTAAAGGACAATTGATGGCAATAGAAATCTATATTTAATAATGTAAAAAATAATGTACAAGGTATATGCTAAGAAAGCCAAAGCTCAAGACAGAGGAAGGAGAAACAAGACATATGATAGTTAACTGTTGACCAGAAAATACTGGGTTATTTTGTTTCAAAATTGGTTGTACAGTTTTTTTCCTGAGGAATAATTAAAAACAAAAGTACCTAGAAATCAAGCAGGTATGGTGGTACATGCCTTTAGTCCTAGCACTTGGGAGGCAGAGGCAGGCAGATCTCTGTGAATTCAAGGCCAGCCTAGTCTACAGAGTGAGTTCCAGGCCAGCTGGGGCTATAGAGAGACCCTGTCTCAAAAAGACAAAAAAAAAAGTATCTGGAAATCACAATGGGAAAACAATATGCTGAGGATTAGCAGAGTCAGGAGTTCTTTAATGGCTCCTATATCTGCTTTCTAGTTCTGCCTTTTCTCATTTGCAGACAGGATTTCCTCACACCAAGGTCATTTGGATAAGTGCCAAAGCTCCTACTAAAAATGTAAACTCTCTTCTAATCAGATGTTATGAGACCACAAGAGAAAAAATACAAAAGTCCAAGCAGAGAGGTTTGCTTGAGACTTACAAAAAGCTTAGTAATTAAAAATAGATGTACTGGGGTCTGGCGTGGTGGCGCACACCTTTAATCCCAGCACTCAGGAGGCAGAGGCAGGCAGATCTCCATGAGTTCAAGGCCAGCCTGGTCTATACAGCAAGCTCCAGGATGAAAAGGAGACCCTGTCTCAAAAATACAAAAAAAAAAAAAAAAAAAAAGAAAAAGAAAAAATAGATGTACAAGTATACTCAATTTATATGTCATGTATATAATTTGGATCGAACTTTTTTTTTAATTTAGTTTATTTATTTTTTATGTGTATGAATGTACTGTCTGCATGTAGGTTCGTGCACCCGTTTCATGCAATGCTGCGGAGGTCAGAAGAGGGTGTCACTTTCCCCTGGAACTGGAGTTTTCCTGGAATTGGAGTTACAGACGGTTCTCAGCCGCCATGTAGGTGCTGGGGATCGAACCCGGATCCTCTGCAAGAGCAGTCGACACTCTTAACCGCTAGGCCATCTCTCCAGCCCCCAAACTTTCTTTTAATAAGATAATGCAGCACAGAACTTTCTTCTAAATCAAACAACTGCCTTTTTCATGATTTCAGCTGTGCCTACTTGCAAAAGATCATTACAGTCATGCTTGTCACACTCATGTTTCTACATAAACATGGGGCAAGCACGGCCATTGTGCCCTCGACCCACCACTCCTCCCAGCCAGCTTCATACAATTCTGCCCTAAATCATAATCTGAAGAAAGGCTGGGAAGAGTGGACTTGACAGGTGATGGAAAAATCAACATCCATGCTGGATAAAAACTTTCTGGGGGCATCTCTTGAAGTGTCCTGCAATTGTGAGTCACCAGTCTTCCTGTGCAGGGAGATCTTGGAGATCCACTAATGGGACTTCAGCTGGTGTCCAGTCTATAAAGAGGAAAGTCTGCTCATGCTTCAAAAAGGGAAGCCTGGTCTAGCAAGACCTGACTTTGTCCTTGAGTGGATGGAACTGGTAAATGAAAAGCCAAAAGGAGCCAGGGGCTCCCTCCCCTCCCAAAACCTGAGTGACCCTTGAGGACCAGATCCTCAACTGACCTAAGAAAACAAAAAACCTTGGTTAATCTGGGCTAACTGCGGCCTTAAACATCCAAAGGAAAGTATAACTAGAAATAAATAATTAGTAAGGCCTGAGAAATTTTACTTCAGGTATAAAACTTGAGATCTTAGTAAAAGACAAAAAGAAAAAAAAAAGCAAAAAGCACTGTTGTTTTGCCTGTCTTCAATTCTTACTGGCAAGTGCATCTACTCTGTGGCTGCCACTGCTTTTGCCATCCTTCAAAGACCAGAGACACGGCTTTTCAACCTTCCAACATGAACTGAAGACTCATGTCTCTCCAAGAATCCTCCAAACCTTCAGTGCCAGATGGGGACTGCTCAGACATCCAGTTTGTGAACTGAGCAACTACTGGGGTTTCAGGCTGTATCATGGAGACCAGTACAGGAAGATCAAGACAGGACTCGGTGCTTACTGGACCTCATTTGGTGACCATGACGAGGGAAGATCCCAGTGTGGAGCACAAGGGCAGGACTGATGGTTGTTTGGGCTTGCCAAGGAGGAGCCTTCAAACAATTCCTTAAGGAAAACATGACATATTTCAGCCTAATAAAGGAAAAAACAATAATAATAATAATAATAATAATAAGATATCATAAACTGAAGATGCTAAAACCTACGATGTCGTAATCTTGATATATGGCATACATATATGCATATTTTGGAGTGATGCAAATTGGAAGGAACAACAACAACAACAAAAGATTGGGTCAAAGAACTGACTGAACTGGTGAACTTCTCCCCGAAACAGTAAACTTATTCATCAAAAATTTTAAGAGATTAAGAAAAAATTAAAAACATGTTTGGCAGAATTCATGAGCTCTGGTGGTGGTGGGAGTAAGGAAGGGGGGATGGGTCTAGATTTGATTGGGAAATTTTGTATGAAATGCACAAAGCCTCAATAAAAATTGGCTTTGAAAAAAAAAACTTTCCAATGTGACTCCTCTCAGATTATCCATGTACCTGTCAGTACCTCTCACCTACGCTCTGCAAGACAACTCAGCAAATTCACCAGCAAGCTTTAATGTGATCAAACATTGACTTAATACTAAACATCTTAAAATTTTAAAACATTAATTGCCTAGTACACTCATAAAGTGAATTCTCACCACAGATGGCAAATTTGTTTATGAATATTATTATGTCTCATGGCATTCAAAAGGAAATGAAAAGGTGAAACAATGGTAAAAGGGTAAATATGAAGGTGGAAGAAAATGGCAAAAGAATATAGAAATAAAATTATTTTAGTAAAAATATCATGTATTCAGATTAAAGTGAGTGGAATGTTTCCAAAATAGAAGGGATAACATTTGAGCAAGTGGTGAGGTCTGAGAAGATTTATAGAAGACTAAATGCTTTAAATGTTTGGACTACAGACAGGTAAATGTCTAACACACCAAATTGAGAAACATTAGAAAAACATGGGAAAACATTTTGTTTGTTTGATAGAAATGGCAAAATTTTATTAAGAAGTTTTTTTGAGAGCCAGGATTGTGACACAACCTTTGGTCCCTGCAGATAGATCACTGCCTGGGATGCTCTGCATAATGAGTTCACAGTTGTGCAGATCTTTCTTATAGGAGAACATTTAAAAGTTGTAAATTCTCAGCTTCTCCCTTTATCTAATAGCCTTGGATAACACTTCCAGTTACCGTGCTGTTATTCAGAGCTGGGACAAAGGACAACTTGCCTGTTCCTCTCTACAGGGATAACAATCAGCAAAGAGAGGGGCTGAAAAGAAGGTAAAATACTAAAACCAAACACTGTGCCCCTGGTAGCCAGGTACTGCAGAGATAGAGTCCTTATTATAACAATTCCTGTTGCAGCCAGACAAAACAACAGATCTTTCAGCCTGCTCCTCTGGCTTGTACCACACACTCAGTTACAGCCTCAGATAGGATGGATGCAGACAAGTATTGGGATATCTGTAGCTACTAACAAATGTCCTTTGTGATTCTCTGTATCATGCAAGTGTTACTTTTGGCATTTTTTTTTTACAAAACTTATGAAATATGCTTTAGGTTGTCATTAGAACACAGGGTACTTTCCTTTGCCCATAACAAGATAATCTACCTTGAGACGAGCTAAGTTTTGCCTCCCTGTACCAGATGGGTACAGGCTAGAGAAAAACAGCTATTTCAGTGAGCTTGGTTGAGATCCTTATCAACTGATTTTCCTGTCTGTAGGTATATGATGTAACCTCTCCCCTTCCTTCTGAAATATCATAATCAGAATATGGGGTCTGGTAAAGAAAAGAGACTCCTTTTGTTTGTTATAGAACAACCTTCTTAAAATTTCTAAGGTCAAGGTTCAATCAGACCACTACTTAAATTAGCTCTATAGCAATTATAAAGACAGAGTTGAGAATTTTTGTTCAAGCTTTACATGTTACATAGTAATTTAAAGTACCAGACTGGGGTTGCTAACCTTCTTGGATGTTTAGAACCATACTTCAACTGGCCTTGATAGTAAAAAATTAATTTGGGCCTGTATAGTTTTAAAAACCCAAAAGGAATGTATAACCAAAAGATTAAAGGCATTAGTATATTTCTTTAAAAGTCTAAGGAATAGGAGGCTGGAGAGATGGCTGGGTGGTTAAGAGCACTGGCTGCTCTGGCAAAGGACCCGGGTTCGATTCCCAGCACCCACATGGTGGCTAATAACCGTCTATGACTCCAGTTCCAGGGGATCTGACACCCTCTTTCTGACCTCCTCAGGCATTGCACAGCACAGGTGCCCCCACCTACATGCAGGCATTACACTAATACACAGAAAAGTTTTTTTTTTTTATTTCTGTATGTGTATGAATGTACTGTCTTGCATGCAAGTTTGTGCACCCGTGTCGTGCAACGCCGCAGAGGTCAGAAGAGGGTCTCGGACTCCCCTGGAACTGGAGTTCTCCTGGAATTGGAGTTTCAGACGGTTCTTGGCCGCCATGTGGGTGCTGGGGATCGAACCCGGGTCCTCTGTAAGAGCGGTCGGCGCTCTTAACCGCTAGGCCATCTCTCCAGCCCCCACAGAAAAGTTTTTAAAGAGTCCAAGAGATTACACTTTCTAGACATAGACTTAAGTTCACATAAAATGTTATTTAGCACTGATTTTATTATTAATAAAAATACTGCTTAAATGTAAAACTACAAATCTGAAGTGCCAACCTCCAGCCAAGAGAAGCAAGCCCACTACTATTCTAAACCATTAGACCATGCTTAGTCAACTGTTTCCAAAGAGTCTTACAGAACTGCCTGCCCAAGCTGCTACCCAGATCAAGATTATGCTCCTGCTCCATACCAGAGGATGCCCTCTTCCAACAAACCTGAACCCCCCCCCAGCACAAGCCCCTCAGCTTGAACCAGTTAGAATGCCACATGCTGTCCCCATTCCCAACTCAGGGTCCAAAATGAAGCAAGGCCTTTATTAACTACTTAACCACAGTCCAAGGATTTGAAGGCCTCTAAAAAGAAATGGTGGGATGAACTAGCAGAAAAAAAAACCTTCATTTTTTTTCCTGGGCCAGTCCTGACTCCAATTTGTGCCCACTTTGGCATTCTTCCCAGCCAGTAGCCTCCCCCAGAAAAACATTCAGGGTTCTTCATGACCCTATGGCCTAGAAGTATAACCAAAATAACTGTTAAAGTATAATCAAAATAACTACTATAGAAAGGTCTAACCTCCTTCTCATCCAAACTTTTGGGGACCCAGACCAATGCTGACCCACCCCTAGCTCTCCAGGGAGTGCCTACAGATGCTCAGGAGACTTGTCTCTTGCAAACCTCATGTATTCTTCCTTTGTTACAAGTTTATATAGTGAAAAGCAGAGGTCTCAGAAAGCACTGGAAAGGGCCAGGATTCCAAGGGAAGTGAAATTAACCAGATGTTCTCATACAGAGGATGGAGAGAAGTCTTCATAGATAAATTTTGGGTGATAAACAATTTGGAGGGAAGGCAGTTAACCATTGAAAGCACACATAAATCTTGGTAAAAGCAAGTAAGACGGATAACAATCACAGGTGCTCTCTGATCCAAAGTAAAGCAGGGAATATCTAGAGGAAGACAAATAACAATCAACGAAGACTGTCCAGGATGTCGTTCCCATGGAACAAAAGGGGGGTTCAGGGCTTGGCAGCTGTGCCTCATTTGGTTGTTCCAATCGACAGGGTCTGATGAACCCACACTTTTCAATGGCCCATTCCGTCTGGGTACCTAGTTGCTTCAGAACTGAGCTCCGTTTTATTATAAATTAATTCATCCCAGTCTCAACACAAACTTACTATTTTTTGCAGTTTTTGCCTTTATAAACTCTGTACCCCTGAGCTTCGGTGATGAGATTTTCAAAGGCACTTAGTCATGCCCTTATCAATTATCAATAAAGGACTCTTCCCTTTTAATTGCCTTATGCATGTGATGGTGATCTGTAACCCTCTCACTAACTGTAATCCTACTACTAACTGAGCCACATCTTTACACTATTTTATAGCTTTGTTTTAATGCTTAACTCTATGGAAGAGTTTAACTCAGTGAGCTTTTATGGGCGGGATGAAAACCAGCTGCATACCATTCGATGAGGAAAGCCAGATGCCTGCAGACTATTAGCAGACTTTTCCTTCTGTTTCAAAATGCCACATGATCAGTAAATGAATTCTGGTGGGCTTTATTGTTTGTTTTGTTTTATTTGAGACAGGGTATCCCTATAGCCCCAGCTGGCTTGGAATACACCATGTAGACCAGGCTGGCCTTGATCTCACAGAGATCTGCTTGCCTCTACCTTTCAAGTGCTGCAGTTAAAGGCATGGCTGAAAAACGATTCTTTTTTTTTTTTTTTTTTACAGGGTCTCCCTTTAGTCTCAGCTGGCCTTGAGCTCGCTATGTAGACCAGGCTGGCCTTGAACTCACAGAGATCCACCTGCCTCTGCCTCCCGAGTGCTGGGATTAAAGGCAGGCACCACCACGCCCGGCCTAAAATGGTTCTTAGCCACCATGTGGGTGCTGGGAATCGAACCCAGGTCCTCTGCAAGAGCAGTCGGTGCTCTTAACCGCTGAGCCATCTCTCCAGCCCCGAAAAATGAATTCTTAGTAATAGGCCTTTTCTTTCCTGATACATTGGCTTTTTAAAAAAAGACGTCTTGGGACTGGAGAGATGGCCTAGCAGTTAAGAGCGCCGACCACTCTTACAGAGGACCTGGGTTCGATCCCCAGCACCCTTATGGCGGCCGAGAACCGTCTGTAACTCCAATTCCAGAAGAACTTCAGTTCCAGGGGAATCCGACGCCCTCTTCTGACCTCCGCGGCATTGCACGACACGGGTGCACAGACTTGCATGCAGACAGTACATTCATACACATACAGAAATAAATTAAAATTAAAATTAAAAAAAGACATCTTAATATGTAGCCCAGGCTTGTCTTTGACCAGCCTTACCTCCTCCCAAGTTCTAAGATTACAGGCATGTGACTTGCTTATTCCTGTTTCAATGTCACACAATCCTCACTAGAACTCTCACATTTTGATATTTGCAAGGCCTGTATTACTGGCTTCTTCCCACTGGGCTTAGAGGTATAGGCTTGATGACCAAGGTCTGGCATGGTCACCGATTATCTACCTTTTCCTGCACAGTGGCTGTGGTTAACTGTAGTTATGCTCACGAACATTTCTAGTAGTCACAAGTTCAGAGCTCTGCAACTTAATAGAAAACAAACTGAGGGGGCTGGAGAGATGGCCTAGCGGTTAAGAGCACCGACTGCTCTTGCAGAGGACTCAGGTTCAATCCCCAGCACCCACATGGCGGCTGAGAACCATCTTTGACTCCAGTTCCAGGGGGAATCCGACGCCCTCTTCTGACCTCCGAGGCATTGCACAACACGGGTGCACAAACCTGCATGCAGACAGTACATTCATACATATACAAAATAAATATAAAATTTTTTTAAAAAGGAAAAAAAACAAACTGAGCCCCTGTGACAGTTAATATTATCTACTTGACAGGATCTAGAACCTCAAAGGAGACAAATCTTTGGGCAAGGCTATAAGTGAGTGTCTAGACTGGGTTGACTGAAGTGGGAAGAGCCACTCTTAACTATATGTGGGCTCAATCCCATGGGTTGGAGTCCTCAGCTATACTAAAAGAAGAAAATGAGGGGCTGTGGAGCTTGCTCAGGGGTTGAGTACTATCGCTCTTGCAGAGGACCTGGGTTCAGTTCCCAGCACCCACATGGCAGCTAACAACTATCTGTAACACTCCAGTTCTAGGGAGATTTGATGCCCTCTTATAGCCTTCAAGGGTACTTATATGCATGTGGTACACTTATATATGCAGGCAAAATACTCACATGCACATAATTTAAAAAAAAAAAAAGAGAAAGTGAGCTGAGCACCAGCATCTGTCTCTCTGCTTGATGCACTGTACCTGCCACCTCAACATTGCTGCTAGCATGGCTTCCTTAAGATGGACTCTACCTGGACCTGTAAGCCACAATAAGCCCTTTCTTAAGTTGCTTTTGTCAGGTATTTTGTCACAGCAATAAAAAAAAGTCACTAGTAGTACAGTATCTATGTGACTGGAGGATTAGGTCTGTCAGCATAGCCAGGATACTCTGCCAGGTATGGCTTAGACCCTCAGTGAAAGTTGTGGCTATATTTTGTTAACCAGACACAAACCATACACCTGGGAAGAAGGAACCTCAACTAAGCACTTTATCAGAATGGCTTGTGGCCATGTCAGTGTGGCATTTTCTTAATTGCTCATTGATGTAGGAGGGTCCAGCCCACTGTGGGCAGTACTATTCCTAGGCAGGTGGGCCTGGGATGTTTAAGAAAAGTAGCTGAGGGGCTGGAGTGCTGACTGCTCTTGCAGAGGACCCGGGTTCAATTCCCAGCACCCACATGGCAGCAAAGAATAGTCTTTAACTCCTGTTCCAGGGGAATCCGTCGCCCTCTTCTGATCTCTGCGGCATTGCACGACATGGGTGCACAGACCTACAAGCAGACAGTACACTCATACACATAAAAAATAATAATAAATAAAGTAGCTGAATGTGAGCCTGAAAGCAAGCTAGTAAGAAGGTTTCCTCTACAGTCTTCCTTCAGTTACTGCCCTGACTTCTCTCGATGACGGACTGTGACCTAAGAGTTGTAAGATTAAGTAAATCCTTTCCTCCCTAAGTTTCTGTTGGTCAGAGTGTTTTATCATAGCAACAGAAAAACAAAACAATGAAAACCCCAGTGGCCATCCATTTGTGTGGTTCCATTCTTGAATTGAGGCTCTTCTATGACACTGGGGCTGACTTTCTTTGTGGTTTATGAAGGAGACAACACTGGACCATGATTTTTACTGTAACTTCTGGGCAGATATGGTATCAACATCCCAGTTTAGGTGTGGCTATCTTAGCACAGGCACTGCTTCCATCAGAAGGCCCGACCACCTTATCCCAGCTTCCTCAGGGCAGTAACCAGCTCCTCCCTGGATGTACTTGTTCTTCTTGTCCACTGGCTGGGCCTAACATTGACAGGAAACCAGGCAGCTATTTCACAAGTCTCAGTTCCTGAGGTCCAAGCACTGTCTTGCAGGCCTCAGTGTCTCTAAGGAAAATACAATAATAAAATCCAGAATGTTGGGGCAGCCAAGATGGCTCAGCAGGTAAAGGTTCTTACTTACCATCAAGGCCAACAACTTCCATTCAATTACTGAGCTCCACAAAGTGGAAGAAGAGAATGAACTCTTCAAGTTGTCCTGTGTCCTTTACACATGTGCTGTTGCATGTGTGTGTATATGCATGTGTACGAATACATGTAAACAAATAAATAATAAAAATTTTAAGAGATGAGAGATGGGTAATAATTTTTTTTTGTCTTCTTGAGACAGAGTCTCCCTGCAGTTCCAGCTGTCCTGGAACTCTCTATGTAGACCAGGCTGGCCTTGAACTCAGAGATCCCTCTGTCTCTGCCTCCTGAGTGCTGGGATTAAATGTGTGCACCACCATGCCTGGAATAAATTATTATTAATTTTATTTATTTACATATGTGTATGAATGTACTGTCTGCATGCAAGTTTGTGCACCCGTGTCGTGCAATGCCGCGGAGGTCAGAAGAGGGTCTCGGATTCCCCTGGAACTGGAGTTCTCCTAGAATCGGAGTTTCAGACGGTTCTTGGCCGCCATGTGGGTGCTGGGGATCGAATCCCGGTCCTCTGTAAGGGCGGTCGGCACTCTTAACCGCTAGGCCATCTCTCCAGCCCCGGAATAAATTATTTTTAAACACAGGATGTTCTTTATTTTCTGAGATAGGGCCAGTGGGTTGGCCAAGCAGATTCCTGCGGACAGATCTGGCACTGGAGCAGGGAGTGCTCATGCCGTGTGGCCTGAGCCCAGAGGCGCCTTGCTCCACATGCCTTGGCACAGCCTTAGGGAGAAGGTGGGAAGCTGGAGGAGTCAGGAGTTAAGCTTTCTACCAGTCAGAAGGGAAAAAAAAGTTCTATTTCTGCTCACTGGTGCTTGTAAAGTAGGAACTGTAACTGCTACACTTATCCTATCCCCAGGATGTGATCTAGAGAGCCTAAGGAAGATTACAAAACCCTGAACAGAAGGAACCCCCCTCCTACCACTGCCCCCCATTACTTCAAGGCACAAATTCTTTTACCCCATGTGTTCTGGGCCAGGGATCTGGGGTTCAAAGATGGGGTCACTTACCTAGTAGTTGAAGAATTTCTCTGTAATTCAGAACAACTCTTCATCTTGTAATTCAGGACCAAGTAACAATGACTCCTGTCTTTCAGAACTTGAGTGGTGGCACCAGTTGTGTTTGTGCGAGTGTGGTGCATGCATATGTGTACAGGTCTGTGCACCTGTGCACGTGGAGAGGCCAGGGAAGATGCGGGTTGTCCCGCTCTTACTCTCTACCTTAATCCCTTCGGTTAGAACCTCTCAGAGAACCCTGAGTCAGGCTGTACCCCACAAGCTCCAGCAATCCTCCTGCTCTGCCCCTCCCCTCCAGGGTGCTGGGGTTCCAGGTGTGTGGCAATACCCACCTTTTTATGTGGGTACTGGTATCTAAGATTCTCATGCTTGTGCAGAGAGCATTCTTACCCACTGACTCATCTCTCAAGCCCTCAGTAACACTAGTTTTAAAACATAAGGCTTGGAAGCTGGGTGTGGGGGTGGACACCTTTGATCCTAGTACTTGGGAGGCAGAGGCAGGTGGAATCTCTGAGAGTTCAAGGCCAGCCTGGTCTACATAGTGAGTTGCAGGACAGCTGGGGCTACAGTGAGACCCTGTCTCAAAAAGACCAAATAAGTAAGTAAATAAAATAAATCCTAAAGCTTGGGATGAACAGAGCACAGGCGTTCCTGCTCCCACTTCCTGCTCAGTACCACAGACCAACGTGCTCTCAGCACTGCGCCTTCTCCACCACGATGCACTGCATTCCTGCTCCCACTTCCTGCTCAGTACCACAGACCAACGTGCTCTCAGCACTGCGCCTTCTCCACCACGATGCACTGCATTCCTCTCCACTGTGAGTTAAACACTCTTGAATTTACTTTTTGTCCCCCTGAATTACTTTTTGTTTTGTTTTTATTTTTTTGAGACAGGGTCTCCCTGTAGCCCCAGATGTCCTGGAACTTGCTCTGTAGACCAGGCTGGCCTTGAACTCATAAAGATCCACCTGCCTCTGCCTCCCAAGTGCTAGGATTAAAGGTGTGTGCCACCATGCCCGGCTTTTTTT
>VZQC01013045.1:1880089-1962119 GCA_009823505.1 Rhizomys pruinosus | reverse complement strand
TGTATGTGTATGAGTGTACTGTCTGCATGTAGGTTTGTGCACCCGTGTCGTGCAGTGCCGCGGAGGTCAGAAGAGGGTGTCGGATTCCCCTGGAACTGGAGTTCTCCTGGAATTGGAGTCTCAGACGGGTCTCAGCCGCCATGTGGGTGCTGGGGATCGAACCCCGGTCCTCTGTAAGAGCGGTCAGCGCTCTCAACCGCTAGGCCATCTCTCCAGCCCCTTTTTTTTTTTTTTTATGTGTATGCGTGTACTGTCTGCATGCAGGTCTGTGCACCCATGTCATGCAATGCCGCGTAGGTCAGAAGCGGGTGTCGGGTTCCCCTGGAACTGGAGTTAAAGATGGTTCTCAGTCGCCATGTAGGTGCTGGGGATTGAACCCGGGTCCTCTGCAAGAGCAGTCAGCGCTCTTAACCACTAGGCCATCTCTCCAGCCCCGCCCGGCTTCTTTTTATTAGGTATTTTGTCACAGTGGTGAGGAAAGTAGCCAATTCAGAAATGATCAGGAGAAGCCACTGTGATTCCCTCACAAACCCCAGATGCTGGCATGGAGCTGCTATTTTCTCTCCTAGGTTTTTGTTCTGTGTCCATCCTTCCCTGCTATAGTCTCATTCCTCTCTTTTGGAATGTTTACTCTGTGTATATGTTGGAAGCATATTAATAAAAATCTTTGTGTATGTGCATATGAGTGTGCTTGTGTCATGGCACACATGTGGAGGGAGAAGCCAGTCTTGGGTGTCTCATCTTACACTTTGAGACAGGGTCTCTTGTTGTTCACTGCTGTGTATCCCAGGTTAGCAGTCTTCACAGGCTTCCAGGGATCCTCCTGTCTCCCCTTTCCATCTTGCCTTGGGAGTACAGGTGCATGTGACCCCTTTACCTGGCTTCTGTGGATCCAAACTCAGGTCTCCCTAGCCCATAAATTATTTTTTTTAATTTATAGTGTTCACAGTTAAGAGATTGCCTTGGCTGGGCATGGTGGCACATGCCTTTAATTCCAGCAATTAGGAGGCAGAGGCAAACAGATCTCTCTGAAATTGAGGCCAGCCTGGCCTAGGTAATGAGCTCCAGGCCAGCTGGGGTTACAGGACGCCATCTCAAAAAGACCACAAAAAAAAGTGACTGCCTTGGATTTTAGAAGAGACTAAGTAAGACACCAGAGGCTCTTACAGATGGACTAAATGCATTTTCATTATGAAAATAAAGCTTGCCAAGAGTGATGTAATCATAGCACTCAGGCTGAAGCAAGGGGATTATAATTCAAGACCAGCCTGGGCTATATAGTGGAAGACTGTGTCTCAAAAATGAAAAGAGGGCTGAGGATATAGTTCAGTAGCAGAGCATTTGCCAGCATGTGACAGGCCTTGGGTTCTAACTCCAGGACCGCTTATACACAACCCCCCTCCACAACCATATATAGGCTTTTCTGAAAATTATTTTAAAACAATTATCCAGTATTGAGCTAACAAAGAATCAGCCTCCTGAAAAGCATTGCTTAGTGTCATTCATGAGCCCATGAAGTGTTCTCCACAACTACCTCCTATACCTTAATTCAAGGTCCAGCCTGACCTAGGCCTGACAAGTCCCAGCCTGCAGAGTTGCTGACAAATCTCCCATTTCTCAGCTGGCTGAGGCAGAGCTGAACTAGATGAGGTGGGTCACAAGACTTCAGATATTCACTGACGTGTAGGAAGAATAAAGATCATCTCAAACTTTTAAAAATGCAGAGGTGAGCCAGGCATGATGGCACATCCCTTAAATGCCAGCATTCTGGAGGCAGAGGCAGGCGGATCTCTGAGTTCAAGGCCAGCCTGGTCTACAGAGTGAGTTCCAGGACAGCTGGGGCTACAGGGAGACCCTGTCTCAAAAAAATAAAAACAAAAACAAAAACAAAAATCCAGAGGTGATACTAGCGAGGTGGCTCCATAGTTAAGAGACTTGCTGCTCTTGAAGAGAACTTGAGTTTGGTTCTTAGTACCCACATCAAGAGCTTACAATTGCTGTAACTCCAGTTCCAGGGGATCCAACACCTTCTTCTGGCCTCTGCAGGTATTCACACACATGCATATACACACAGCACCATAAAAGTGAATCTTAAAAAAATACACAGGGTCTTAGGAGATGGATTAGTTGGTAAAGTGCTTGCCATGTACACATAAGAACTTAGTTCAGGGGCTGGAGAGATGGCCTAGCAGGTTAAGAGCACCGACTGTTCTTGCAGAGGACCTGGGTTCCATCCCCAGCACCCACATGGCGACTGAGAACCATCTGTAACTCCAGTTCCAGGGGAATCCAACACCCTCTTCTGACCTCCGCAGCATTGCATGACACGGGTGCACAAACCTACATGCAGACAGTATATTCATACACATACAAAAATAAATAAATTTAAAAAAGAACTTAGTTCAATTGCCAGTAACCATTTTTTTAAAGGGCCAGATACAGTGTAACATTGCTTATGCCAGTGCTGGGGGGAAAGGCAGAAGCATTGGTCCCTGGGGCTGGCTGGCCGGCTAGTCTGGCTGAATTGGTGAGCTCCAGATTCTGAGAGAAACTGTATCTCAAAAACAAGGGGGATGGCCAGTGAACCAGAAGAGATGGCAAACATGAGTGTCCCTAAGAAAACAAGGAAATTTTCTTCCAAGGAGCCAGGTAGCCCTGGGCACGAAGCTGTTGCTAGCGGCAAGACTGGCACAAAGAAAAAGAGAAATTTCCAGAAAACACCTCAGGAAGACTAGAATGGACATTTCCTGGGTGGAGAGGCATGCCTACAGATACCTTCCCAACTCCATGATAAACCCCAATAAAAATATCACACACACACACACACACACACACACACACACACACACACACACACACAAAACCCAACAAGGGGGAGCCAGGCATGGTGAAGCATGCTTTAAATATCCTAGCACTTGGGAAGCAGAGGTAGGAGAATTTCTATGAGTTCAAGGCCAGCCTGGTCTACAAAGTAAGTTCCAGACCAGCTAGGGCTACAGGGAGACCCTGTCTC
The DNA here is from genome assembly GCA_009823505.1 of Rhizomys pruinosus. Taxonomy (NCBI): domain Eukaryota; kingdom Metazoa; phylum Chordata; class Mammalia; order Rodentia; family Spalacidae; genus Rhizomys; species Rhizomys pruinosus. The sequence goes on along the minus strand of VZQC01013045.1, from coordinate 1,959,106 downwards.
AAAAAAGCAAAACAAAACAAAATAGCAGGGGGAGCAGGGTATGGTGGTGCACACCTTTAATCCTAGCATTCACAAGGCAGAGGCAGGCAGATCTTTGTAAGACTGAGGCCTGCCTGGTCTACATAGGGAGCTCCAGATCAGCTGGGGCAATAGGGAGACCCCCATCTCAAAAACTTAAAAAAAAAAATAGAGAGCCATTAAGGAAAATACTTAGCATTGACCTCTGGCCTTCACATATATGACACCTTCCCTCTACATATACACATAAACACACACACACACACACACACACACACACACACACACAAATAGGCTCATGTGAATGCATAAAATTTTGGGGGCTGGATAGTTCAGTGGTTCAGAGCACTAGCTGCTCATGCAGAGGACCTGAGTTCAGTTCCCAGCACCCACACGGTGGTCTGTTACTCCACTTCCAGGGGATTCAACATCCTCTTCTGACCTCTGCATGACATTGATACATTAGATACATACAGGCACACTCACACACATTAAAAAAAATTATATATATATATATATATGTCTTTTTGAGACGGGGTCTCCTTTTAGTTTCAGCTGGCCTGGAGCTCACTATGTAGACCAGGCTGGCCTTGAACTCACAGAGATCTGCCTGCCTCTGCCTCCTAAGTGCTGAGATTAAAGGTGTGTGCCACCACACCCGGAAAAAAAAAATATATATATATACATATATATATTTTTTTTCTTCAAGACAGGGTCTCCCTGTAGCCCCAGCTGTTCTAGAACTCACTCTGTAGAGCAGGCTGGCCTTGAACTCACAAAGATCCACCTGCCTCTGCCTCCCAAGTGCTAGAATTAAAGGTGTGCGCCACCACGCCTGGCTCAAAATATATATTTTTTAAAAGTTGTTTTTCTGGTGCTCCAACTGAGGTCCAAGTGTCATAGTTCATATCTAGTCTACATTAGCATTTCTGAGGGAATAAAGGCAAGCCAAACCCACAACTCAATACCATAGAGGAGCTTAAGTACTAAGGGATATGCTGGCTTTTAGGTCCCAAAGAATGTGTGTCTCTCTGTCGTCTGTACATGGAAATAATTTTCTGCTCTGTTCTGTAAGAATGCTATTTGTACTTGGAAATCATTTTCTGGTCTGTTTCCAAGTTTCCCAAATGGAGGATTTTGGTGGGTTTTAAACTTCTCTATTGAAGATCTAAATGCAAAGAAGCATCTATTCCATTTGGATCAATGTTGAGACATTTTTGAAGTTAAAGAGGCTGTTAAAACTATATCAAACAGCTTTCAACTAGGACTTCAGAAAATACTAAATAATGGTTTTTAAAAGATTTCTTTGTACTCGATAAGTTTTTTTTACATCAAAAAGGTTTTTTACTTTTAGCCAGTAACTATTTAATAAATACACTTAACTTATCCATTAGATTTAATGTACAAAAGGAAGAAATACTGTTATAATTTACAAGTAACGTTTTTTTGAGACTGGGTGCTACTATGTAGCCCAGGTTAGCTTCAAACTTGTGGTCTTCCTGTTTCACTCAGCCTCTTCAGTGCTGGGATTATAAGCCTGTGCCACCACACCTGGTTTCTAAGAGGAAAAATTTAACTAATAAACATTTCCAAACTTTTAGACTGATGTGACTCCAAGAATCTGTCCCAGTTACCATGGCAATATAATAAACCCCTCTAGATTTGACAGTGTAAAAAAAAACACTTTTTTTTTAAATTTTTTTTTATGTTCAAGGATTCTGTGGTTGGGAACTTACAAAACATGAGCACAGAAAAGATGGCCTATCCCAGCACCCTGAAGCCTGGCCTTAGCTGGGCAAACTTAAAAGCTCGGGGTTGGGACCATCTAACTTCTGTCTGGACCATGTCTAGCAGTCAGTGATGGATACTGGCCAGAACCTCTGAGGGATGTAGGCTGGAGCACCTACCTACATATGGCCTGGGCATGTGGCTGCTTGGGCTTTCTCATAGCAAGGTCTAGACTCCAAAACTGCTCAGCTCAAGAAGCAAGAAGTAGAAACTGCCAGTTTCCTTAAAATCTGTGCTCACAATCTGGCCCAAGATCATTTCTACCACATTCTATTAACTGAACAGTCAGAGCTGACATTCAAAGAGAAGATAAAGACTCTCTCAACAAATAGTATCAAAGAATTGGGGCACATCTGCAGATTCCAAGGCTAGGGCTCAATCCAGCACACTGTGTTGTCTGCCCGTCCATACTTACAAAGCCTCCAAGTTTCTCTTGATTTCTGAAGTACTCTTAGCTTGGCTGGTATTAATGCCTCAGGGATTTTTCCCCTCCTGGATTCTTCTACCTTATATTTCCTCCATATTTCCACCTTAATGTTCCACCGTTTCCAGATCCCATAGGCATGCCTCTCCCTAGAGCTAGACAATCTGAACAAAGGCCTAGATCTCTGGGTCAGCTTCCCCCAGGGCAATGCCAAGCTGCCTTCCAAGAAGAGACTCACACCCCAACCTCTTCTTTTTATCTATGAAGGGGAATGAAGAGGGCCAGGAATAGCAAGGTGTGGGTAGGAAGAAATGGTTTGGGTCTAGCAGCCTGATCACCAGAAGACATCATTCTTTCTGCATAACCACTGACTAGATGGCTGTGCTCAGCCTGGAGGACCACAGGAAGAATCTATAATTAAAGGATGGGGAAGAATTGGAAATTATATCTCCATGGAGAGGCTGGAGGGTTCCTTAAACCACAGAAGCAAGCAGTGACAGCAGAAAGATATCCAGTTGTCTTCATACTTGTCACAGCCTGTCAGTGGGAATAGGGCAGAGGTCCTGCGCTCTTGCAAAAGCCAGAACTAACAAGCCCAAGTTTGAAGGAGCAGAATCTCCTGAGGCAGTTTTGTGGCAATATAGGTGCAAGAAAATCATGGTAAGAATAGACCAGAGACAAGTGTCAGAGGACATCAAGATAGGACTTGTGAAGAACTGGCTAAGGAAGGATGGATGAAGGCACTTTCCTCTAAGAATTAGATTTGGGATTTGCCATACACAGTAATTTCTCTATCCTCCTACCTCTCCCTACTGGGAGTATGAAAATGACCAAATTTTGGGATGAGGTTTGCATGAAACTACACTGGTAAGAACCAGTGGGTGACTGCTACCAACCCATGTGGCCTGGCCTGAGTAGGTGGGAAGGTAGATTCCCACCCCACTTGCCTATCAGTGCCATCTTCTCTCACTTTAGCCTACACCATCACCATCAATGCAAGTTCTCCGAGATGGCTAAGTTCTCCCTCAAGTGACCCATGCACCCTTGAGAATGTATACACAGCCCGACATGGTGGCGCACACCTTTAATCCCAGCACTCGGGAGGTAGAGGTAGGTGGATCTCTGTGAGTTCAGGGCCAGCCTGGTCTACAGAGTGAGCTCCAGGACAGCTAGTACTAAAAGGGAGAACCTGCCTCAAAAATACCAAAAAAGGAAAAAAACTAAAAGAGAATTGTGCTGGATAGCTTTAGTGTCAACTTGACACACCTGGGTTGAGGGAGCCTCAATTGGGGAATTGGCTCCATTGGACTGGCCTGTGGCCACGTCTGTGGAGTATTGTCTTGATTGTTGAGCAATGTGGGAGCGCCCAGCCCACTATGGGTGGTGCCACCCTGGGCAGGTTGTTGTGTACCATATAAGAAGGTAGGCTGGGCAAGGGCCAGGAGAGCAAGCCAGTGAACAGCATTCCTCCATGGCCTGTGCTTCAGCTCCTGCCTCCAGGTTCCTGCCCTGAGTTCCTGCCTTGGGCTCCTTAAGTGATGAATTGTGACCCAGGAGATGTAAGCTGAATAAACCCTTTCCTCCCCAAGTTGGTGTCGGTCAGAGTGTTTTGTCACAGCCAATCGAAGACAAACTAGGACAGAAATTGGTACCAGGAGTGGGGTATTGCTGTGACAGACCTGACCTTGGTGTTTTGGGGAAGGATTGTAGAGGCATTTGGAACTTTGGGCTGGGAAGATCATCGAATGCCTAAAGATTGTTGCTGTGGAGCTTGAAGCAGTTTTGCTGAAGGATTTGTAGAAGATGGAGGCCTGGCTTGTGAAGTCTCTAGTTTAAAAAGGGAGCAGAGATCATCAGGACTGTGTAATCTGTGGGTTCTGGTCAGCTGGGGCTGAAGAATCAGCTGTAAGTAACAAGAGACCAGAATCTGAAGTGACTTCTTTGTTGAACTGGGACAATTGATGCTGGTTAGCTGGGGCTGAAGAATCAGCTGTAAGTAACAAAAGATCAGCATCACTGTGGTGAAATCTTCTGGGAAGAATTTCTTCAGGGTCAGCACACAGAAGCTGTGTTCCAGAAAGGGTCTGAGCCTCCATCTCCAGCCAGAAGCAGGACTTGGTAACATGTTAAGAGTCTCCTATATGGTTCTGGTGTTGAAATTTGAGGCGGTCACAGAGAGCAGCCGAGACTTGGCACTGTTGAGGTCAGGAAAGACCACTGGTGGAAGTGCACCTCGGTTGCAGTGAAGACCCCAGGATTGCAGGGGTCATGGAGAGAAGCTGAGGCTTTGCACCAGGAGAGATCAGAAGAGACCATTGGTGAAGGTGCTGCCTCAGTTTCAGTGGCAACCCCAGCTTTTTTTTGAGATGCTAGGACCATGGGACAACCACCAAGAGCAGCGGCAGGTGTGGAATGGAGTAGGCCTGGGCCTGTGAGATGAGCTGTGTGTGCCACGGACAGCAGAGTTGGAGAGGGGGAGCTGCCGAAACCCTTTGGAGCCCAGAAGATCATAAGTGAATCTCAGGTGTCCAGCCTTGAGCTACTTGCTGGACTTAGGTTTTGTTTGAGAGTGCCTGATTCTTCCCTTTGAAATAAGACAGTACTTGTTTTGGATTTTACAGCAGCCCACAATTAAGAGACTTTTAATAGACTGTGAACTTTTAAGTGTTTGGACATTTTAATGACTGTGGGGTTTTTAAGGTTGTACTGTCTTAGGTTGCGATTAATGTCAACATCATACTTTGGGGATAAGAACTGGAAAGGTGGTGGTTTAATAGTGATGTGTTTTATGTGTCAAGTTGACAAGGGGTCAATTGTGCTAGATAGCTTTAGTGTCAACTTGACACACCTGGGTTGAGGAAGCCTCAATTGGGGAATTGGCTCCATTGGACTGGCCTGTGGCCACGTCTGTGAAGTATTGTCTTGATTGTTGAGCAATGTGGGAGCGCCCAGCCCACTATGGGTGGTGCCACCCTGGGCAGGTTGTTGTGTACCGTATAAGAGGGCAGGCTGGGCATGGGCCAGGAGAGCAAGCCAGTGAATAGCATTCCTCCATGGCCTGTGCTTCAGCTCCTGCCTCCAGGTTCCTGCCCTGAGTTCCTGCCTTGGGCTCCCTAAGTGATGAACTGTGACCCAGGAGATGTAAGCTGAATAAACCCTTTCCTCCCCAAGTTGGTGTCAGTCAGAGTGTTTTGTCACAGCAATGTTAGACAAACTAGGACAAGAATGTATACACAAACTATCTGAGTATATATATATATATATATATATATATACATCTGAGGGTATGGGACACTTAGGCAGTCATGGTGCCAGAAAGCCAAAGAACCTGATTTTCACCAGCATGACAATCTCAACCCACACCTGGGAACCAGCTGAGCCAAATTTTTATTGACCTTGGCACTAGGGCTTGGAAATATTTGGGAGAATAGTCCCAGATAGGAAAATAAAGGCTTACTCAAAGACGCAGTGCTCTTCCTCAGTGCCTAGGTGAAGCCCCCTTCTTGATTCTAAACATTGCAAACAGGAAGAGGCACAGGATATGGTGTATTGGGAACAGACCTCTCACAACTTCCTTACCCCCACCATCAGACAGAAAGGGAGCTGCAATAACAAGGCCCCAAGGATTGCTTCCTTTTATTATTTCCTTCTGTTCCAGTCAGAAATCCTGCAACAAGAAGGAAAATGAAAAATATGGAGTCATGGCAACAGGCCAAATGGTAAACAGAAGCCTGCCTGTTCTGAAGTGGCCATTTTCACATACACCCCCAAGACCATCAGAGAGCTGCCCATAGGCTCTGGCCCTTTCAACTACTAGATGAATATACTGCTGCCCACCAGTATTTCCAAGCACACATACCTCAATGTTTAGTTCTGTAGTATCTAAGAGGTCCAACCCATGTTCACTGGGGGAAGAAGGAATATGAAGTGTCTAGAGAGAACAGAATCAAAAGTTATAAAGGAGAACTAGAGAGATGGCTCAGCAGTTAAGAGCACTGGCTGATCTTGGAGAGGATCTAGGTTCAGTTTCCAGCACCCACATGGCAGCTAACAACTACCTGTAAATCCAGTACAGGGGATCTGATATCTCTTTGGGCCTCCATATGCATTACATGACATGGGTGCACTTACATATCGGCAGGCAAAACACATTAAAAAAATCAATCAAAGTTAGAAGAGCCTTTCCAAACCTCTATCTACCACCAATAATAACATGGTTCCTGGGGCTGGATCGACAGCTCAGCAGTGAAAAGCACTTGCTTTTGCAGAGGACCCAGGCTCAGTTCCCAGCACCCGCATCAAGCAGCTCACAACCACCTGTAACTCCAGTTCCAGGGAATCTAATGCTCTCTTTTAGGCTCCTTGGGCACCTGCACATAGGTGATATACATACACACACTGAGCACATATACATAAAATAAATCTGTGGCTGGGCAGATGACTCAGTGGTTAAGAGCACTGGCTGCTCTTGGAGAGGACTGAGGTTCAATTCCTAGCACCCACAGGGCAACTAACAATTGTCTGTAACTCCAGTTCCAGGGTAATCCAACACCTTCTTCTGACCTCCATGAGCACTGCAAAACATGGTGCACTTATACACATGCAGGCCATACACTCATACATATAAAAAAAATCTCTTAAAATTAAAAAAAAAAAGAAAAGAACAGTTCCAGCCAGGCGTGATGTCACAGCCTTTAATGCTAGCACTCAGGAGGCAGAGGCAGGCGGATCTTTGTGAGTTCAAGGCCAGCCTGGTCTACAGAGTGAGTTCCAGGTCAGCTGGGGTTACACGGAGACCCTGTCTCAAAAAAGACAAAAAAAAAAAAAAAAAAAAAAAAAAAGAACAGTTCCTTTTGAAGTCTCACAGGAATAAGTGCAAGGGGCTATGTGTCCACAGGAGGGACTCCTTTCTTGGCCTTCTGGCTGAGCCCTTTAAATACATTCACCTGAGGCTGGAGGGATGGCTCCGTGGTTAAGAGCACCAACTGCCCTTGCAGAGGACCCGGGTTTGATTCCCAGCACCCACATGGTGGCTAGGAATTGTCTTTAACTCCAGTTCCAGGGGAATCCAACACTTTCTTCTGACCTCTACAGCATTGCACATGGGTGCAGTGCACCTACTTACATGCAGACAGTACACTCATACACATAAAAAAAAAATTAAATAAATAAATAAATAAATAAATAAATAAATAAATAAATTCACCTTTGGAACCAGAGGATGGGATTACCCAAGGACTCTAAGATATGTTATTTGAATCAAAAGTATGAAGGCATTTTTGTATTTTTCCTGAGCACAAGACCTCTATTCTCCTGTTCTACTCATTCCCCCTACCCTGAAAGAAGACAATTTAAAATAAAAAACCATAAGCTATGCAGATTAGTGTGTACTAAAGCCTGCAGCTTCCCCCCTCCCACCAGTGTGTAAGCTGAAATCCTAATCCTCACTGTCAAGTTGAGGAAACAGGCTGAAAAGAGGCAACGGCTAACTTGATGGGGAGCTAAGGGTTCACACCAGTCACCACTTCAAGTGAGGTGACCTCAGTTCTCTGATTTGTCTACTCTACTGGAGCATCCTCCTGGGAAAGCAGGCAAATAAGGCAGAGAAAAGAGTTATTGGAAGGGCAGGGGTGGGCAGCACTGTCAGGAAAGGGGAGAAAAGGAAGGGCATGACTGAGAGGGCTGCACTAACTGGAGTGTCTTCTGTCCCTGACTCTGGGCAATTCTAATGGTTAAGAGGTTCAGTGGCAATAATAGTTATTTGGAGACTACAAAGGAATGTTCTAATTCAATTTTTTGAGACAGGGATTCCCTGTAGCCTCAGCTACCCTATAACCTGCTATGTAGACCAGGCTGGCTTTGACCTCACAGAGATCTGCCTGGCTCTGCCTCCCAGGTGCTTGATTAAAGGTGTGCACCATCACTCCTGGCCCCCTTTCCCTTTAGAAAAAGACTACAACCTTTCCTCCTCCTCTCTATGATTCTTTTCAACAACCTTAGCAGCTCTTAGAAACAAGGGCATCATCAAAACAGAGAAGAGGCCTGACAGCCTTTCGTTTAGGAGAGGGAATGCTGGATCTACACACCTTGCCTCTACTTTGCCATTCACATGACTGATCCAGAAGTCCTAGCTCTTCTTCCTCATCTTCTTCCATAAGGCTGAGTCTGCAGTAGTGGCAGAGAACATTAGTTTTCCAATGGTCCTTTCATGCCCCCCGAGTTTCTCAGAGACACAGAGGAAAAGGGACTGGCAGCAAGTGGAGCAGAAAGCGGGGCTCTAGGGCCCACTCCTGCTTCTGTGAGCACAGCCCTTTACACACAGGAGATCCATGCTAGGCTAGAAATGGCATGGAACTAAGACAATCCAAAAAGCATTTGCAGAGGAGCACTGGCTAAGGTGAGATGCCAGAGTGGGTGGCAGCAGCAGGGGAAGAGGAAACCTCACCTAGTCAGCTGGTTGCCAAGACCAGAGCCTGAAGGGTCATGTCTAACTGGTAAATACTGTGTAGTGGACATCTTCAACCTGTGGTTGCCTGAGAGGTGCTGGCTGTTGAGAATAAAGCTGAATCAGTGACATGGCTTGACGAAAGGGTTAAAAAGAACAATAACAGTGGCCAATGTTAAAGAACAGCAGAGTATGAGGAGAGACATTTTACAGCTATAAAGAGAAAGCACAGGAGAAGCACCTCACAGTGAGGGTACGCTGCAGGGGAAGAAATAGAGACACCACCAGGGACTAGTTTTCCCCCGGGGCCATACCTGCAGGTCAGCTCCAGTTCTGAGTCACTTCCTTGCCTCTTTCCCAATGGCCCCAGAGACTGCCTGTTCTTCACAGCTGTAGAGGTGAGGGTAGGTATGGGTGGGGTGCTGTTCAGCTGAAGGCTTTCCTCCTGGAATAATGTCTCCTCTTCCTGAGGCCTGTGGGGGCCTGCAAAGAAGCAGATGCAAGTATAAGACCACAATGTGCCCTGTGTTTCAGTTTTCAAATTTTGCCCAGGGTTTCTTAAGGGAAAATTAAGCAGAAAAGAATGGAAAAACCTAAGAGGCTTCATTCTGTCCCACCTTAAGAAGGAGAAGAAGCCTGCATACTGAATGCACTTGTGTGCTCCAGTGTAATGCTGGAGGATCTGTTATTTCTCTGGTCCTACAAAAACCTACTACATCAATTATCAACTTGATAAAAAGACCTACTACGGAGCCTAGAAAATAAGGTGGAAAGAGACAAATATCTACTTCATGGGTAAGCAGTAACATTCAGCAATGAATGTGGGAAAGCATTGCTTCTCTAGGACTAAGCAGTCTGTTGGGCAATGCAGGTATCTGAGATCTTATCCATTCTGGATTAAGATGGTAACAGTTTGGGGACCAGAGGCTAGAATGGATGTATAAAGGCCAGAGAGACACAGAGTTGTCTGAAAGTCAGAAGATGGAAGGATGGCAATGCTAGTATCATCTTGCCAAGAAGTCTTGAGAAGAGAGCTCTCTCTCTCTGCTGACTGGAGAGGGCAGAAAAGGAAGATGCTGACAACTGAGGGAGGATTTCTTTCCTGGGAAAACCCAAGGACAACAGTCAAATATATATTACCATTTGTCAATGGTAAAGATTCACACCTCTCTTAACCCTCCTTCCTGACCATGCTTGTACACTGGAAACAACAACCCTCAGGTTGCTGCCCTTGACTTGGATGAAGGGTTAACAGTCAATAGGGGTGAGATGTACCCATGAGTAAATTTTTGTGACCTTGGATTAAGTTAATAGCTCTGTAAGATACAACACAAAAAGCACAAGTAACAAGAAAAAAAACTGTACCAATTCATCAAAATTAAGGACAACACCAACATAAAAAGGCAACCCATAGAATGTGAAAAAACTTTTGCATGATAAAGATCTATCTATTGGGGCAGGAGAGCTGGCTCAGTGGTTAAGAGCACTGACTACTCTTGCAGAGGACCCAGGTTCAGTTTCCAGCACCTACACGGCAGCTGACAACCATCAGTTAACTCCAGTTTCAGGGGATCTGATGCCCTCTTCTGACTTCTGAGGGCACTGCATGACACATACCCCACCCTTGGCCCCTTACCTTCAATGCGCCTCTTCTTGGAGTGGGGGTGGCCCTGAGGGCTGGCCTCTGCTGTGTTCTCTACAGGGTTGAGGGAGTGGCAGTAAGTGGTAACTGGACCCCAGGAATGGCTGGGTGTCTGGGAGACATGCTGCTGCAGACATCTTTCTAGGTAGGAGAGTCTAGGGAAAAGGTAGTACTGAGAATGAAACGTTCACTGGAACTTCCCCTTTTGAAATGCACATCTCTACTCAAGCACTAACTTACAGCAGCTGTTTGTCCTGATGGAAGAGGCGGGGAGAGAACTCTGAAAGGAGCTCCAGGAATGCCAGGTTAGGGGGTTCACCAGAGGAGCCAGCAGGAGGAAGCTCAGACAAGGAGAACTTGATGCCTTCCCTTGGTTGGGCACAATTTCAGGTAGAGTCTGAGACAGGCTGTCCAAGTGTATTATTTCTCCTATTCTTGTTGCCCAGGCCCGATCTGCCACCAGCCTGACTGCTGCTTTTATACATGCTCATCCTCCCCAACAGGACCTTACTCCCTACCCTCCCAGTGCCTGGCCCCCAATCAGCACATCCTCACTTGTGTAGCATGACCACAAGGTCTCGGTTCTGCAGCTGCTGGGGTCCGAAACTCAAGGCAAACCTCCGGGCCAGGTCCCTCATTTCGATGAAGGCTGGCAGTTCTGTCAGGCCCTGGGGTCCCTGTTCCTGTATCAGCTCTGTATACAGCTGTGTCCAAGAGACAAGGCAAAGAAGACAAAAGAGCTCTAGAAAAACAGCACTCTCTTCTCAAATTCCACAGGGCTTGGGGCATGGTATGCCTTCTAGTATTTTTCCTCCCAAGACACTACCCCATCTCTCATCCCTGCAGCAGAGCATCTTCAATTTCATAAGACAGGAAGCACTCTACCACTGAGCTCCATCTCCAGCCCTCCAGTCCTGCTCTGTAGTAATAAATAAAAATGTCTATGATGGGGCTGGTCAGATGACTTAGTGGGTAAAGTGTTTCCCACTAAGCCTGATGACTTGAGTTTGATCCCTAAAACCCATGTAGTAGAACAACCTTGAAAGATGTCCTTTGACCTTCATATGCACACCATAGCATGAGCCCTCCCAACACACACAAAATAAATAAATGTAAAAAATTTTAAATGTCTATGATAAACGAAGGAGGCTGCAAGAGAACAGAATAAAAAGTAATTAAGAATTCCTCTGTGAGTCCGAGGCCAGCCTGGTCTACAGAGTGATTTCCAGGACAGCCAGAGCTACAGGGAGACCCTGTCTCAAAAAAAAAAAAAAAAAAAAAAAAAAAAAAAAAAAAAAAAAAAAAAAAAAAAAAAAAAAAAAAAAAAAGAAAAGAAAAGAAAAAAAAAAAAAGAATTCCCTACCACTTCAGTGCTGGTGCTAATAGCTAATTTCTATTATAATTTCTTTTCTTTTTCTTTTTTATGTTTTCAAGACAGGGTCTCCCTGTAGCCACAGCTGTCCTGAAACTCACTCTGTAGACTAGGCTGGCCTGAACTCACAAAGATCTGCCTGCCTCCACCCCCCACCCCCGCCCTGAGTGCTAGGATTAAAGGCGTGCACTACCATGCCCGGCTCTATTATAATTTCTACATAATTTCTGGTCATTTGAAGTCTATGAAGTGTGACAAAATGAAGAGTACAGAAAGTTTATGTCCTTAAGGATCTTTTAGTCTAAGAGGATGGGGGATGGATATCAAGGTGAGAATCTAAAGAGAACACGCCATAGGTATGATGCTTCTGGGCAGGAGCACCTGTTTAAGGCTCAGCAGCAGGATCTGGGAGCACTGTCTTCGGTCAATCTGCCTTGCTCGAGTTAACGTTTCCTTGATAATGTCACCATAGTCTTCATAGAACTATGGGAGAAGAAATAAGGTAGTAGTATCCATATGAGAAAACTTACTCTTTGGTTTCTTCCTTCACATCCCTAATTATGCCTCCTTTCCAAATAGCCTTAGATAAACAAATATTTAACATAAACAATGCAGACTTAACCTTATCTCTATGAAGTGCAGTGTCCAAAAAAACCCAGACTTAGCCAGGCGTGGTGGCGCACGCCTTTAATCCTAGCACTTGGGAGGCAGGGGCAGGCGGATCTTTGTGAGTTTGAGGCCAGCCTGGTCTACAGAGTGAGTTCCAGGACAGCTGGGACTACAGGGAGACCCTGTCTCGAAAAGACCAAAAAAAACAAAAAAACAAAAAACAAAAAACAAAAAAAAAACCCAGACTTACTTTAAAAAAAATAAGGGTAGAAACTTCCTGAATCCAACTGTTGGAGATAAAGAGTGAGCCCTCTAGTATCCACCCATTCTAGCACAACACTGAAGCCTACACATGCCTCCTGAGCAGAGCAGAGCTCTGTAGAACAGGAGCTTCTCTATGTTGTTCATTGCCATGTCCTTAGCACCTGGCAGGCCTGGTGCACAGGAGCTGCTAAAAACTCACAAATAATACAACGGCAGGCTGAAGAGATGGAGCTAGACGTAATAATCTTTTGGGGGGGGGTATTTTTGAGACAGTGTCTCCCTTTAGTCCCAGCTGACCTGGAGCTCACTCTGTAGACCAGGCTGGCCTTGAACTCACAAAGATCTGCCTGCCTCAGTCTCCTGAGTGCTGGGACTAAGGTATGAGCCATCACTCCTGGCACTAAAGATGGTCCTTAGCCGACATGTGGGTGCTGGGAATCGAACCTGGGTCCTCTGCAAGAGCAGTCAGTGCTTTTAACTGCTGGGCCATCTCTCCAGCCCCCAACATAAGCATGTTATAAGGCCTGCTTCCCCACCCTTTTCTTCTTATATTAAGAACTACCCCATCCTATAGACTATATTTAAGTGTGGAGGGAGAGTTCTTGAATTGGAAAAATAAGGTACTTCCTCTCCAAAGAAAGTCTCAGCCTTTTCTCCATTATTTACTCTTTTTTTGGGGGGGGGTATTTTTGGGACAGTGTCTCCCTTTAATCCCAGTGAACTTGCTATGTAGACCAGGCTGGAGTTGAACTCACAGAGATCCACCTGCCTCTGCCTTTATTTACTCTTAAGACTCTATGCATTTATAGGGCCGGGCGTGGTGGCGCACGCCTTTAATCCTAGCACTTGGGAGGCAGAGGCAGGCAGGATCTCTGTGAGTTCAAGGCCAGCCTGGTCTACAGAGTGAGCTCCAGGATAGCTGGGACTAAAGGGAGACCCTGTCTCAAAAATACCAAAAAAAAAAAAAAAAGACTCTATACATTTATTATAAACTCTACTGCTGTTACTGCCTACTTCTTTAAGCCTGATCCCCTCTGATACCCCCAACTCCCACTTTTCTTTCTTAGCTAATGCAGTTTGAAGCCAGGACTATGCTCGAATTGGTCCCCTGTACCTTATTGTAGTGTTTGAAAACATCTGAAGCTGCATCCAGCTCTAGCACCCCATAGAGCAGCAGCTTGCAGAACCCTGCCAGGAGGCGGCGCCGCTGGTGCAGTTGCTCTATCTGGACATGATCCTCCTGGGAATGACCTGCCCAGAAATGACAGAACCAGTCATAAGGCATAGGCCTCTACCTGAAATGTTGAAGCCAGGCTCAGCCCCAAACTCTTCCCCAGCCTACAGTTCCTGTACCATTGCCCAGTTCTCCAGGCTGGAGAAAGACATGGTCCATGAGGAAGCTGGCTAGTTCTGACTGCAGAGTAGCTTCAGGATAAAAGACAAGGGGCCTAAGGAAATCCCGTCCCCCTACAATCATCTGAGGGCTGAAGATGAGAAGTAGATCACTTAATAAAACAAAAGCCTGTTGGGAGACAAAAAAGAGTGGATAAAAAAATAACAATAGTAACCAAAAGTCAGTTATGCAGCTCATTTCTCTATGGAACAGGGTTTCCTCAGACTATAGGACATTCTCCCAAAGGCTCCCTCTTGCATAAATGTTCACCTGCTCCTGAATCTCTGTATCGACATCTGAGAGGCAGCTCTGGCAGAGTTCACAGAAGGCCCCTGCTCTGTCCTTCAGATTCATCAGCTGCTTCTGTGGAGAGAGTGGCCTGTAGAAAGGAACGAAGGCCCAGTCTCTCCCATCCCTGGTCCCTTCCTCAGACCCATACTCACTGGAGAAGCAGTAGACTCAGAAATATTGGTTAGTGTCCAGAGAATGGAAAAATAGACAAGAGTCAAGGCTGGCAGAATCACCTATAACCAAAAAACACCAGAAAAGTGATGTATGGGCCGAGGCAGATGACTAGATGGCTAGAGATCAAGAGAGAGGGGGAATGGAATATTCATGCTCATGCACACACACGCACACACACACACACACACACACACACACATGTGAAAAGAGAAAAATGAAATGATGAAAACAAAATTCCTTTTCTGGTGGAAAGAAGGGATTATTTCCAACAATGTCCAAAGGCTTCTATTCTAGGCAAAAATGCCACACCTCCCTATTTATTCCTAGAATCCCTCAAAAGGGACCCCAAGAGAACTTCTGTTTCCAAGCACTGAAGCCAGGTCTACCTTAGACGGGAATGGAAGGAGTGACTCCACCTCCTCCATATGTCCACTGTACTACCCTGGAACTGAGCTGCCTGGGCAAGGTGGTCTCCAAAACACAGATCCTGAAGATCTCCTTCCTTGCCTCTACCTTCGGCCTTTCTACCTGCCTGATGAGGGACCTCTCCTGTATCCACAGCCTTCCGAAGGAGTTGGTAGCATGGTTCAGCAATCTCCCAGCGAGTCAGGTCATGAGCACTGTGGGGAGAGAAAGTGAAATGTTAGGTTGGACAGAACCAAAGCACTTAACTCCACTGATACCAGGAGAAAGTGAAGGGGCAGGAGGAAGCCTACTCACTTATAGAAGGCAGACAGGCGCTTCAGAGTGGTGCTCAGACTGTACACCTCATCCTCATCTAGGAAGGATGACTAAAGAAAGAAGGGCCACAGCAGGAGTTTCCCGAGAACTCACCATTAGACCTGGTCTTCCCTTACCATCCCTGGGGTACCCTGATGCTTAGCACTAGTCCCCACCTGCATCAGTTCATCAAGCCCCTGCTGGAAACGGTCCGTCAGAAAATCTACTATTTGGCTTCGGGCAAAGTCCACCCGGCTGAAGAAAGCGAACTCTGGCTTACAGAGCAGATAAAGGGCATGTGCTCCGGCCTCAAGCACCCCAGGCTCTACATGCTTCACCACCACCTCCTGGAGTTGCTGCAGGAGCAGTTCCAGGTGCTAAAAGGGAAAAAAACATTCAGAGGAATATAGGCTGAAGAGATTAAAGTAGTGGAATTTAAGGATAAGATACCCCCTCCCTGCAAAAGGGTTATAGATTCTTCTGGAATTCAGAGCTTTATAAACAAACAAATGCTAGAAAACCTTTCCTATGACCTGGTAGGGGAACAGCAAGGTCTAGGAAATAGATCTTACTGCCTCCTTACCTTTTCCAAGCGCCGAGTACAGTAAATGTTGAGGTCAAAGTAACTGAGCAGTTGGAGCAGGGGAGCAACATTCTCTGCATCTGCTGAGAACTACAGTAATGGAAAGTATGTCTTATTCCTTACCCAAAATCAGCAAGTCCTTTCTACCCCCTGCCTTGGGGCTGGTCCCTCAACCAATCATGCCCAAGGCTGGATAGGAGGCTCTACCTTGGCCAGGAGCTGGGGCAGCAGGGGGATGAGGTGTTCAGCCAGTTTCATCCTGTCATCAGCTTGGAGCTTGCGTTCTTTGGCGGTCATGCCCTGGAATTAGTCATTGAGGATGGGGAAATTGTGGAGAAATGCTGGGTCCAGAAGGTGGTGTCTCTGTGTACACCTCCTCTCCGTAACCACCTCTGTCTGAGGAGAAAGAATTCAGTAGTGCCCTTTGGATGTCCTTTTTCTGGAGATGGGATTCTTTGAAGGGCAGAAAGAGGGCCCAAACCCAGGACCTAGGAGGTAAAGATGCCCAGCGTCAATCTGGCTTCAGTACTGCTGACCTAATAAGACACTCTTCCTGCCTACCTTCTTCCCAGTGATACGTCCGACTGGTGGGTGACCCTCCGCAGCTTGCCGGGCACTAGACACAAGGATTTCTATCAGCATTCTCTCCTGCACATCACCCAGGTCTGGAATGAAAAAAAAGATCAAAAATAGAATCACAGATTAGCCACCATCCATCTCCAAATTCCCTCCCCGAATCCACTTCTTCTTTTTCCAAGTCAGGAAAAAAAAATCTCTTCCAGTTTCACTCTAGGTGGTTTAAGATGCCCATCTCTATCTACCATGTGGCACGCACTCTGGTCCTTCTGTAGCAGCAGGCTTGTCAGACTCTCCCAGTCCTTCAGGTAAGACCCTGCGCAATCCCACAGGCTGTCTACTAAGTAAGCAGCATGGTTGTGATGCTGTGGAAGACAGTTCTGAGTGAGTTACCCATGGATGCCACAGGAAACGGCTCCAGCAAGTGACCTTTCCACCCACTACCTATCTTGTCCTTCTCTACCTGTAGGTCTCAGGCACAATATCCCCTTTCCCATGTCACCTCACTCTCCATAAAGAAGGCCAGCAGAAGATAGATGAAAGTCCTCTGGGCTTGTGGACTCCGACGTCGCTCTGTGCCACCTACTGCTTTTGCTTCACATTCGGGATAGAAGATCCTGGTAGAATGGGCACATGGAAAGACTGGAGCATGAAAGGAAGTGAGGACAAAGGGACAAGAGGTAGAGAGCCAAGGAAAGCCCACAGGATTGAGAGGCTTGGTAGAGTAAGTCCCTAGGCAGAGCAGCAGTGGATTAGAAAGCACAGAGGGTGGTGTGACACATATATGAGGCGACCCACTCACTTCCAGTACACGAATTCCCCTGCAGCAGAAGCCATGGCACGATTAGATATGTATACAATAGAGTAGATTTTCTCACAGTCTGCATTAGTCAGCACTCCCTCCATATTCCTGCCAAGAGAAAAGAAGAAAGGTCTTCAGGTATGCCTATCCTCTCACATAGCCACAGTAAAAACAAAACAAGGCAACAATGACAAAGACATGACTTACAGAGAATTTTTAAGTGAGGAATGGGAGACAGAGAAGTATGCAGAGTTAGAAAAGACAAGAACATCCCCCTTGACCCCACAACTCAGGAATGTCCTCTGCTTCCAACCTGCACATAAGAAAAAGTCAACCTGTGACAGGTGTGGACAGGACTCTGGAGAGGCTTAAGAAGAAGTTGCCTTCCCATTTCCCATGACTCACTTCAGAAGAATAATCAGTAACCTGATGGCCTCCACTGCCACATCATATTCTCTGTCCATTATCATGGAAACAATCCGATCCTGTGGGAACGAGACCATTACCCAGAATCTGTACCCATTCCAAAACACCATAGTCCCTTTAGAATTTGAGATTCCTACAGAGAGGAAGTAGGAACTGTAGACAGATAACTATCAATAAACAAAAGAAAGTTGGCAAGACCTGAAGTGGGGAAAAGGAACCGTAACAAAGGGTCAAACCTAGAAGTGCTGTCTCTACCTTACCTTGAAGCGGTTAGTGAAGAGCTCGAGGCGTGTGCTCAGCTCCTGGTTGCTGTACAGACCAGCCAGAGCCTTTAGGCACTTCAGGCGGACTTCTTTGTGCTGTGGAAGAAGGAGAAAGGAGAATGGAAATATGACCAACATTTCTCCACTGAGCCTCCATGTGCTCCTCATTGTGGGCATGGGAGACCTTACTTCCTGAGGACTCAGGAAGTAAGGAGCAGCACAGAGCTGTCTTCTCACTGATAAGACAAATGACTCACAGAACTGGACAATCATGATGAAAAGGATCCCTTGGCTAGCTAGCATCAGCAACTTGTTGCTTTTTTTCTTAGGTAATGTCTTCCTCCTTGTCTTATGAAGTTCAAAAGTATTCTGTCTCCTGAATGTTCTCCTTTCATTTTTCCCACCCTCTTTAGAACTGAGACAGTCTCAAGGTTTAGTGTTCCAATGGGGAGATAATTCTCACTAGGTGAAATGCTCTAGTGGCTGGCAGACCAGGAAAAGGTGAAGTGTCCTGGGGAATAGGGCAAGGGAGACTGAGACTGACTTGACCCCTACCTTATCATGCAGGGTCCAGCCAATGTATTTTAAATAGCTGTCATTAAGAAAAGAGACGCTGTAGCTTTGCATCCAACAGCCAAGTTCCTCAATGCAGATAGCACGGATCTCAGGAAGAATGTCCCTAGACAGAGAGACCAATTTATTTATCATTTTCTCTCCTGCTACACAGCCCTCTTAAAGAATTTATGTTCTGAGCCAGGCATGGTAATGCATGCCTTTAATCCCAGCACTGAAGAGCAGACTCAGGGGATATCTGTGAGATTGAGACCAGGCTGGTCTCCATATGAGTTCTAGGCCAGTTGGGGGTACAGGGAGACCTTGTCTCAAAAAGACCAAAAAAAAAAAAAAGCTAGATGATTTTGAAAGTTCACTTAATTACCAGCTAAACTGTATGTTTTTAATGCCACTTCAAAAAATGATTAAACAGGAGAGAGGCTCTGGAAAGACAGAAGCTGAATCCAGACAAAAGTGGGAAATTACTACAAATATACTTCTTTAATTTTAAACCAACAAAAGAATTTAATCCTACCAGTTCTTCAAACACTATCCCCTGTCCTTAGCCCAGTGAAATCACAGGCTGGGCTAGGAAAAAGGCATGCCTCAGAAAAACCACCTTTCAACTCTCTGCCCTAGTCTGCTGTCTCCAACTCCTGAAAGGAAGGGAGAGCCAGGTCTTGGGAAAGTTCAGAACAGTTATGTCTTTCCCTATTTTGTTTCCCAAGAGAGCCCATAAGATCTTTTGTAGATGGGAATAAACCAGGCCTTACTAATTTGACTATCTTCAGATTTTATTCCAGCTGCATTAGTTCTGGAATTAATCAAGTAACTCAGCATTATAAAGGTCCTTGTCACATCACATGCTAACACCAATTGCAGTGGCCTTAGTAAGAGCCCATAATTCACTGACCTGTACCGATGGACAAACACACCCCTGAAGATGGCATTCATCATCCCCTCTATCTCCTCTTGATTCTCTTGGAACTGGAAAGCAAGAACAAGGCCAATCCATTTCTCTTGTACCTTGACAGCATAAAGCCAAAGACACAAAAAAGTACCACTGTGCCCACTTCCTATTAAAGGACACAATGTAAATCCTTGAGTAATGTGACCTTCTAATTCTAGAAGAAGCTAATGGCCTCAGAGGCTTCTTCGAGTTTGGTAAAAATAATGTCTCTTCTTGATACGATTTTTCTCTTCAGACCCAACCTATGGTTTTTGACTAATAGTAATTGGGAAAATAAAAATTTTAAATTTCCAATTACATTTGTTTATTTTAGGAAGAGGCAGTAATATAGATGAGAATGGGGTAACAGCAAGTTTCCTTTTCACGCTAAGATGTAGCTCAGTGGTAGAGTGCATGCCTACAGGTGCAAACCCAAGAAGGGGCAGAGAGTGGGAGAGGGAAGAAAGGAGAGAGGGAGAGGAAGACAGAGACAGAGAAGTAGAGCAACAAGTCATTTATTTGTTTAAGAGGACTGGGAAAACCACCAACCTCCAGGTCAGATACTAACAAGATAGGAGTGGGAAGGAAATAACAGTGTTCAACTCATGACAGACACAGTTGTTTGAAGTTCAACTACTCTAGAAGATTTCCCTAGGGTTTTTGTCCTCCAATGGTCTTCTTTAAGCTCAAGGGGTATAATTTAAATGTATAATTTTAAAATAGCCCCCAAAGACTCATGTATTAACGTACTAGCAGCAGCTGATAGGCTTTTGAGAGATGGACTAGATCATAAAGACTCTACCTTCATCAATAGATTAATCCACTGCTGAGTTCATAGCTAAATGGACTATGAGGAGGTGGGGTTTGGTTTCGTTAAGTAGGTCACTGGGGGGCATGCTTTTGAAGGAAACAGCTTGTTTCCAGATTATTCCCCTCTATCCGCTTCTTGCCTTCTATGAGGTGAGCATCCCTACTCCATCACTCCCTCTCTGCAGTCATATTCTGACTCTCCACAGGCACAATGCAATGGAGCCATCTCATCACAGACTGAACTCCTAAAATAGTGAGTCAAAACCTGCCTCCTTTTCTGAACTATATTTCTCAGATATTTATCACAACAATGAAAAGCCTACCATAAAAGGAAACAATACAAAAACTTTACTTGTGTGGCAGGGCATCCAATTTACTCATTATCTCACTTAAATTCCTTAGAAAATAGAATTAGAGCTCTCTCTCTTCACTTCCTGTGCTTATTGCAAGATGTGATCCTCAGCTTTCTGCTTCAGCACTGGCCACCATGTCTCCCACCACGATGGACTCTAATTCCCTGGAACCATCAATCGTAAGCTCAAATAAACACTTCTTTTTATAAAAAGAAAATAGAATTAGGTTCCTTTTTTTAAAAAAAAAAAAAAAAAAAGGAACCTGGCTGGGTATGGTGGTGCACACCTTTAATCTCAGCACTTGGAAGGCAGAGGCAGGCAGATCTCTGAGTTCAAGGCTAGCCTGTCTACATAAAGAGTTCCAGGCCAGCTGGGGCTACAGGGAGACCCTGTCTCAAAAAGACCAAAAAAAAAAAAATGGGGGGGGGGATCAGAAGTTTTGATGCCTTACATAAGGCCTGGTGCTATAACAACTAACTGAACAACAACTAATAGTCACTGGGGGTGACTGGAAGGTGTGTGCTCTTGCCATTTCTCAGTAACGTCACCTTCCTTGTCCTTAGCTGGTTTTCAGCACTCTTGTGATGATCTACACTGTACATTTGAGAGTCAAAACTTAATGTGACATATCAGTATAACATTTAAACACTGCTAATAATGCACACAAATAGAAACTGAATGAAAGTAGAAATATAGAAAACTAACTTCATTCCAAATTTGACATTTTTGAGCCTGCATCTCAGAAACAAGAGGAACACACAATGACCTCTGACAGGATGGATACAAAGTAAGCTATTACCAGTCTCTAGTATTCTTCATCTCAAAGGGTGCTAAGGCCTCAAATGCCGGGGCCAGAGGTGGTTTGGGAAGCAGAGGACAGAAGTGGGAAAGAGCAGGGAAGGAGCAGGGGGAGCCTCACCTCTTTGCGTTTCTCCAGCAGGCTCTCCAGCCGCTCAGGTGCTATCTGCCCTGGCCCTTTATGTCGTTCAGCCTCATACTGACGCTGATTGTTGTCTTTGTGCAAACTCAACTGGAGGGCAACTCTTACCAAAGAAGTCATCAGCTTCATGGCTTTGGGTCAGGGGAAACAAGGAAACTATTGTTCAAGATAGATGAGGGAACAATAATTCAAGAGAAGGGAAAGAGGACAAAGAAAATGAAAAACTAGAGTAGAGTAACCCTAAGTTCTAAGGCTACCTGTTCTGCAGTGCCCCCATAATTCTTTTAGCCTTCATTTAAGCACAGGTATACTGCTAGAGGTAAGCACTGGGAAGATAAGACTGGGGATGGTTTCTGTGATCTACTCTTTCATATGTCCACTAGTGGGAAACAGAATGGAGGTTTGGGATAAAAGCAACAAGGTATTGGAGAGCTAAGATGCAGATGGGAAAGAAAGCCCAGAACAGGGAACAAATCCCCCCAATCCCAGGAGAGCCCACTGGGTTGTGAGTACTCACCAGCCAGAGTGCTAGTATGACGGAAGGCACGGACCTGGGAGTCTGAGAGGCCAATGAGCAGGGAGATGAGGTCATCCATGGGAAAGCCATCATAGAGAAGGCTATACTGGCACTGATAGACCAATGTCCTCACAAACTCACAGAAGCTGCCGTGAAACTTCTTCCAGGATGGACCTGGAGCTGTCAGGGGATAGTCCCCTGAATCCTATAGAAGAGTTTATGAAAAGGATGAGAAAAGTATTAGGTCCATGAAACCCCAAGGATTTGAATGTCAAACCCCAACAGCACAGTAAAAATGTATCGCTAATGTACTTCATGTTATCATCCCAATTCCAGAGTCATGGCAGGTAATTTCTGTAAGTCCCTTTTATTTTTAGGAGACTGAGCTCTTCCTTCTAAAAGCTATTTCCCAGAATCAGAAAGAATGGGGGTAATGGGCCTGTTGTGAATTTGAACTAAGAGGAGCAAAAGGCTCCTTGCTGGCTTCTCCACCTCATTAAATTGCTCTGTTAGGTGCTGGATGATCTCTGAGTTAGACATCTTCTTGAACATCTCAGGAGTCACAGCGCCTAGAAAAAGGAAGAGACTTAAGAGGAAAATAATAGTACACTGTAATCATTTACAGATATGTTTAAGGGTGAACTAGAGAACACACTGAGAAGAGCTTAGGGAACAATCAGATGACTTGAATCCTTTCTAATCTGGAGCCCATCACTATTCAGTTGTATTTCTGCTATGAGAAAATTTCTTTTAAAAAATGCAAAGGAGCTGGGTATGGTGGCACATGCCTTTAATCCTAGCACTTGGGAGGCAAAGGCAGGTGGATCTCTGTGAGTTCAAGGCCAGCCTGGTCTACAGAGTGAGTTCCAGGACAGCTGGGGTTACAGGGAGACCCTGTCTCAAAAAGATAAAAAAAAATGCAAAGGACTCAAGTAATGAAAAGACTGAGATTTTAAAAATATCTGCCAGGCCTGGAGAGATAGTTGAGTGGTTAAGAGCACGAACTACTCTTGCAGAGGACCTGGTTCAATTCCCAGCACCCATATGGTGGCTAACAATTATCCTTGACTCCAGTCCCATGGGATCAGACATGTTCTTCTGACCTCTGTGTGCACTGCATGACATGGGCACACTTGCACATATGCAGCCAATACACTCAGCCAATACACTCATACACATAAAATAAAAATAATAAAATATTTTTTAAGAAATACCCCCAAGGCCAGGTACGATGGCATATGCCTTTAATCTCAGCACTGGGAGGCAGAGGAAGGTGGATCTCTGTGAGTTCCAGGCCAGCCAACGGCACACAGTGAGATCCTGTCTCAAAAAACAAAAACAAAAGAAAAAACAAAATACCAGAAAACAAAACAAAATAAATGAGAAACAAAATAAGACTAGGCCAGATGCTAAATAAAACAACTTGATACTAAGTAGCCCAATAAATTAAGCCTTGGCATATGGAGTTTGGGGGCTCCATAGCATCAGAGAAAAAAATATAGGTGAAGTGGCTAAGAAATAAAAAGAAAAGATCTCATCCAAAAAGACTGAAAGGCACTGGGTGTTATTTGCACATCTGTAATTGCAGCACTCAGAAAACTGAGGTAGGAGGATTACTTCAAGTTCAAGGCTAGTCTGGGATACAAAATGAAACCCTGTATCAAAAAAGAGAAAAGACAAAAATAAAAAATAAAACCCCTAAGGCTTAGTTAATAGTCCAATTTCAAATTTGTATTTATCATTATCATCACAGAAGCATGATCATTTTCTACCAAAAGGTCTTGCCTCAAAATCAACATAATTCCCTACAAGATTACTTCTATGATATACTCAGCAAAAATGTGGCTAATGAGGAGTGTGGTGGTGCATACCTTTAAAACCAGCACTAGGGAGGCCAAGGCAGGCAGATCTCTGTGAGATTGAGAACAGCCTAGTTTACATAGCAAGTTCCAGGCCAGCTAAGGATACAGGGAGACCCTTTTAACAAAAGTAGTTAAGTAAATCCAGTTCTTCACATACTTTACCTTCTTTATTTAGAACATGTCTAATTGTACTCATCTACATAAAGGAAAAGTTTTATAACATGAAAGGGTGGGGACCAGAAAGTAGCAAGAGTATTTCCTCACTTTTACATCCACAGGATCGAATGAAAAAGTTAATAAGTTCCAAGAATCCTACATTCTCATCTTGCTTGTAGTTTTCCAGCCATTCATCCACCAAAGACTAGGAAAAAAAAGTGGATGATTTCTAGTTCAGCAAAATGACAAAACAGGTACCCTATTTTGTTCTTCCCAATGGAAACATGAACTTCTAATTAAAACATTACAAATATCTTTTTTTTAATTTTTTTTTTAAGTTTATTTCTGTATGTGTATGAATGTACTGTCTGCATGCAGGTCTGTGCACCCGTGTCGTACAGTGCCGTGGAGGTCAGAAGAGGGCGTCGGATTCCCCTGGAACTGGAGTTCTCCTGGAATTGGAGTTTCAGATGGTTCTCGGCCGCCTTGTAGGTGCTGGGGATCGAACCCCGGTCCTCTATAAGAGCGGTCGGCGCTCTTAACCGCTAGGCCATCTCTCCAGCCCTACAAATATCTTTAAAATATATTGATGATATAGCTGAAGGCTACATAACAAGAAACAGTGCCAAACAGAAGAAACCTTCTTTGAGTTCTTGGCCACGGTAGTCCAAGACTCCCCAAATCACACAGGATATTATCGCCACAGCCCTTGATTGCCTCCCAGAACTTGAAGATCCTATTGCTGAAGACAAGACATATTTCAGACACAGAATTTGGAGCAATGGAGCTGGAACTGATCTGGAAGCCACCTCCCCTGAAGGCAGCTCTCAGCTTTGAAGAGCACCGTGCAAGCTGCTAAAGGAGAACAGCAATCAATGCTTCAGCCCCAGCTTCAAGGCCTAACAACCACATCAGTGACCAGCAGAGCAAACAACATTGGTGCAGTAGTGGCACTTTTGTCCTGGGGGTAATCAATAGCTACCTAATTGGACTTAAAACCCACTCAATGGGAGGAAACTTGTATGTGGTACTGTAAACAGCCAAATACGCATGGCTGGAGAGGTGTTCACAGATCTTAGAGAAAACCCCAAAGCTGTCACATCCCTAGACAAATGTAACACATTACTATATACAAAATATGGATTCTTATATTTACAGATAAGTATGCCAGTCACCACACATCAAAAAATAAAGCTTCTTTTGCAACAGATGGAGGTTATTACAGAGTTTCACAACTGTGTATACAGAGACTGTAAATTGCCTAAGCTTAAGTGGCTCATCTATGATCCAACCTCTACACCTAAGGCTCACAGAACATAGAACAAGAAGTAAAGAGAATACTACTATACCTCTTATTTCTCATCAATGAATCTCCCTCATGCAACAGAGGGCCAGAAACACAAAAGGTCACAAATGGCCAAAACATGTAATATGAACTGTCAAAAATCCTTATTTCCGGGGCTGGAGAGATAGCCTAGTGGTTAAGAGCACCAACTGCTCTTGCATAGGACCCAGGTTCGATCCCCAGCACCCACGTGGCGGCTGAGAACCGTCTGAAACTCCAATTCTAGGAGAACTCCAGTTCCAGGGGAATCCGATGCCCTCTTCTGACCTCCGTGGCATTGCACGACACGGGTGCACAGACCTACATGCAGATAGTACATTCATACACATAGAGAAAAATAAATTAAAAAATTTTAAAAAAGGGAGGGACTCTAGAAAGGCTGACCAGACTCCAGTGGATGAACTTACACTGAGGGATGTCTAGAGATACTAACTTGACATGACATGCCTTAACACAAATGACAGAATACATGAACTCCGGGTATAGGGGGCGCTATGGGGAACGGGGTATAAAGTTAAGATGTTCTGTATAAAATACACAAAATTCAATTAAAAATTTCCAAAAAAAAAACTGATTAACTAGAATGAAAGGTAGAATTCCACACAGACCAAAATTGAGGCTAAGATAGTAAATCTGGGAAGAAGCTGATTTTTAATGGTAGGGTTTCAGGCTGCACAAAATGCACAGCACAGCAGATAGAGCCTAAAGTTATCTAAGAAGAGGAGCCCAAGAGAAGGCTCTCATATAAAGCCAAATACTAAAGAGCTGCACCCTTATGAAAGCAAAGAACAGGAAACGAATCTACAAGGCAAACAGGAACATCAAGATGCATGCTATAATATAGTGCATGTTGGTGAGAAAAAAATGAATTCTCTCTCAAGAATTCATAAGCATATTGGCCTTCAGGTCTGGATTAGCAGTCCAGATTCTCATTATCAATATGACCAGAAGAAGAGAACTTACTTAAAAATGATTCTGGGGCTGGAGAGGTGCTCAGTGGTTAAAAGCACTGACTGCTCTTGCAGAGTACCCAGGTTCTATTCCCAGGGGCTATATGGCAGTTGACAACCATCTGTAACTCTAGTTTCCAGGAATCCAACAGCACCTTCTGACCTCTGCAGGCACTGCATGACATGGATGCACCTACCTACATGTAAGCAATTCACTAATACACATAAAAATAAAAATACACAATAAAATAAAAAATTTTTAAATGATTCTGATCCTGGGCATGGTGGTGCATGCCTTTAATCCTAGCACTTGGGAGGCAGGGAAGGTGGATCTCTGTGAGTCCAAGGCTAGCCTGGTCTACAGAGTGAGGTCCAGGCCAGCTAGGGGCTACAGGGAGACCCTGTCTCAAAAAGACAAAAAAAATTTAAATAAAAAATAAAAATAGGGGCTGGAGGGATGGCCTAGCGGTTAAGAGCGCCGACCGCTCTTGCAGAGGACCCGGGTTCGATCCCCAGCACCCACATGGTGGCTAAGAACCGTCTGAAACTCCAATTCTAGGAGAACTCCAGTTCCAGGGGAATCCGAGACCCTCTTCTGACCTCCGCGGCATTGCACGACACGGGTGCACAGACCTACATGCAGACAGTACATTCATACACATACAGAAATAAATAAAATAATAAAAAATTTATATAAAAATAAATAAATAAAAAATAAAAATAAAATAAGTCAGGCATGGTGGCGCATGCCTTTAATCCTAGCACTTGGGAAGCAGAGGCAGGCGGATCTTTGTGGGTTCAAGGCCAGCCTGGTCTACAGAGTGAGTTCCAGGACAGCTGGGGCTACAGGGAGACCCTGTCTCAAAAAGATTTTTAAAAAATTTAAAACTTCATTGGATGGGTTACAGTGTGTGGACACAGCAGAACAGATGATAAACTGAATCAAAGGACGTATCTAAAATGTAACTCAAGCTAACAGACAGAAGTGAAAGAAATGTTAAGAGACCCTGAGAAGAGACTGGAAAGTCATGATATCCAACTGAATTCCAGAATACAATAAAATGAAAAGGCAGCATTTGAAAAGAATTTTCTAGGGGTTGGAAAGATGGGTCAGAGGTGAAGAAAGCACTTGTTACTGCTCTTGCAGAGGATCCAGCTTTGGTTTCCAGTACCCAGATGACAGCTCTCAACCAGTTCCAGGGAACCTGATGCCCTCTTACCAGGCACAAACATGGTTCATACGTATACATGTAGGCAACACACACACAAAACAATTTTTTTTTTGTCTTTTTGAGACAGGGTCTCCCTGTAGCTCTGGCTGTCCTGGAACTCACTTTGTAGACCAGGCTGGCCTCGAACTCACAGAGATCCACGTGCCTCTGCCTCCCAAGTGCTAGGATTAAAGGCATGCACCACCACACCCGGCATTTATTTATTTCTGTATGTGTATCAATGTACTGTCTGCATGCAAGTTTGTGCACCCGTGTCATGCAATACCGCGGAGGTCAGAAGAGGGTGTCAGATTCCCCTGGAACTGGAGTTCTCCTGGAATTGGAGTTTCAGATGGTTCTTGGCCGCCATGTGGGTGCTGGGGATCAAACCCGGGTCCTCTGTAAGAGCAGTTGGCGCTCTTAACCACTAGGCCATCTCTCCAGCCCCACAAAATTTTTAAGTTGAAAGAGAAAGAGATTTTCTGGGGCTGGAGAGATGGCGTAGTGGTTAAGAGCGCCGACTGCTCTTGCAGTCGGTTTGATTCCCAGTTCCAGGGGAAATCCGACGCCCTCTTCTGACCTCCGCAGCACTGCACTACACGGGTGTATAAATCTACATGCAGACAATACATTCATATACATAAAAAGTAAATAAATAAAATTTAAAAAAAATAAAAAAAGAGATTTCCATACTTGAAAGACACGAATTCCCAGAGAGAGCATGTTAATGGGTCTCTAGCATGACAAATAAAAAGGAAACTTAACCTTAAACATCCTGCAAAACCTCAGAATACAAAATGAAGAAAACTTTCAAAATGGAAAAAAAGATAATTCACAAAGGACATGCATTTAACACTTAACAAACTGAAACATTTACCAATGAAAACCACGCAAATACATTAGCCCTTAGTCACACAAGACTATGAAAATTAAATCAAATAACTCTATTTTGGGGGAGGGAGTCTTTTCGAGACAGGGTCTCCCTGTAGCCCTAGGTGGCCTGGAACTCACTATGTAGACCAGGCTGCCCTTGAACTCACAGAGATCCTCTTGCCTCTGCCTCCTAAGTGCTGGGATTACAGGTGTGTGCCACTATGCCCAGCTTCAAATAACTCTTAAAATCCAATTTTTTGGCCAGGCATGGTGGCTCATGCCTATAATCCCAGCACTCAAGAGGCAGAGGCAGGCAGATCTCTGTGAGTTCAAGGCTAACCTGGATTACATAGCAAGCTCCAGGCCAGCTGAGACTAAAGGGAGACCCTGTCTCAAAAAAAAAAAACAAAAAAATCCAATTTCTCAGTAGTATAAACTATATGTCAAGAACTCAATAATCACATGTGGCTAGTAGATTCTGTACTAGACAACAATGATATGTGAATGTCCATTATTACTTTTAAATGTCTTTATCATTATTGTGTGTATACATGGTATGTGTATAGATGTGTGTGGGATGGCACAAATGTGGAGGTCACAGGACAACTTTCAGGAGTTGTCTTCTCTTCCACATTTTACATGGGTTCTGAAAATTGAACTGAGGCAGTCAGGCTTGATTGACCAGTGCTTTACTAGCTCAGCCATCTCAGTGGCCCTAAAGTACTGTGTTGATCATGTTATTAAGACAGTTTATTTCATTAGCAACAAGGAAAGATAGAAGGGAATGGGATATTTTTAATGTGCTGAGAAAAAAGTCATCTTAGATTCTAAAACTAAAATAGCCAGGGTGGTGGCTTATTATGGCTGTAATCCCAGCACTCAAGAAGCTAAGGCAGGAGGACTGGTCTGAGTTTAGGCCACCAGGGGCTATTGGATGAATTCCAGGCTAGCCTAGGATAGAAGGAAACCTAGTCTTAAAAAAATAGTTCAGTATCTAATGAACAATTTTTCATGAACAAGGTTTTTATACAAGCAAAATGAGATCTGTTAATAAACCCCTACCTAAAGGAAAATTAAAAAGATAATCTGGACATAAAAAGAATTATTCTATATGGAACATTTGAGACTCAAGAAGGAATAATAAAGAAATTTGTTTAAACAAACACCATATAAAACAGTTAAGGTCTAATTTGATGGGAAAGGGGAATGGACAGAACTAAACGGC
The DNA here is from genome assembly GCA_009823505.1 of Rhizomys pruinosus. NCBI lineage: Eukaryota > Metazoa > Chordata > Mammalia > Rodentia > Spalacidae > Rhizomys > Rhizomys pruinosus. The sequence goes on along the minus strand of VZQC01013045.1, from coordinate 1,929,573 downwards.
AGTGCAACGCCAATGTACACTGAAGAGACAACGGTCACTAAGCATACTCATGTCCTTATAGAAGACATCCAGCTGGGTGTGGTGGTGCACGCCTTTAATCCTAGCACTTGGGAGGCAGAGGCAGGCGTATCTTTGTATCTTTGTGAGTTCAAGGCCAGCCTGGTCTACAGAGTGAGTTCCAGGACAGCTGGGGCTACAGGGAGACCCTGTCTCAAAAAGATTTTTAAAAAATTTAAAACTTCATTGGATGGGTTACAGTGTGTGGACACAGCAGAACAGATGATAAACTGAATCAAAGGACGTATCTAAAATGTAACTCAAGCTAACAGACAGAAGTGAAAGAAATGTTAAGAGACCCTGAGAAGAGACTGGAAAGTCATGATATCCAACTGAATTCCAGAATACAATAAAATGAAAAGGCAGCATTTGAAAAGAATTTTCTAGGGGTTGGAAAGATGGGTCAGAGGTGAAGAAAGCACTTGTTACTGCTCTTGCAGAGGATCCAGCTTTGGTTTCCAGTACCCAGATGACAGCTCTCAACCAGTTCCAGGGAACCTGATGCCCTCTTACCAGGCACAAACATGGTTCATACGTATACATGTAGGCAACACACACACAAAACAATTTTTTTTTTGTCTTTTTGAGACAGGGTCTCCCTGTAGCTCTGGCTGTCCTGGAACTCACTTTGTAGACCAGGCTGGCCTCGAACTCACAGAGATCCACNAAAAAAAAAAAAAAAAAGACATCCAGAATGAAGCATGTAAAAGGAGGAAAACGGAGAAGGCAATGTAAAGTTAGGTCACACAAAATAGTAAAAATATGTTTAAATATATCAACAATGATAACAAATATAAGTAGATTAAAATTCTCTAAAGTACACATTAGCAAAATAAAGAACATAGTCCAGATATATGCTACATGCAAGAAACACATACACAGAAAAAGTGGAAGAAAAAGAGACACTAAGGCAATATTAACCCAAACCAAAATCAGTGTTAAAATATATTAGTATCACAGGCTAGAGAGATGGCTCAGAGATTAAGAGCACTGACTGTTCTTATACAGGACTGGGTTTGATTCCTAGCACACACATGGTAGCTAACAACTATCCATAACTCTAATTCCAAGGGATTCAATGCCTTCTTCTGAACTTTGTGGGGATTGCACAACACAGGTGCACATGCAGGCAATACACTCATGCACATAAATAAAAATATTTTTAAAAAGATATATTAATATCAAACAAACCAATTTTAGATGTGTGAAAATTCAATTATAAAATGTTTGACTAAGTAGATACAATTCAGAATCTGTACACCATATTCAAAGTTTCAGAATCTTTAAGGCAAATATGGTCATAAATATAAAAGAATAGCTGAAAAAAGCCACTTTCATAGTTTTGTTGTATTTTATTAACTTTATGTGTATTTGTGTATTGCCTGCATGTATGCAAGTGTACTCATGTCATATAATACCCAAGGAAGCCAGAAGAGGGCACTGGATTCCCTGGAACTGGAGTTACAGATGGTTGGTAGCCACCATGTGGGTGCTGGGAATCAAACCCAGGTCTTCTCCAAGATCAACCAGTGCTTTTAACCACTAACCTATTTCTCCAGCCTCACCTTCATAGTTTTTAATATACCCCTCTATATAATTGATTTATCACATGAAGCACAAAAGAAAAAAATAACAGCAATAGAAACAAAATGGAATCACATTTAACAGTATCAATCTCAATAAAGAGAACACCAAGTGAAGAATACCAGTCCTCTTCAAGTACTTGTACAGCAGTTTTAGAAAATAAGTACTAGAACACAAAGCTGAGTCTCCTTAAGTTTCAAAGACTACATTCTTTGGGTTTTTTTTTGCCTTTTTTTTAAAGACCACATTCTTTGATTCCAGTGCAATAAAGTGAGAAATCAATCAACAAAATTATAACTGGCACGCATCTGCGTTGGTGGTATAGTGGTGAGCATAGCTGGCTTCCAAAATTATAACTGGCAAAACTGCACGTTTGAAATTTTAAAATACTTTCCTAAAAATGCTAAAAACCAGGGCTGGAGAGATGGCCCAGTAGTTAAGAGCACTGGCTGCTCTTGCACAAGACCCAGGTTTGGTTCCCAGCACCTACATGGTGGCTAGCAACCATCTATAACTCCAGTTCCAGGGGCTCCAACACTCTCTTCTGACCTCCTCAGGTACTGCACAACACAGGTACACTTACATGCATACAGCAAATACACTCACATAAAAATTAAAAATTATATTTTTAATGCTAAAAGTCTACATTAAACATGAATATAAAGGAATATATCTCAATGTTAACAAAAATAATTAAGCTACAGAATACCAAAGATTGATTCACTTACACAGATCAAAGAATACATTCGTTAATGCTAATACCATAGAGACAATGGAATAATTAACATAAAATTCAGTTTAGCACTTAAGCTGGGCATAGTGGCCTATGTTTTTAATCCCAGCACTTGGGAGGTACAGGCAGGCAGATCTCTTTGAGTTCAAGGCCAGCCTGGTCTACAGAGCAAGTTTCAGGCCACCTGGGGCTACAGGGAGACCCTGTATCAAAAAAAGACCAAAAAAAAAATCAGTTTAGCACTAATCTCTGGCTGGTAAAGGAACTGAGGACTTGAGTAAGGTAAAAATAAGATGCATTAAGGGCCTTTTTAACTCTATTAATGTCTCATTTCTTGAGTTGAAGGCCAGCAACTTGTATGATTTTTCTGTTTCTTTGAGACAGGGTCTCCCTATAGTCTGGCTGTCCTGGAACTCACTCTGTAGACCAGACTGGCCTCGAGCTCACAGAGCTCCGCCTGCCTCTGCCTCCCAAGTGCTAGGATTAAAGGCGTGCGCCTCCACGCCTGGCCAATTTTTTGTTCCTAATACTTGTGATGGAACCAGCAGGGCCTAATACATTCTAAGCAAGTACTCTACCTTTGAACTATATATCCAGCCTAGTGTTTTAACTTTTAAAATTATAAAAGGCTAGGGAGATGATCAGATGTTAAGAGTACTTACTGCTCTTTCAGAGGAGTCAGGTTTGGTTCCCCGCACTCATATGGTGGCTAACACCCATCATTAACTTCACCTCCAGATCAAGGATCTAATGCCTCCTTTTGGCCTCCAGCACACCAGGATGCACATGATATACTTACATACATGCCGGCAAACACTCATACACATAAAATTAAAGTCTAAAAAAGCTATACATAAACTTTACATACTTTTAAATGATATGTAATTAAAATATAAAGAATGTGGGAAAAAATAATTAGATATTTAGTCTCTCTAAAGAGAGACTAAAAATATTTAGACTTCTTTTAGGTTATCTAATTCTGCTCCTTGCCTCTTCTATAAAGGCAGAACTGTTCCCGTTCTGTGAGACCTTAACAAAAAGAACATTCTACTCTGAGGTCTCTTCTTATCATTGTAGGGATTCCCATTCCATGGTCTTATCTTTATTTGTATAGGTATACTCACTAAAATGCTCACACTTATCTTCTCACCACACAAAGGGTAAGACCATATCAAGAAACAGGTAAGCAGGGTGGTAGCTCGTGCATTAAATTCTAGCACTCAGCAGGCAGAGGCATGCTGATCTCTGTGAGTTCCAGGGCAGTATAGTCTACATACTTAGTTCCAGGCCAGCCAGGCAGTGCTACATGGTGAAACTATCTCAAAACAACAACAACAACAACAACAACAACAACAAAACACCACCACAACAAAATAACACAGAGGTGACGTTCACCATGACTCTCTAATGCCAGCACTGCCTCTTAGTCACTGAGCTCCAGGCAAAGGAGAAAGAGGATGTTGTAGTTTCCCTCCAATTGCTGTGACAAAACACTCTTGACCAATACCAACTCGAGAAGAGTGTTTATCCATTTACATCTCCCAGGTCACAGTTCATCACTTAGGGAGCCCAAGATAGGAACTCAGGGCAGGAACCTGGAGGCAGAAGCTGAAGCACAGGCCATGGAGGAATGCTGCTTACTGGCTTGCTCCCCTGACCCATGCTCAGCCTGCTTTCTTATATAATACACAATAATATGCCCAGGGGTGGCACTTCCCACAGTGGGCTGGGCCCTGCCACATCACTTAACAATCAAGAAAATGCCCCAAAGACATGGCCACAGGCCAGTCCAATGGAGGCAATTCCCAGTTGAGGCTCCCTCAACCTAGGTATGTCAAGTTGACACTAAAGCTATCCAGCACCGGGGGTAAAAGCAGGGAAGTCACTTAGATGATAGCATGTACAGAGCAGCCTTCAAATCCACTAGTGGAAAAAATACCCAGGAAGTAAGTAGCTACAAAAGCCATTAGCAAGAGTGTGCCCTGTACTGGAGAATTGAAGAAATCTCATCGTCAAAGGCCGGGTACTATGACCCTCCATGAACTCAGACCCTATTAGAGGGCCACTGAACTACTGATTGAAAACTCCATTCCAACCTCTGCTTTGAGAAATTGCTTAGAACACTAAAGCAGATCTGCACTTCTAGAGTACTTTATAAGAAACAATCAAGGGGCTGGAGAGATGGCCTAGCAGTTAAGAGCGCCGACCGCTCTTGCATGTCAAAGATGTAACAATCATGCCAAAAGATAGCCAGTTGTTACCACACTGGATATGCCAAGAATGTGCTAAAGAATCTACCATGAAGGGAAATATTTTATCCTAAATAAATAAATATGTGCTTGGGGTGGTGGCACACACCTTTAATCCCAGGACTCAGGAGGCAGAGACAGACAGATCTCTGAGTTCAAGCCAGCCTGGTCTACATAGTGAGTTCCAGGACAACTGGGACTACAGGGAGACCCTGTCTCAAAAAAAATAAAAAGACCAAAAACATGTTTCCCCCTTCTTCTTGTTATCAGTTCTTTATTAGATATTTTTTTTCCTCATGAGGTCAAAAGGTATATGATTGCAAGTGGGAAAAATAGGGGACAGAAATCACATATTGATAGCTTTTCCATTTTCACTTGTAAATTTTTTTTAAGTTTTTTTCTTTTATTTTTATTTCATGTGTATGAGTGTTACGTCTGCATGTGTTTAAGTGCACCCATGTCATGCAATGCCTGAGGAGGAGGTGTTAGAAGAAGAGGGTGTTAGGTCCCCTGGAAATGGAGTTACAGACAGTTGTTAGCTGCTATGCGGGTGCTGGGATTTGAACCCGGGTCTTCTGTAAGAACAACCAGTGCTCTTAACCACTTGAGCCATCTCTCCAGCCCCCTCACTTGTAAATTTTTACCATAAATGAAAGATGTAAAGCATTAATAGAAGTCAAAATATCTCAGTGAACAAGTTTCAACAGTTCAACTTTATAACAAAAATAAACCTATTAAAATTATTCTGGACAGTGCCAGTATTTGGATTTTTTAAAAAAGTAAATTTCTGGCAAGAAGAAAAGACAGGTAAGAAAAAGCTTTACCTGCATGTCACTTTTAGCAGCTTTCACAGCATCAAAGAGATCATTGGCTGGTAGCGCTAATTCTTCTTGGCCATTACTACCATGTAGTGCTTGCACTGTTCGGGACCCTTTCTTACGATGTTTTGCCACCTGGTTAAGTATAAAAATATTAGCCACACAAAACTGTAAAAATGAGGTTAACACATGATTTTTAAATTATCACATTAAACTAGGTCTGTGTGCCCATGTTGTCCAATGCCTGCAGGGGTCAGGAGAGGCCATCAGATCCCCTGGAAATGGAGTTACAGATGGCTATTAAACACTAGGTGGGTCCTGGGACTTGAACCTGGGTCCTCTTGCAAGAGCAGTCAGTACTCTTAACAGAGAAGCCATCTCTCCAGCCCCCAGAAGTAACCAATTTTTATATTAGCATGATCTCGGTTGTTACTAACCTTTTCTTTTTATTTTTTACTTATTTTTAGACAAGGTCTCACTAAGTAGCACTGACTAGCGTAGAATTCACTATGGAGACAATGCTGGTCTCAAACTCCAGAGATCCACTGGTCCTTGCCTCCCCAGTCCTGGGAATAGAGGTGTGTGCCACCATGCCCAGCTTCTTTTCTCTTTTTAAAGCATTCCTGTATCTCTCTATCCTAATGTTTTCTACTACTAATTTCTTACTCTGTCATTATTACCTTAGCCTCTTTCAGGTTTTCCTTTGCTCATTCCCAAACTATGTCCTAAAAGAAAATAAAATCCACTCACTGGGGCACTTCTGGGTGGTCGTTTTGCTGCTCTCTTCTTTGCTTTGCATCTCGAGCTGTCTTCAAAGTCACTGTCTTCATTAATTGACACAGAGGGACTACTGCTATGAGAGGATATGAATTCCCTTAAATATCACCCCATTTCTTCTACATGAAGAGTTAATAATTATAATTTCTATGTCTCTAACTGTGCCACATCTGCATAAAAAAACACTCATATTTTTAAAATGTAGGGGCAAAAAATGTCACATCAAAGCCATAGAAACAAAGAATGTGGAACTGGGACCATGGTAAGATGGCTCATCAGGCAAAAGCACTGGCTACTAATACCTGACAACCTTACCTTGATCCCAGGTCCCCATGTCCTCTGACTTCCACATGTATTCTGGGGCTGGCATGCATTAAATTAATTAATTAAAAATATTTTTAAAAAGAAGACGGAATGGGCTGTAGAGAGGCTCAGCAGTTAAGAGCACTGGCTGCTTTTACAGAGGACCCTAGTTCAGTTCTCAGCACCCACATAGCAGCTAACAACCATCTGTAACTCCAGTTCCAGGTAATCCAATTCCTTCAGACATCTGCAGCCACTACCCAACACAGGTGCACTGACATACATGTAGGCAATATATTCATACATAGAAAATAAAAATAAATATTAGAAAAAAAGGAGGATCTGAAATGGTAAAACAATCAAGTAATATTCACAGACTATTATTCTGTGTAGAGAAAGGTCAAAATGGCTCAGGAAGTCATTTATCACTGATAGTCAAGTAGATTAGCATGTACCTGGAGTTGTTTTCACTCCTTGAAACATAATCACATGCCTTATAGCTTATAACAGTGATATAACTCTAGTCCCAGACAGTAGCACTGGCAGAAGCAGAAATTACTCAGAGAAAGCCAATTAAAATAAATGGGATAAAGACAATTGTGTATGAGGTTAATGGTTTGTTTTTTTTTCCTGGAGAGATAGGAAAAAAAACAAGGTAAGGTATTATTTAAAAAATATTTTTTTTAATTTTTATTTTTATTTATTTCTGTGCGTGTATCAATGTACTGTCTGCATGCAGGCTTGTGCACCCGTGTCGTGCAATGCCGCAGAGGTCAGAAGAGGGTGTTGGATTCCCCTGGAACTGGAGTTCTCCTGGAATTGGAGTTTCAGACAGTTCTCAGCCGCCATGTGGGTGCTGGGGATCGAACCCGGGTCCTCTGCAAGAGCAGTCGGTGCTCTTAACCGCTAGGCCATCTCTCCAGCCCCCACAAGGTAAGGTATTATAACCTTCATAGTATAAACTCATAAAACCATAAAAAATAAGGATAGATGGATCTGTTGTTTTTTTTTTTTTTTAATCTCCAATAGGAGCTGGAGAGATGGCACAGTAGTTAAGAGTACTGGCTGCTCTTGCAGAGGACTCAGGTTCAATTCCCAACACCCATATGGCAGCTAACAACTGTCCATAATTCTGTTTCCAGGGGAATTTGATGCCCTCTTCTGGGTTCTACAGGCACTACACTTACATACATGCAGGCAAAATACTCACATAGATAAACCCACAAATTTTCAAACCATAAATACAGCATTTACTTGTCAAGATTCCCACAGTCCCTACTTTCATCAGCATTTATACATGCTAAACAATGACATGTGTTCAAAGCAGTTTTAGATAGCAAGGTGGATTCAAAACAAGATATAGCCTGGGGTGGGCTTGAACCTACAATTATGATATGTTATTTTTTTTCTTTTAATTCTTGGCTACACAGTGTAGGGAAGCCAAGAAACTTCAGTGGAGCTGAAGGGACAAGGTGTTTTTTGTTGTTTTATTTTGTTTTTGTTTAAGCAGGATCTCATGTAGTCAAGGCTGGCCTTAAAGTCCAGGTCCTCCTATATCCACATCCCACGTTCTGGGATTACGGGTGCGTCCATCACACCCAACTTTCAATACCAGCATTTCTGATATTTTCATACACTATCATGCATATTACAACCAGGACAAGAAACCAATAGAGAGGAAAGTTGCTGAGGATACAGGAAAGAATCCCCAAAATGCAACAACCACTCACCACTGAGCAGTATTCTGTGAGTCCCTGTCATCACGGGACCGACTGGTGGAGGAACAAGGAGACAACACCATCTGGACACCTCCCAAAGCCTTTTGAAGTGGGGAGGGCACACTGCTTGGGGAGGTGCCATGAAGCTGGGAGGAGGGTGACCTCAGAATAGACATGTTGATCCAGCTGTAGGAAGAGAACAAGGAAAGAGCCCCTAATCCTACTACTTCTCCATCCCCAGCCCTGACCACCACCTAGCTCTCCCAGGACAGGGCCTGATACAGAGGGATGTGGAGCCAAAAACAATAGAGTTAACTAGCCAAATCAAAGTATTAAGGACACACACTACTTCAGGCCCTGGATGTATATTTCCTTGGCAGAGCAGCTACTTGCATTCAAGATGCCCTGGAGTTCCAGAACCCAGCACCACAAAAACAGGAAGTTAGGAGTGATGGTGCCAACCTATAATCCCTTGCTTAGGAGGCTGAGACAGGAGGCTTAGCAAATTCAAACCCAGCAAGACCAGCCTGGGAAATTTACTAAGATCCTACCTATCTCAAAATTAAAAAAAAAAAAAAAAAAAATTAAAGAGACCTGAGGATTATAGTTCAGTAATAGAGGACTTGTCTAAATGAGTGTGGGGCTCTAGGTTCAATCTTCAATGCAGTTAAATTTTTAATAAAGTTGGGCGTGGTGGCACAGGCCTTTAATTCCAGCACTGCAGAGGCAGAGAGAGGCAGGTCTCTTGGAGGATGAAGCCAGCCTGTTCTACATAGTGAGTTCCAGGCTGGCCGAAACTGCAGGGAGACCCTGTCTCAAAATAATAAAATAGTAATAATCATCATCATAATCATGGCTAGAGGCTTATATTATCACAGCAGCTTCAAACATAAATCCCCCTTAGAAACTTCAGAGGGGTAAGCTGACTAGTGTACAGGAATGGAGATAACACTTTATACACTTTGCCATAGAGTTTGGACACCAGAGAGGAAAAATTGGCCGGTGTAATTAAAAATAAATAAGCTCCTCAGATTTCCATTACTGGAAATCATTTCCTGAGTCTCCACTAAATGAGAGGCGCTCAACGATTTGTGGATGGAAGCACCATTTGGATCAGGCCAGAAAGGTCGAAATCGGAAAGGAAGGTGCTACTGTTTCCCATGGCTGAACCTGGGAGGAACCCCAGTTCAGTAGATTAATATCTCCTTAGCAAAGATGGGGTTTCCGCAGCCGTGGCGGCCGCCATGGAGACCAGGAGGTGCAGGAGTGCGAGCGCGGCCTACTCTAGGGTCCACTGGGCAACCTCACTGAGCTTGGAAGAGGGCCGGCGAGGAAGTCACTGCCTGGGGTCCTCTCAGGTCTCTGTGGTCAGCCCACCTCCGACAGCAGCAATGGCCGCCGCTCCTCTTCCTCAGGTGGCCCGTACGACTAGAAAAAACGCGGGAAGGCAAGAGATGTGCTGTGCGCATACGCAGTACACGTTCAGCCTCGCATCTAGGAAGTGTCGCGAGACTTGGGAGAGCGTGCTCACCACGTTCCAGGCACACAACTCGCTGGACTTCGAGCAGCAGCAGCAGGCCCTGAGGCCTGCAATCCTGTCACGTGAGCTCACTAGTGCGGTCGCTCCAACTTGGCCACGCCCCCTTTACCTCAGTGTCCCCTTCCATTGGCTCACCATTAGGCCACAAGCTTTAGCGAACTTCTCCTTTACAATAGGTTCTGTCTCACCCAGGCCCCGCCTTTCGAGCCAGATGGACACGCCCCCCCTGAAGACCACGCCCCCACCTCACCAACCTCCTCTGTGCAGCAGCGTCCTGCCGCCCCCCTGCGGAGCTTCCCCTCTACATTGGCTTCATTTCTCCCTTGACCCCGCCCCTAAGGCCGCTTTCTTATTATCATTGGCGGGGCCCCGCCTCGGGCCCCGCCCCCTGTCCGGCTCCCCGCTCCCATTGTTTCGGCAGATGCCGCCTGCTCCAGCGATCTTGCTGGGGTTGTTCAGTTTTCCGGGGTCGCGCTCTTTTTCTTTTTCTGGAGACGTCCCGAATTCTGGAGTTCTGCCGGCTCTTCTTTCCTCCTTAGGACCCACTTTGCCCCGTCCCAGGGAGGACCGCAGCTATGTCCGCGCTGCGACCTCTCCTGCTTCTGCTGCTCCCTCTGTGTCCCGGTCCTGGACCGGGACCCTGGAGTGAGGCAAAGGTCGTCCGGAGTTGTGCAGAGACTCGGCAGGTGCTGGGAGCCCGGGGATATAGCTTAAACCTAATCCCTCCCTCCCTCATCTCAGGTGAGAAGAAAGAGGAAGACTAAAGAAATCAGGGATGGGAGGGGGCGGGGACGGGTCCTCCCCAGCTCACAATAACTCTCATCCCTTTCAGCGTGACCGTTAGGATAATTGTTTTCATCTCTCTCCTCCTCCTCCTGTAACTTCCTAACCAGGACCACAATGACCCTCGGGCTCATATAATAGCTTTCACTCCACCCCCACCCCAGGACTCCCTCTCTCTGGTAATTAGCACACCTCAGAGTATCTTTCTTCACAGCCAGGGACCTCCTCCCTTGCAATTTCTGTGAGCTTCGTTTGTGATAGTACTTTCTTGCTCACCAAGTAACCCCACCCCTGCAAGCCCCATTCTTCATCCCATAAGAAGTCCTGCCAGTCTCTGGAGGCGTGGGGTGTGCAGTGTTGGGGAGGGTCACCTGATGACATCCTGGTCACTAATTTGGCCCTCAAGGCAGCTGTCAAATAGATAATCCCATCATAAATAGGGATGCAATCAGGAGGGATGAGAGGACAGTAAGCAAGGTTCAGGTGGGGCTGAAGGGGCAGACAATGGAAAAGGCAGCCAGGCAGGTGGAAGAGAAAGATGAGCCCCCAGAGGTGGTGGGAGATGGAAGGAATTTCCTCCTGTCCCCTCTTGCCATCCGCTCTTGCTCCCCGTCTCCTCTGTCCAGGTGAGCACCTCCAGATCTGCCCCCAGGAGTACACCTGCTGTTCCAGTGAGACAGAGCAGAAGTTGATCAGAGATGCGGAGGTCACCTTCCGTGGCCTGGTGGAGGACAGTGGCTCCTTCCTGGTTCACACGCTGGCTGCCCGGCACAGAAAGTTTAATGGTGAGGACCTTGGGGGGGGGTCCCCAGATATGCTTCACAGTCCCCCTTTGTGTTTCTGTTCCTACCCAGCTTCCTGTCCCCTCCCTAGTATAATCATGTCAGTCCACCACCTGCCCCAGAACCCCCCTCCCACTCACTGCCCAGTCCCACTTATTCCCGCCCCCACTCTGCATCTTCTCCAGGACCCTACCCTCCCTCATTTCCAGTCTTCAGATCTCTTGGTTTCTAACTCGCTTGTTTCTTCTCTTCCTCATCCCCTCCTGCCTCTGTCCTGTCTCCATTCTTCCTCCCTGTGTCCCCTCCTCTGGTTCCTTCACCTTTGTTGAAGAATTTTTTCGGGAGATGCTGTCCATATCCCAGCATTCCTTGGCCCAGCTCTTCTCCCACTCCTATGGCCGCCTGTATTCCCAGCACGCCCTCATCTTCAATAGTCTGTTCTCTGGCCTGCGAGACTACTATGAGAAGTCCGGTGAGGGGTTAGATGACACCTTGGCGGATTTCTGGGCACAGCTCATGGAGAGAGCCTTCCCTTTGCTGCACCCACAGTACAGCTTCCCCCCAGACTTCCTGCTCTGCCTCACACGTCTCACCTCGACTACTGATGGCTCCCTGCAACCTTTTGGGGACTCCCCCCGACGCCTGCGCCTTCAGGTGAGGGGGTCCCATGGCTTGAGCTTCAGCCGCCAATGACCTAGTGCCCTCTGATTTATGTACCATTTGCCTCCAAGCCAGTCATTCCCCTGTGTCCTTTGTGGCCAAGTCAGCCCTGATCTGATTCCTCCACCCTGCATCTCTGATTTGGTGATCCTGTCTCAACCCTAAGTCCCCAATTGCCTTCCTCTAACTAGATGCTCACCCTCATTCTCCACCCTAGTTTTATACACACGCTTGTCCTTCACCTCCAGCCATTTATCTGCCAATAGCTCTCTAACCCTAACATCTTGACTTGCCGTGGATCAAGCAGACGTGAGCTGAGCATGCAATAGTTGGGAAGCATCTTTGGGTACACTACTCACTGAATTGTCATCATGATTCTTTGAGTTTCTACTCCATTTTACAGAGTAGAAAAATGGAGCTCTCAGCAGTTCAAGTCTCATAACCATAGGTGGTGGTGCTGGGCCTCATACTATATTCTTCTGATTTCGAGTTCAGTAATCTGAGATCGTCTATCTCCAAGCCCTGTGCAACACAACCCCTCCAGATTTTTCTAAACCATGTCCCCTGATCCTTCTAGACTGGGATTCCTTTGGGCCTATTGAACCTCCTCGCTGTATCACCCAACACTGTGCCCACCCCCAGAGAACTCCACAAACCCAGCTCCCCCTCCTTAATGGTCTCTCCACTCTAGGCATGACTGACATTAACAATGTGTGTTTGTTTTCTCTCACCTTCGCCCCCCCTAGATAACTCGGGCTCTGGTGGCTGCCCGGGCCTTTGTCCAGGGTCTAGAGACCGGAAGAAATGTGGTCAGTGAAGCAATTAAGGTTAGAGGGGACAAAGGATGTGGACAGATCCCATGGAGGGAAAAAATATAGGCAACCAGATGGCAGGAGAGGTCTGGGGCCTTCCCTTATCAGCCCTCAGGTCCTGGTGTTCGAGTAAATCAGGAAGGCCAGAGTCAAGTTTCTACTGGGTTGTGACATGACTTCCTGTGACCTCTGATGACCCACATGCCTCCTGCCAATCTCAGTGGGCCTGTTCATCTCCGTAGCAGTTCAGGATTGGAGAACGGCCCCCACAGAGTCCCCTCAATGATTCCCTCTTCCCAGCCCCTGAAGGACTCTCTCCACCCATCCTGTCCCCAACCTCCCAGCCCCATGATCTCCTCCCTCCCTCCTCAGCCACCTTGCGGTCACTCTTGTCTATGATTCTTTCCTTACCACCACCTCCTTCCCAGTAACACACTAGTCATATGGCTCCCACAGAGCAGAACCTGCAGCCTGGCTTCTAAGTGTCCCCCTTTTCAGCTCTGTGTTCCTCCTGTGATCTCACTGGCCCCAGATGCTCACATCCAGCTCCCAGCTTAGAGTCTGGGGAAGTGGGTCGGCAGTATTTGACTTCTCTGTGTGCCGAGTACCAGGCTTGGCTGAGAGCAGCCAAGATGTTTGTGGATGGCCCAAACCCATTGTCTGCCCCCAGGTGCCCATGTCTGAAGGCTGCAGGCAGGCTCTGATGCGTCTGATCGGCTGCCCTCTTTGTCGGGGGGTCCCTTCGCTGATGCCCTGCAGGGGCTTCTGCCTCAATGTGGCCCACGGCTGTCTCACCAGCAGGGGACTGGAGCCCGAATGGAGCGGATATCTGGGTGAGGGGGCTCAGGAAAGCCTAAGACAGAGGAGGGGCCTCAGTAGGGTTGGGGGGCCATCAGTGTAAGGAGAAAGGTACCTAAAACCATGTGGGGGAGGAGAACAGGCGGGAGGGCCTCATCTCATGTGGTCATCTCCCACCAGTATAGGCCAGTTTCCTTCTAAGGCCCTAGTGAGATTTGTGGGAACATCCCAATTCCATGGTAAACCCCTACCCCTCCCCTTTCTCCCCTTCCCTCAAGATGGTCTCCTGCTGTTGGCTGAGAAACTCCAAGGACCTTTTTCCTTTGAGTTGGCTGCTGAATCCATTGGGGTGAAAATCTCAGAGGGTTTAATGCACCTGCAGGAGAACAGTGTAAAAGTCTCTGCCAAGGTACAAGAGAGGGAAGGGTGTGGGGTAGAAACTGCAGGACACCTGGGGATTGTAGGTTTGGAAGCGGGGCACGGCGTGGTTCCATCCAGAGCGTGTTGAATTCTTTCCCTGAATTCAGGTGTTTCTAGAATGTGGGACCCCCCATCCCGTGCAATCCCGTAACCGTCGAGCCCCAGCGCCCCGGGAAGAGGCCAGCCGGCCGTGGAGGATGGCAGCAGAGGAGGAGCGGCCCACGACGGCGGCGGGCACTAACCTGCACCGACTGGTGCGTGGAGGAGGCGCGAGTGCAGGTGCGTGCGACAGGGCGGCCTTGAGAACACGCTGCAGCTTGGCCTGGTTTGTTTTGTTTTTTCCATGGCACAGGTGTGGGAGCTCCGTGAGCGGCTAGGCAGAGTGCGGGGCTTCTGGGCCGGCTTGCCCCTGACGGTGTGCGGGGACAGCCGCATGGCTGCAGACATCTCGCAGGAGGCAGCACCCTGCTGGACAGGAGTTGGGAGAGGCCGGTGAGGCCCCCTGGGCAGGCAACGTGGAAGGAGGGGCGGGGCTCAGGGAGCAAGAAGTGGGGAAGGCGGCGGAGCCTTAGGGTGCTGTGCTCGCAGGTACCTGTCGCCCGTGGTCGTGGGCTCCCTGACCGAGCATCACAACCCGGAGTTGGATCCCTTGGGTCCTGACGTCCCGACCCGGCGTCGGAGGCTGCATCTCCGTGCGGCCACGGCCAGGATGAAGGCGGCTGCACTGGGCCAGGACCTGGACATGCATGACGCAGGTCAGACCCGGAGCCCGCCCACAGGCTAGAGCCCTGCCCCGCGAGACCCGCCCACAGACCCTGGACCCCCCTCTACTTACTCTTACTGCACCCACAAGTCCCAGCCCCCACCGCTAGAGCCACGTCCACTGCCATAGAGTCCCGCCCATCACCCATAGAGCCACTCCCACTGCCTCTGCTTCAGTTTACTGCACTCCCTGGCCTCCTCCTCTTCTTTTTGAGACCCACCCACTGCCCGTGGGGCCTCTCCCTTTCTCTGAGTACTGCCCACTGCCCTCTGAGGCCCCGCCCACTACCCTACCAGTCCTTGGCACTCCCTCTCTTCACCTTTCTCCTTGATATTGACTAGCTGCATTCATTCCCATTCATTTGAACCTTTATTAAGTGCCTACCTCAAAGGTAGGGGTGAAGGACCAGTGAGTGGTCTCCATCCCTGGCACGCCTGTCAACCACTTTTGTTTGTGTGTCTCCTATCTACTTTTCAAATATTAATTATACAAAATCATTGGCTTCATTATGACATTTTCACTCATGTCTATAATGTATTTTTTTCTATTTTTATCTCAATTGCTCTTCTTCCATTTGCATCTTTCCCGCCTCTTTCTCTCTGTCCCTCTCCATTGTCCCAGATGAGGATGCCAGCGGCTCTGGAGGGGGACAACAGTACGCAGATGACTGGAAGGCTGGGGCACCACCTGTGGTTCCCCCAGTCCGGCCTCCAAGGCCTCCTCGCCCTCCTCGAAGGGATGGGCTTGGGGGCAAAGGAGGAGGCAGTGCCCGCTACAACCAGGGCAGGAGCAGGAGTCGGGGGACATCTGTTGGTCTCCATATCCCACCCGCCATCATTCTCTTCCCCTCAGCCCTGGCCCTGCTTGGATCTCGATAACCAGGGAGGGGTGCCCTAGCAATGGAAGGGTTAATGGTCTTTCCCCTCCACCTCCCTCAGCTGGGCATGAGGAAGCATGGAAGGGGGCTACAGAGAGGGTAGAGAAGGGACTTTGTGGGTGAATGGCTGGGGCCCCAAATTTAGGAGTTTCCCATTGGTGGGTTGGGGGTAGATGGGTGTTCACAATATTTATTTTTTCATTTGGGAACTGGGGGTATTTATTTAGGAACTGGGTGTGATTCACCCCTCTTAAGGTTGGGGTTCATTGACCCAAAGTAGGGGGATGTTTGAGATCAGGGTTAAATTTGGGGATGGTTAGGGGTGGAACTCGAATGGAGTCGGGGTACCTGGTATCAGAAGTGGATGAATAAAACCCAATGTTTTATTCCATGTGTGATGCCTCATGCTTGTAATCCCAGTATTTGGGAAGCTGGGGCAGGAGGATTAGAGAGTTGGAGGCCAACACACATGGAAACAAAACTAGGTGCTGACAGTGGGGGAGGGGGCTGAGGGCTGTTTTGGACCTGGGTTCTATTGACTTTAAGTATCTGTTTCTTAAGTACAAGGGGGAGGGGGGAGGAGAAAGCTCATCTAGTGACCTCTGCCATCCAGATCCTTCACAAGTTTCCATTTCATATTTCAGTGTTTTGAGTCTGTGTTTATTGGTAAATAAACAGGAATTTATTGGAACCTGTGTGTGGCTCTCTGTGCTTTGGTGTGTGTAAGTGTATGGTGTATGTGCATGTGTACATGCCACAGACGCTAAAGGAGGACATCTGTCCTGCTCTAGCATTCTCCTTATTCCCTTGAGACAGGGACTCTCACTAAATCTGGAACTAGGCTGGAGCAAGCAAGCCCCAGCGATCCTGCCTCTGTCCCTCCCCCATGGAGTTACCAACCTGCCCCTGGCCACACCTGGCTTTTCTACTTGGGTGCTGGGAATTTGAACTCGGGTCGTCATGCTGTGTAACAAGTTCTTTTACCCACTGAGCCATCTCCTGGGTCTACTTTCTGCACTTCTAATGTGCCTCAAGGCATCCCTAATGAGGTCAGTTTCTATCTGATTCTCACCTCTTTGAGCCAGCCCAGAGCAAGCAACCCTAAGGTATAAATCCAATTTGTCCAAGTCATAGGTTTGAGTGTCTTTAACCATAAAAAGAGATAGTTGTGGAAATCCAAGAGGAACTGCAGGTTGAAGCACCTGTAAACAGCTCAAAACACAGAACATCAGGCCTATTAATATTAATACTCCACTGCCCAATGCCTTCAGGGTATGAGGCCCTGAATTTTGGTGTCAACCTTGGGCTACCTTGTCACGTTTCCTTTTCTTTCTTTCACCTGAATAAATCTCTTGTTTTATAGAAGGCCAAAAGAAAAAAGATGCAATAGATTCCTACAAGAAGGGAGGGTAGAAGTGTCTTCTAAGGGCAGGCTGGGTGATCTCCCCGACCCTCCTCCTGTGCAGAGGGAAAGAGGCAGGGAGGGGAGAGGAAGAGACCCAGGGAAAGTTTTAAGCCCAAGCAAGCTGCTGCTTGGACTGGCAGGACAAAGGGAGGGGAGAGGGAGGAGCCTGGATGCTGAGAAAAGTTTGTGAGGAAAGTTGAGCTGAGCAGCAAGCGGCTGAGGCGGCGGGCGGTGGCTGGGGCGGGCTTGAGGGCCCGACCTGATTTCCCAACTGCTCTCATGGCCTGGTGAGTGGCTGGCAAGGCTGATGCTGAGACCAATGGAGGGACCCTTGAATTTATCGGAGACTTGAGGGGTTCACAGAGAGAGCCCCCAGAGGACCCTTAACAAAGGGGTGGAGACAGCTGCAGCAGTGACCAAAGCTGAAGAGAGGGCAGGGGGCTGGGATGAAGATAACGGTAAGTGAGATAAAGTTTAACCTGAGGGGAGTCATGGCTGGATCCTGGGGGCTGGGGTGGGAGGAGTTGGGGTGATGCCAGAGGTGGGCGGTGTCTGGGAAGCAAGCATGGATTCTTTTGCCTGGGGTCACCCCCCGGCTGGTTCTGGGCTGTCTAGGCACGTTGGAGGGGCCCCGGTCTGTGATTGTGGGTTGTGATCTGAAGGGTGGAGCCACATTTGAGTTGATTAAGAAGGTTGGAGCCTATGAAAGAAGAATCAGTGTTTGTTTTCTCCTTCTCTGTTCCTGTCCCTCTCCCTCTCTGTATCTCTCTCCATGTGCACTGATGGGGTGGGAAAGTGGGATGGGGGTACATCCAGAGGCTTGGTAGCCCCATATCTACACGAGCCCCTCTTGCACATTGGGAATCTGCCTTCTGCTAAAAGTAGGAAGCAGCCTTGCTGGTATTTAGAAAGCAGTGAGTAGTACATGGTTATTTCAAAGCCGTTCCTCCGGGTCCACCCTGCTTTCCCTCCTCCTGGGCTACCCAACCTGTTCCTATCTGATCCCCATTCCCTCCTAAGGTTCCTCTGTCCTAGCTACAGAAGAGGTGGGAAGGAGAGGTATGATCTTCTTCATCTCCATTTGTGACTGACTGACGGGGGCTCAGGAGGCAGCCATTGACCTGCCCTGACAGAGCCTTGATGTGGCTCATCAGGAGCCAACAGGTCCGATCTCAATTGGTAGCTGTCTCACTCCTTATCCAGATACTGCCTTTACTCCTTCCCTTTAATTTTAATTTTAATTTATTTATTCATTATTTATTTATTGTCTCTCTATAGCCCCAGCTGGCCTGGAACTCACTCTGTAGACCAGGCTGGCCTTGAACCCACAGCGATCCATCTGCCTCTTGCCCCCTGAGTGCTAGGATTAAAGGTATGCTCCACCACACCCAGCTAAAGGCAGGTTAGCCGGCATGTGGGTGCTGGGAATCAAACCTGGGTCCTCTGCAAGAGAAGTCAGTACTCTTAACCACTGAGCCATTTCTCCAGCCCTTTTTAATTTTCTTTTGTACTCCTTCCCTTTTAAATTCCAGAAGTTCAAGAGAAACTGCAGCTGGGGGACTGAGGGAGGAGCTGTAGACAAACAAGAGGCTGGCAGCATAGGGAGTGGGCGTGGGGGCATCTAAGAGAGTCTAGCACACCTTCGGGTCGCCCTCCATCCCTGCTCAGGTCTCAGCGGCAGAAGAAAAGCCTCTACCCCTCTTATTAGACGCCTCTCCTTCCCTCCTCATTTCCCTTCTAGACGCTGACAGAGGCAAAAATCTGCTAACTCAGGGGGCAGACTCAACCAGGGCTGCAAGCAGGCCTGGGGAATGACCCCTCATCTCCAAACAGCACCTTCCACAGCTGCACGGCCATCTCCAGTTGTCTCTGCCACAGCTCTTGGCCCTGGCTCTGTCCCTGTCTAGTGTCAACTTCCTTTTGTGACACTTGGGCCCTCTGTCTCCTGCCAGAATCATGTGGCTCAGGAGGCCTCGGCGGAGCCTGGGGGTGGCTCTGGGAGTCTTCATGACCATTGGATTTGGCCTCCACCTCTGGGGGGTCTCATTCCACAAGAGGTGAGTTCCCATCCTGACCGACTTCCCAATTATCCCCCCAACACACACTTATTCTTCCTTGATCCCACCTGGGGCAGTGATGCTGGGGCGGGTGGGGTATAGCCAAAGGACCCTCCACACCTGCTGTTCATTCATCACAAGAATGAACATAGCCACCTGCTCCACACACTGCCAAAAGACAGGATGTTTCCCCTCCCATTCTAGGCTAACCAGGCTGCAGTTTCAACAGACCTGGACCCCATCACTGGAACCGGCTGCTGAGTCTTGCCTACCCCAGCAGCGACTTGTGTTCCTGAAGACACACAAATCTGGAAGCAGCTCTGTCCTCAATCTCCTTCATCGTTATGGGGACCGGAATGGGCTACGTTTTGCCCTACCTATCCATTACCAGTTCGGCTACCCAAGGTTTTTCCAGGCCTCCAAGGTCAAAGGCTACCGTGCTCAGAGTGGGGACACCCAGCAGCCTTTCCACATCCTCTGTCACCACATGAGATTCAACCTGAAAGAGGTGAGGCGGTACAGAGAGGGTGAGGGTAGAATGGTAAAGACATACTCAGGCATGTGGCCAAGACTGCCAAGAGAAGGGTGCAGGACTTGGAGGGGCACCCTCCAGGTGTTACCTTTTCTACAAGTTGGACCTTCAGCCATAAAGGTGGGATTTCTGATTGCTTTTTCTACAAAAAGATTGAACCTACCTTCCTGGGGGGTGGCACTGTTGAGAGCCAGTCTTCCTCTCCTACTTTGCCATTTGAGATTTGTATGTATCTATGTGGTACATGTATGTGTGTAGGCCAAAGGAAAATGTCAGGTGTCTTTCTCCATCACTCTCCACATTGTATTTTTAGACAGGGTCTCTCTCTAAAGCTGGAACTTACTCCTTCAGCTAGACTGGCTGGCCAGCAAGCCCCAGGGATCCTCCCATCTCTGCCTCCCCAGTCCTGGGGTTACAGGTCCAGATTGACACACTTGGCCTTTTTATGTGTGTTCGGGGGATCAAATTTAGCTTTTCATAGCTGTAGAGCAAACACTTTACCAATGAGACATCTACCTGTTCCATTTATTTTATTATATTTTGGTTTTACATGTATGACTGTACTGTCTGCAGGTAGGTAGGTACATCCATGTGTGCAGTGCTTGCAGAGGTCAGAAGACGGTGTTGAGGGGACTGGAGAGATGGTTCAGTGGTTAAGAGCACTGACTGCGCTTGCAAAGGACCTGGGTTCAATTCCCAGCACCACCCGTTTATAACTACAGTTCCAGGGCATCTGATGCCCTCTTCTGACCTTCCCCAGCATTGCATGACACAGGTACACTTACACATATTCAGACAATACACTCATGCACATAAAATAATAATAAAATAAAATAAAAAGAAGTAGTGTACACTTGGGAGGTGGAAGCAGTAGCATCAGGAGTTCAAAGCTAGCCTCAGCTACAGATCAAGTTCAAGGCCAGCCTAGGATACATGACATGCTGTCTTTAAAAACTGTTTAAGTGCTCACTTCGTCAGCACATATACTAAAATTGGAACAATACAAAGAAGATTAGCATGGCCCCTGCACAAGGATGACATGCAAATTCGTGAAGCATAAAAAGTGGTTCAAAAAAAAAAAAGTGGTTAAAAGCCAGTCTGAACTGCATAGTCAAACCTCTGTCTCAAAAATAACTAAACAACAAAAGAGAGGCCTAGTTCTAAACCCCAGGAAACTGGTACTTAGGGGAGAGGTGAGAATATGCTTTCATGTGCCTAAGCCAGTGATCTCTTGTAGGAAAACAATAAGTAAAAGAAAACATGCAGGGGGCTCATACCTGCAATCCTATTACCATGCAGGGTATGGGGCACCTGTAAGGACAGGTTAGGAAGGCCAGCTTGGGCAAGGCACTTAAAAGAAAGATTAAGCCAGGCTGTAAAGATGGCTCAGTGGTTAAGAGCACCGACTAGTCTTGCAGAGGACCTGGGTTCGAATCCCAGCACCCACATGGCGGCTAAGAACTGCCTTTAAGCTGGATGTGGTGGTGCACGCCTTTAATCCTATCACTGTGGAGGCAGAGGCAGTCAGATCTCTGTGAGTTCCAGGCCAGCTGGGGCTATAGGGAGACCCTGTCTTCAAAAAGACAAAAAAAAAAAAAAAAAAAGATTAAGTCAGGCATGGTGGTACAGGCCTTTGATCACAGCACTCAGGAGGCAGAGGCAGGCTGATCTTTGTGAGTTTGAGGCCAGCCTGGTCTACACAGTGAGTTCCCAGCCATCCAGGGGTTACACAGTAAGACCCTGTTTAGAATAAGAAAGATCAGATAATATCAGATGAGGTTTTGCAGTAAAGAACCACATATCAGATATTGTTCTCTCTCTCTCTCTCTCTCTCTCTCTCTCTCTCTCTCTCTCTCTCTCTCTCTCTCTGTGTCTGTATGTGTGTGTCTGTATGTGTGTGTCTGTGTATGTGAGACAAGGTTTCATGTAGCTCGGACTAACCTCAAACTTACCATCCAGCTGAGGATGACTTTGAACTCCTGATGCTCCTGCCTCCACCTCCCAAGGGCAGGATTACAGGTGTGTGCCATCAAGACTGGTGGGGATGGAACCCCAGACTTCACATATGCTAGGTAAGCCCTCTACCAAGAGAGCTAGTTTTCTAGCAAGGCATTCTTTTGGACGATTCTATTGTGAGATAGTGTCTCACTGTGTAACCCATCCATCCTGTCCAGAAACTCACAGCAATACTTCTCATTCTCACAGAGTACTGGGATCAAAGGCCTGACCTCCATGCCCAGCTAACATCAGGCATTCTTGGTAGGTTTTGGTTTTAGGGTTTGTTTGTTTTTTTTGATGTAGTACTGGGGTTGAACTAAAGGCTTTCCTACATATATTAGGTGAGTCTGCCACTGAGTTATAACCCAGCCCACATCAGGTATTCTTAGAGAAGGCAAGCAATTACAAAGACAGGGTGGTGCATCTATACATGTATCAGGAGAGGTCCTGCAATGTGGCCCAGACTGTCCTTGAACTCTCAGCAATCCTCTTTCCTCAGCGTCCCAAATGCTGGGATTACAGGTAGGAGCTACCATACCCAGCATAAAGACACCCCTGTTGAAGGTAGAACAGGAGAGCTGAGGATGGTGAGCGACCTTGGGAGCAGCAAGGGACCACCATTTAGAGTGGGACAGTGACAGTGACCACTGAACAGAGTTCCTGCAGTGGCTAAGAAACAATCTCCAAGTCACCATCATTCACTGAGTACCTACCAGGTTCCGGGCACTGCTGCATTCTTCCAAGTCCATATTAGCCCAGATTTATCCATGAAGAAACAAAGGCTCTGCTAGGATCAGTGAAATGCCAAAATACACAATTAGTATACGACAGAACTAGGATTTTACTCCAGGTTGATCTAATGTCAAAGATTGTCCACTCTTCCCTTAGCTTTCAGAGAATTTATAGGCGTGGTAGCACACACCTTTAATCCTATCACTAGGGAGGCAGAGGCAGGCAGGAGGTCAGCCTGTTCTGCGTAGCAAGTTCTAGGCCAACTATAGCTACAGGGAGACCCTGTCTCAAAAAAAAGAAAGGAAGAAGGAAAGAAGGAAGGGAGGGGGAGAGAGGGAGAGGAAGAGGAAGATGAAGAGGGAGAGAGAGAGAGAGAGAGAGAGAGAGAGAGAGAGAGAGAGAGAATACACTTAAAAACCTCTGCCCTCTGGATATGCCCATATCAGTGAAGCAGATCAAAGAACATCCAGCCAAGGAAATACATAGCTCCTTAAGGAAAAAGAAAAGCAAAACAAAACAAAAAAACTTAATGGGGCTGGAGAGATGGCTCACCAGTTAGGAGCACGGGCTGCTCTTCCAAAGGACCCGAGTTCAGTTCTTAGCACCTACATGGTAGGCAACAACCATTCATAATTTCAGTTCCAGAGGATCCAACACTCTTTTCTGGCCTCTGGGCATTGCACACATCTGGTGCACATACATACATGCAGACAAAACATCGGCACACATAAAACAAAGATAAATGTTCTTTGAATTTGTACGGGTGTGTGTGTGTGTGTGTGTGTGTGTGTGTGTGTGTGTGTTCATGACTGTAATACAGGTGCAGGAGTGCCACGGTGAACGAATGAAGGCCAGAGGACAATCTTGGCTGTTGGTCCTTGCCTCTCACCTAGCTTGAGACCTGTCTTTTTCTTGTTTGCAGTTGTGTCCACCAGGTTAGTTGGCTTATAGGCTGCTGGGGGTTCTCCTGTCTCTACCTCCCATCTCTCCATAGGAAAGCTGGAATTACAGAGGCATACTACTGGGTCCTTTGGAAGAGCAGCCAGTGTTCTTAACTACTGAGCCATTTCTCCAGCCCCAATATCCATGGAATTTTGGTGGTCATTTGTCCTCTGCTTGTTTCCTGCTGAGTGGGGGTGATGAGGAAGTTTGGGGAATAAAATGTTGACGTGATGAGAAATGTAACTTTTTGTTTCCTTTTTGGTGGGATGGTTAAAGAAAGATGGTTATAAGAATATAGTATACACCTTCAATCCCAATACTCAGAAGGCAGAGATCTCTGTGAGTGCAGGGCCCTGCCCTATCTGCAGAGCCAGTCCTAGGCCAGTTAGGGCTGTACAGTGAGACCCTGTCTCAAAAGCAGCAGTAACAACAACAACAAAAACAAAAACAGATGACTTGTTGCTGATTTGGGGGTATGTTCAAATAGTTTCTGAATGCATGGCATAATTGCTTAAATCCCCAATAGGTTCCTATTAGCATCCTTATGGGTATTGATCAAGATCTTACTTATTTTATTCACTTAAAAATTGTATGACTGTGTATGCGCCTGCATGTGCACAAGTTGGCCTGAGGAGGATGTCAGTTGTCTTCCTCTATCACTCTCTGCCTATTACTTTGAGGCAGGGTCTTTCCCTGAACTTGGGTCAAGTGCCTTCCCAGCTAGGCTGGAAGCCAGCAAGCCCCAGTGATCATCCTGACTCCATCCCACTGGAGCTGGGGTTACAGGCATGGGCCTGGATACTCAACGTGTTACATGGGTGCTGGGATCTGAATTCCAGTTCTCATGACTGCAGGGCAAGAGCTCTTAACCACTGAGCCATCCCTGCAGCCCCTGATCCTAATTTTTTTAATTCCCTTAAGGATGGGCTTACTGCCAAATGCCATCATGAAAAAGAAAGGTCAGATTCCAGGATGAAAGTCATTTTCTGAGGCAGAAATCTTTAGGGAGTCTGGGAAGTGTGTGTGTGTGTGTGTGTGTGTGTGTGTGTGTGTGTGCTCTGATGTGGAACTCTTTGACTGATGGGTTGATTGATTTTTTAGTTTTTGATACAGGGTTTCCCTATAGTACCAGCTTGGCTGGCCTGTAACTTGCTATATAAACCAGGCTGGCCTTTTTAAATTTTATGTGTGTTTTGCCTGCATGTATATGTATACCGTGCATGTGCAGTGCCTGTGGAGCCCAGAAGAGAGTGTCAGAGTCCCTGGAACTGGAGTTACAGATGGTTGTGAGCCATCATGTGGGTGCTGGGAACCAAACTCAGGTCCTCTGCAAGAACAGTCAGTGCTTTTTCTTTTTTAATTTTTTATTATTATTTATCTTTGTATGTGTATGAATGTACTGTCTGCATGCAGGTCTGTGCACCCGTGTCGTGCAATGCCGCGGAGGTCAGAAGAGGGTCTCGGATTCCCCTGGAACTGGAGTTCTCCTGGAATTGGAGTTACAGATGGTTCTTAGCCGCCATGTGGGTGCTGGGGATCGAACCCGGGTCCTCTGCAAGACCGTCGGTGCTCTTAACCGTTAGGCTATCTCTCCAGTCCCCCAGTCAGTGCTTTTAACCACTGTATCCTCAGGTGGATTGGTACCCAGGGCTGTGTCAGAGCATGGCTCAGCATAATTCTCACTATACTTGAGAAGCAGAGACACACATCTCAGACTTCAGGAACACCCTACCAATTCACCAGAGCTCCCCAAAACTCTAAGTCAGGAGTATCTTTTGTTCTGAAGAAGTACCTTGTCCTGCATCTCCCTTGGGCTGGCCCGAGACAGCACTACTGCACCTAGTAGTGCCTCCCTTCATCCCAAGAAGACCTAAGGGCAGCTACTTTCTCGGATCTGTGACCAAGATTCCCAAAAAGGGCATTGCACAGGTTTTTGTGCTAGGCGTGTTGACACCTACCCGTGATTGCAGTGCTCAGGAGGCTGTGGCAGGGGCATTTTGAGTCCAAGGTCATCTGGGCTACATAATAAGAACCTGTTTTTGTTTTAAATGAAGGGCTGGGGGGTTGGAGAGATGGCTCAGTGGTTGAGTGCCCTGACTGCTCTTGCAGAGGACCCAGGTTCCATTCCCAGCACCCACATGGCAGCTAAGAACTGTCTTTAAACCAGGCATTGTGGCGCACACCTTTAATCCTAGCACTTGGGACACAGAGGCAGGCAGATTTCTGTGAGTTCGAGGCCAGCCTGGTCTGCAAGGTGAATTCCAGGCCAACTGGGGCTACAGGGAGACCATGTCTCCGAAAAATAAATTAAATAAATAAATAAATAAATAAATAAATAAATGGCTGGGGAGATGGCTCAGTTGATAAAAATGCTTGTCATGCCAGCACAAGGATCTGAGTTTGATCCTCAGAGCCATGAGAAAAAGCAGGTTCAGTCCGGCATGGCGGCACAGGCCTTTAATCCCAGCACTCAGGAGGTTTAAGCAGGCGGATCTCTGTGAGTTCAAGGCAGGCTCTTATAATCCCAGCACTGAGGAGGCCTGTAGCCAACCTAGCCTATGTAGTGAGCTCTAGGCCAATAAAAGACCCTGTCTTGAAAATAAAGATAGATGTCTGAGGAATGACATTAGAGGTTATCTTCCAGATGCCACATGCAGGGGTGTATACATGCATCTATACACATACAAACACCACACACACACACGCATGCACACATGCATGCACAAAAATCAAATACATTTTTTAAAACACTTTGGTTTGTACAAGTTTTGTGTGTATATATGTACATGTGTATAGGTATGCAAATGTGCATGCAGGTATTATGTGTATGTGAGACCAGAGATCAATATCAGGTATATTCCTTGATCACTCTGCACCTTACTTTTTTTTTTTTTTTTTATCTTTTTGAGACAGGGTCTCCCTTTAGTCTCATCTGGCCTGGACCTCACTCTGGGGACCAGGCTGGCCTTGAACTCATAGAGATCCACTTGCCTCTGCCTCCCAAGTGCTAGGATTAAAGGCATGCGCCACCACGCCCGGGTGCACCTTACTTTTTGAGACTGGATGAGCTCACAAGTTGGGATGGACTGGCTGGCCTGCCAGCTCCATGGTTCTGCTGTCTCTGCTCCCTCGGCACTGGGGTCGAAGACCTGCACTGCTGTGCCAGCTTTTACATGGGTGCTGGGGACCTGAACTTGGGTCCTCAGGCTTGCATGGCAAGCTTTGTCCTGACTAAGCCCTCGAAAGCTCCAAGTTTGAGAGGTACTATCAACCAGGAAAGAAACAAAGATTCAAGGAAATTAGTGTTCTCCACGAGCTTTGCATGTTCCAGTTTTCGGAATATCCTTTATCTCAGGTATTTTTCTGAACCACCTGGGAAACTGTGCCTACCCCCCCCCCCGACCCTTTTGCAGATAAGTAAATCCATTCTCGGAGGTGTCAAATAATTTGCCTGACCACACAGCTGGTGAGGGAAGCTGGAAATCCTCACTGAAGCTCTGAAGATCCATCGGGGTCTTAGCTTGCACTCTCCTCAGCCCAGCTCTCTCTCCTCACATCTCCCCTGCAGGTACTTCAAGTCATGCCGTCTGACAGCTTCTTCTTTTCCATTGTCCGAGATCCAGCAGCTCTGGCCCGCTCTGCCTTCTCCTATTATAAATCAGCTTCAGCTGCCTTCCGAAAGGCACCATCTTTGGCTGCCTTCCTGTCCAATCCTCGAGCCTACTACCAACCTGGGGTCCATGGCAACCACTATGCCCGAAACTTACTATGGTTTGACTTTGGTTTGCCCTTCCCCCCAGAGCTGAAGACCAAGAGAGCAAATCCTCATCTTCCCAAAGATTCCACCTCCCTCCAGCTGCAGGTCCTGCCTTCTGGTGCTGGCCCTGGATCCCAAACTCTAGATCCTAAGGCTCTCGTCCAGCCTGTTACCACACTTGCTGATGGTCACAGCCAGCCAGCCAGCACTGCCTCTTCAGATTTGAGGTCTTCATCTTTCATCCAGTGGGGTCTTGCTTGGTTGGACTCTGTCTTTGATCTGGTTATGGTGGCTGAGTACTTTGATGAGTCACTGGTTCTGCTGGCAGATGCCCTATGCTGGGGTCTGGATGATGTGGTGGGCTTCATGCACAATGCCCAGGCTGGGAGGGAGCAGAGACTCAGTGCTGCCAGCAAAAACCCGCAGACTGCTCAAGACTGGCACCTGACTGCACAGGCCCGAGCTTGGAACAACCTAGACTGGGCTCTTTACATTCACTTCAACCGTAGTCTGTGGGCACGGATAGAGCAATATGGCCACAGACGGCTACAACGTGCTGTGGCTGAGCTCCGTGCTCGCAGAGAAGCTCTGGCTAAACACTGCCTGGTAGGGGGTGAGGCTTTAGACCCCAAATACATCACCAACAAAATGTTCCGTCCATTCCAGTTTGGTTCAGCTAAGGTTTTGGGCTATGTACTTCAGAGTGGACTGAGCCAGCAAGACCGAGAGGAATGTGAACGCCTAGCTACCCCGGAACTACAGTATAAGGACAAACTTGATGCAAAGCAGTTCCCACGTGCTGACTCCCAGCGTTTCAAGACTTCAAAGCTACTGTCCCCATAGGCATCAAACTACATATTAGGACACATGTGATGAAGGGGGTGGGGGTAGGGGTGGAGGGGGTCCCATGAGCAATCTCTCTTTTTCTTCGAAGGGATGGAAACTTTGCCCTGAGGTGATCCTGGAGTTGTCTGGCATTTTTTGTGGGAATCTCACAGTACCTCCCTCCATCACCCACTTTGCCTCCTCAAGCCCCAAAGCAGCTTCATGTAGCAGTACCCCAAAAGCCCCCTAGAGGAGCAAAAGATGGAAGTGAGCCACAGAAAGTTTGGGGCATTGTTGAGTTGGACTGATATGTCCATTTCTCTATGAAATATTTGTTATAAGGCTATGTTGATTTCACTGTGAAAGTGCTTGTTGAATGAATACGTACTATGAAATGTTTATTTTATTTATCTGGGGCTCTGGAAAGGGGAGGGATGGAGAATCTTTTGGGCAGAAATTGGGCTGGAAAGGGGTTCTTTCAATATTTCTTCCAGGCTGAAGAATATAGCCCAGGGGTACCATGACTGGCTAGCATGAGGCCCAGTTACACCAGTAACACACACACACACAAACACACACGCACACGCAAGCACACGCACGCACACACATATACATACCCCAACAAAAACAGAAACCCAAGTTAAAGAGGGCTTGGGATGTAGCTCAGTTGGTAGAACTGTAATAGGGTAATTTCGCCAGAGAAGACCACAAAATAAGGCCAATAGAAAGTCTTTAGTTAGCTGACGACTACATACCAGACCCCTGTCCAGGATGTGTAGCTCAGAGTCACAGTTGGGTGGCATTTATATAGGAAGTTCCCAAGCTTAGAGGTGGTAAGTCCCTCTAACAATCCCTATTCTCTAAAAGCAAGCCAAGCATAAAGTACAGAAGCCATGCAGAATGAGTTAGTTTCTAAGCAACCAGGTACATGCTGACCTGTTCTCAAAACTCCTGCCCCAGTTCATTTGAATTAGACTTTTCTTTTATTCCCTTATTCCCATACTTTGAGTTAAGTTTAAACTACTGGACTCAGCTGAGGCTCATAATATGGCATAGCTATGGGCAACTTGAGGTGTCTTATCACAGAATGCTTGCCTGGAATGCATGAAGACCTGGGTTCAGTCCTCAGCACTGCATAAATCAAGTCTAGTGGCATCACAACACCAGAGAAGCAAAGGCAGGAGGACCAGAGTTCATTCTCAGCTATATATGGAGTTTGAAGTCAGCCTGATCTACATGAGACCCTGCTAAGAGAGAGTGGATCTTTTTGAGATCATGGCCTGGGAAAGAAAGAAGAAAGGAAGAAAGGGAGGGAGGGAAGGAAGGCAGAGGAGGAAAAGGAAGGCAAGGGAAGGGAACAGAAAGGAAGGGAAGGGAAGGGAGGGGAGAGGAGGGAGAAGGAGAGAGGGAGGGGGAGAAGAGGGGACTGAAGACATGGCTCAGCAGTTAAGAACACTGGCTGCTCTTACAGAGGACCTAGGTTCAGTTCCCAGCACCCACATGGGAGCTAACAACCATCTTTGATTTCAGTTCCATGGGATCCAACAGTCTTTTGGGCTCTGTATGCATTGCATACACAAGTGCACTTACACACATGCAAGCAAAATACTCATACACGTAAAAATTTTTAAATTAAGTTGTTTTTTTTTTTAAGGAGGGGCTGGAAAGATGGATCAGTGGTTAAGGGTAATGGTTGCTCTTGCAGAGGGCCTGGGTTCCATTCCCAGAACCCACCTGGCAGCAAATAACCGTCTGAAACTCCAGTTCACACGACTCCCTCTTCTGACCTCTGAGGGCACTGCATGACACAGGTATAATGCATGCAGACAATACAATCATACATATAAAATAAAAATGAATAAAAGTTTTTTTGGGGGTATTTTGAGAGAGGGTCTTCCTTTAAGCCCCAGCTAGTCTGGAGCTCACTCTGTAGACCAGGCTGGCCTTGAACTCACAGAGATCCGCCTGCCTCTGCCTCCTGAGTGCTGGGATTTAAAGGCGTGCACCACCACGCCCGGCAGTAAAGACGGTTCTTAGCTGCCAAGTGGGTGCTGGGAATCGAACCTGGGTCCTCTGCAAGAGCAGTCAGTGCTCTTAACCGCTGAGCCATCTCTCCAGCCCCCACGAAATAGTTTTTATTTTTTCTAATGTGTATGAATGTACTGTCTGCATGTAGGTTTGTGCACCCGTGTCGTGCAATGCCGCGGAGGTCAGAAGAGGGCGTCGAATTCCCCTGGAACTGGAGCCAAAGACGGTTCTTAGCCGCCATATGGGTGCTGGGAATCGAACTCAGGACCTCTGCAAGAGCAGTCAGCGTTCTCAACCGCTGAGCCATCTCTCCAGCCCCAAAATAGTTTTTAAAAATAAGAGGAAGGGAGGAAAAATAAACAATCGAAAGGGAGGAAAGGAAAAAAATAAATTCCTTCTAAAGGAAAGGAAGGAACGGGGGGGAAGAGCGAGCGAGCGAGCGAGCGAGCGAGCGAGCGAGAGAGAGAGAGAGAGAGAGAGAGAGAGAGAGAGAGAGAGAGAGAGACAGGCAGAAGGGGGGAGAGAGGAAATCTTCCCCCAAAAAACCTTTCAGTGGAAGCTGACCCCCGGCTCCAGACCCCGCCCATCCATGGAACCCCTGAGGCCCCGCCCCTTCCCTTCAGCTTCCGGTTTCTCTCCTCTCATTCAGCCCCTCGCACTAGTTCCGGCGTTTGCGGGTCTGGGTTCCGGGTTGGTTTCCCTGGTTTCCGGCCGGGCTTGAGACTCGGGCGGCCGGGCCCTCGAGTGTTGGGACTCGCCGGTCGAGCTCCCGCCGGTTGGGTTGCTCGTTCCGGTCTCCATCCTGTCCCCGCCGCGCTCCCCGTCCATGGAGTCCCAGTGCGACTATTCGATGTACTTCCCGGCGGTGCCGCTGCCGCCGCGCGCGGAGCTGGCGGGGGACCCGGGCCGGTACCGGGCGCTGCCCCGGCGGAACCATCTGTACCTGGGGGAGACTGTCCGCTTCCTGCTGGTGCTGCGCTGCCGGGGCGGCACGGGGGTCGGCGTCGGAGCCGGCGCGGCCTTGGCTTCCCGGGGGGCCTGGACGGAACTGGCGACCGCCCTGGCCGCCCTGGCCTCTGTCAGCGCGGGAGGAGGGCTGCCAGGGGGCGGTGGCCCCGGCGACCAGGATGCTGAGCCCCCTGGGGGAGGGGACCCGGGGGGCGGGGGCTTGTTCAGAGGCTGCAGCCCCCTTCTCACCCACGGCCCGGGGCCGGCTACCTCAGGGGGAGCGACCACGGTGAGGATCTCTGGGTGACCAGGGCGGAGGGGCGGTTTGCTGCAGTGTCAGAGGCAGTTTGGGAGATGAACGCCCGGGGGACTTCAGGCCAGTGGCATGTGACAGCTAAGGGAGGGAGGACATAAAGGATTGCCCTGCCTTGCAGAGGGACCCAAGACAGGAGGCAGATGACAGCGAGGGGAGGGCATAAAATGAGAGGACCTGTCCCATCCTGCAGAGGCCGAAAGGACCCCCATGACTTCTTCCCCCTTTCACATCCCCTAGCTGCCTGTGGAGGAACCGATTGTGTCCACAGACGAGGTCATCTTCCCACTCACTGTTTCACTGGATAGACTGCCCCCAGGGACACCCAAGGCCAAGGTAGGATGACAAAGCTGGAGCTGGTGCCCTAGAATTCAGATGATTACTCCCTGTGACTGAGGCCCCATGTCTCCTCTACCTAGATTGTAGTGACAGTGTGGAAGCGGGAGGTTGAGGCACCAGAAGTTAGAGATCAAGGCTACCTGCGATTACTTCAGACCCGATCTCCTGGGGAAACCTTCCGGGGAGAGCAGAGCGCCTTCAAGGCTCAAGGTGGGGAAGAGGATTTCAAAGGCTGGATCCTGGAAGGGAGGTAGATCAGAGGGGCCACACTGGAAGGTGAGAACTGCCCTGATTTTTTGCCTCATCCTCTCTGCAGTGAGCACCCTGCTGACGCTACTGCCCCCTCCGGTTCTGAAATGCCGGCAGTTCACTGTGGCTGGAAAACACTTGACCGTCCTCAAGGGTGAGTGGCAGCAAGGGAATAGATTGGAGGGCAGGTAGTTTCTCAGAAGTGGCTCCATTGTGCCTGCCGAAGGTAGGGTCTGACGGAGGTCTTCCTACTCTGAACTGGGCTCTCTGCTCTCACAGTGCTGAACAGTTCTTCTCAGGAGGAGATCTCCATCTGGGATATCCGAATCCTCCCCAACTTCAATGCCAGCTACCTACCTGTCATGCCTGACGGCTCTGTGCTGCTGGTGGACAATGTCTGGTGAGGTCCTGGGGAGTAGTGGGCAGGACTTCTCAATGGTGGGAACAGAGATGGGGCATGAGGAGCTCATGCCCTGTCCTCTCTCTTCTGAACTAGTCACCAGTCTGGGGAAGTCTCCATGGGCTCCTTCTGTCGGCTTCCTGGTACCTCTGGCTACTTCCCCTGTCCACTTCGTGCCCTGGAGGAACACAACTTCCTGTTTCAGCTGAGAGGGGGTGAGCAGCCCCCTCCAGGGGCCAAGGAGGTGAGCTGCTGCGTTCATGGGAATGTAAGTCAGTGGGAGCTGGGGATTGAGTGCTTGCCTAGCATGCGCGAAGAGCTGAGTTCTACCCTCAGCCCTGCATAAACCATGATCCTAGCATTTAAGAGGTGGACACAGGAGGATCAGAAGTTCAAAGTCATCCCCAGTTACATAAGGAGTTAGAGGCCAACCTGGGTTATATGAGACCTGGTCTCAAGGAAAAAAAAAAAAAAACAGAAGGAAAAGGCCACAAGCCTAAGAGAAAATGGAACATGGGAAGTCTCCCTTTGTCCTGTCTGTAGGGCCTTGAAGTCCCCCTGATCGCTGTGGTTCAGTGGTCCACCCCAAAGCTGCCCTTCACCCAGAGCATCTACACCCACTATCGGTAAGTGTGTGGTAGATGCGCCAGGCCCTTCCTACTCACCTCTGCCTGACACACACATCCAGCTTTCCTCTCCCACTGCTCCTAGCCTACCCAGTGTCCGCCTAGACCGCCCCTGCTTTGTGATGACTGCTTCTTGTGAGTCCCCTGTTCGGACCTACGAGCGTTTCACTGTCACCTACACGCTGCTCAACAATCTCCAAGACTTCCTCGCTGTGAGGCTTGTGTGGACCCCGGAACATGCACAGGCTGGTGGGTCACCTGCCAGGCCAAGACCTTGTCTCTTGGGAGGGGCAGGGAAAGGAAGAACAAGGGGTAGGACAGTGAGGTGAGCTCAGATTCTGGTACCAGCCCCAGCACAGTAGGGTGTCTGGCACTTGGATGGCTCTGTTCTGTGTCTGGCTGGTTTTCCCAGGGTCACAGATGGAGAGTCAAGATAGGCAATGGGCAGAGACACAGGCCTGTGCTTTGTAGTACAAGTTTTACTTTGCTCATTTACAAGCTGTGTGACCTCAGGTAAGTTATTTCATCTCTCTGGACTTCTGTCTGCTGTAAAACAAATGCCCTCATGGATTTCTGTGTCTATTAATAAGTTAGTACACATTATGGTTAGAGCAGACTTTAGCATTCATTGTTAGCTGTCCCGCCCCAACCCTCAGCATAGGTAACATTTACTCAGTTTACTCCACAGAACACCTTTCGGATCAAACAGCTGTGCTGCTGAAGGCGTTTGCTGAGGAAGGCTGTCCAGTGTTCATGGGTTCCTGTTTCTGCCCCCAGGGAAGCAGCTGTGTGAGGAAGAGCGCCGGGCCATGCAAGCAGCCCTTGACTCCATCGTCTGCCACACGCCCCTCAACAGCCTGGGCTTCTCCCGGAAGGGCAGTGCACTCACCTTCAGTGTGGCCTTCCAGGCCCTGAGGACAGGGCTCTTTGAGGTGGGCCTGATGTTGGGTGGAGCAGTTGGGAATTGCTAGAAAGCTGGGCAGAGGGAATCTTGCTGTGTGGGAAGGTCTGGGCCCAGAGGGTCAGCTGCCATGTTGAATCCATGTCTTCCCACCCAGCTGAGCCAGCACATGAAACTGAAGCTCCAGTTCACTGCCAGTGTGTCCCACCCTCCGCCTGAGGCCCGGCCCCTGTCCCGCAAAAGCAGCCCCAGCAGCCCTGCTGTCCGGGACCTGGTGGAGAGGCACCAGGCCAGCCTGGGACGCTCACAGTCCTTCTCCCACCAGCAGCCTTCCCGCAGTCACCTCATGAGGTAGGAACCTGACACATGGCCCTGGCTGAGAAGGGAGCTGGGAGGGACACTGGACCCTCAAGCCCACAGCCTTTGTCTTCTTCCAGGTCGGGCAGTGTGATGGAACGCAGGGCCATCACACCCCCTGTGGCCTCCCCTGTTGGCCGTCCCCTCTACCTGCCCCCAGACAAGGCTGTGCTTTCTCTGGATAAGATTGCCAAGCGGGAGTGCAAAGTCCTGGTGGTGGAGCCTGTTAAGTAGCAGTGGCGAGCTGCTCTGCTTCCGTTCACTCCAGAATCCTAAAGCCCCAGGAGGGCTCCTTGCTCCCAGCCTGTGCCTCCCCCAATACCTCCCACTGTGGGCAGAGGCCTGGCAGGGCTGTCTGTCTGTGTCTGCTGTGAGGGACGAGGGCAGGAGCCGTGAAGTGGGCTGTGTGGCTGCAGCTCAGCCAACAGTGTTCCCCAAGTTCTCATGGGGGGGCTGGCCCCACCCTAGGCTGGTAAGGGCTGCTTGGCCCCTGCCCTTCACCTTGTTCCTTGTCCTCAGTTTACAGAGTATTTTCTCATTCCTATTACGTTCTCTCTGCTTCTGAAATTCCCTCCCACCCACCCGCAGGGCTGAGATTAGAGGGTGGTAGTGGTAAAGGGACCCCGACAATGACAATGATTCTGCTGTCTCAGGGGTTGGGGACATAGCTAGGTGGCCTCCTTCTGCCCCTCATGTTTACGTTGGCAGCCTGAAGCACTTTAAGTTCTCTTTTTTTTTTCCTTCCTTCCTTCCTTCCCTTTTCCTTCTTTCTCCTTCCTTCCTTCCTTTCTTTTCTTTCTCTTTTCCTTCTTTTTTCGTCTGTTCCTATAACTTATTCTCCAACCACAGTCTCTAACTGAAATAAGACTATTAAATGCCTGTCAAAGAGGGACAATGGGTGTTGCCTGTGTTGTTGACCTCAGGGTGATCGCATTCAGCATGCAACAGTCATGCTGTCCTTGTTTCTCTAATTGGTTTCAAGAAGATGTGGCTAAGCTATCTAGGCTGGAACCTATGATGCAGCCCAGGCTATCTGGAGTTCTTGGTCTTCCTAACTCACCTCTCAAGTGCTGGGACTGCGAGTGCGTGCCACCATTCCTGGCTCCAGTTCCCACTTTTATGGTGCCCAGGGTGGTCTTGTACCACTGAAGTGTGTGACTGTCTCCCAAGAAGGCACAAGGTGTAACCAGCACCCAACTGCAACCTATTCCATACACACATCCTGAGCACTGGAAGGTTGGACGGTGTTTATTAGAAGGAAGGAAAGGAGAGGGTCCCCTTGCCAGAGTTCCCCTTAACGCAGCAGTCTCCAAGCCTCCATCCCTTGGGTGGGGGTCAGGAGGTGGTGAGCACAAGCCCCTAGTTCCACAGCAAATCCAAAAAAGGTAGAGGACAGGTGTCATCGCAGGCTGAGATCCAGTCTGTTTCTCCAAGCCTTGCCCTCTGCAGGCTCAGACATCAATGGGCTCCCGACCTCGGTTCTGCCTCTTCACCACAAACACTCTCTGTCCTGACACAGTCACCAGCAGCGTGTGTTCTCCAAAGACCACTGCAGGGGAGACACACCTTCCCCCACCCAGGAGAGGGAAGGAAGCATAGAGTTAGTGGGTGCAGCAGCCTCCAGGAAAGTCACACCTAAATTAGCAGGGATGGGGGAGACAAAGCAATTCTGCAGCTGAAGGTGGAGAGACGGGAGAGGGCTGTGAAGTCTCCTTCTTGGGCTCACTCAGGTCTCGCACTAGGGAGTCTCAAACAAGGTAGTAAGATGAACCAGGACCCCAGGAGTCAGTGGGAGGGAGACGGACAGGCAGAGAAGCCTCTAGAAGCAACCTCCCTGCAGGGGGAAGGAAAGGCTCACCAGACAGGCGCTTGAATGGGACGTTCGTGCTGTGGTGCAGCCGGAAGCCACAGGCCGTGCTGACCAGCTCTGAGATAGCGCTGGCCGCCTGCTCATCATTCTCAAGGTCCCCGGATGACTGTATGTGGGTGGAGGGGGCGGCGGTGAGAGCACAGAACTGGGAGAACTAACTGGTCAGGTACCTAAGGTCTCCCTTTATACTTTCTCAGAGCCCTAAGTCACCTACCTTTAGGGGAAATCCCACTGAAAACCTTACAGTTTTGCCTTCCATTTCCTATCCTGTTTCTCATCCTTAAATATGGGCATCACTTGTAACTCTGCAAATACTCAGACTGGAGATCAAACCCAGGGCCTTGGGTGTGCTCACCAAGTGCTCTATTGCTGTGCCACCCCCCCCCATCCCCTCACTGTGGGAATTCTAGGCAGGTGCTCTACCACTGAGCTAAATGCTAGTCCTTGAAGGGTCCACTTTATTCCCAGTCTCCCCACTTGCTGCCCTGTCTGCAGAATATGAAGTAAACACCCGCTTTGGCCTTGAAGCTTTCTCTGGCTACTCCTTGCACTGGGGAAGTGATGTTACAGTAGGCCATGCTTCTTTTCTGGTCACTGTCTCAGCTTTCCCTCTGACCACTTTTATGTGGGCTCCTTGCTAGGTTTAGTTTCCTCTGCTGTCAGTTTCTCCATCTGTATATTGGGGTTAACAGGACCTATTTTATGAGCTTGTGAGGGTTACATAAGACAATGAAAGATCTTAGAAAAAGTCTTATACAAGAAACTTACAGAACTGGTAGCATTTGACCTCAAATTGTCTAGAGTCAGGTCATCAGAATTCCCCTTAGCCACCCCCCCCATCATCTTCCTTTTTTTATTTATTTGTTTTAGCACCATATTTTTCTGGGTTTCCCAGTTCAAAGTCCTACTGGATGAGTATCTTCAGGAAGGTAACCCACAAAAATAGTTATTGCCAACATATTTCAGCACTTTTTAAAAATTTATATTTCAGCACTTTTTTTTTTAATTTATATTTCAGCACTTCTAAGATGTCTTCTAAGAGCATGAGGACTTGTGTTCAAATCTGCAGCCAGGTGTGGTTACACTTACACCTGGAACCCCAGCACTGTGGGCGGTTAGGGATGCAGAGAGAATTGCTGGAGCTTGCTGGCTGACAGCCTAGCTCTAGGTTCAGTGAGAGACTGCTTTGAGGAGGTAAAATGGAGATGACAGAGCAGGACATCCGGTGTCCTCTGCCTTCCACACATACCACACACACACTAAAAAAATAAATGTCTTCTGTCCTTGCTCTTTACTGCCACCAGCCCAATTTCCAATCAAGGTTATTCCCCTGGAAGTCTTGCCAAACCATTTAAGTGGGTCATGTTTTCGTTCAACAATCCTTCAAATAACCTTCAAGATCAGTCCCAAATTGTTCAATCTGGGCATGGAGAGATGGCTCAATGGTTAAGAGCACTAGCTGGTCTCCGAACAGGTCCCGCATTCCATTCTCAGCACCCATATGGCAGCTAACAACTGTCTGTAACACCAGTTCTAAGGATCCAACACCCTCTTCTGGCCTCCATGGGCACTGTATGACATGGGTGCACTTACGTACATGCAGGCAAAACACACACATAAAATAACTTTAAAAGAGGCTCAAGCAAGCCTTGGCAAGTCCTCTACTGTCTAATTCTTACTATAGCTTCCTTCCTGCTCCAACCTTTCACTTTTTCTTTAAAAATTTTTTTATTTTTTATTTAATGTGTATGAGTGTTTTGTGTATATGTAAGCCTGTGTGCAATGCCTGTGGACACCAGAAGGGGGGGTTGGATCCCCTGGAACTAGATTTACAGACAGTTGTTAGTTGCCATGTGGATACTGGGAACTGAATCTGGCTCCTCTGCAAGAGCAGTCTGTGCTCTTAACCACTAAGCTCTCTCTCCAGCCCGTCCCAAGCGCTGTCACACTCCAACAATATGTTCAGCTCCCAGCCCTGAATATTCTTTTCCACCCAATCACAGCTTTCTTGAAGCTCATCCTGCCTGTAGGAAAGTCTTGCCATAAAACAAATCATAGGGGCAGACAAGGTGGCTTCGTAGATAAAGGTGCTTGCCCCCAGGCCTAATAACCTGAGTTCTATGCCCAGGACCCACATGGTAGAGGGAGAGAATCAACTTCTGCAAGTTGTCCTGTGACCTTCACATATGCACCTGCCATGTACACATACCCACCTAACACAAATATGTTTTTAAAAGATAAAACAACAAGCCGGGCGTGGTGGTGCATGCCTTTAATCCTAGCACTTGGGAGGCAGAGGCAGGCGGATCTTTGTGAGTTCAAGGCCAGCCTGGTCTACAGAGTGAGTTCCAGGACAGCTGGGGCTACAGGGAGACCCTGTCTCGAAAAGACAAAAAGAAAAAAAAAGAAAAAGAAAAAAATAAAAGATAAAGGAATACTAGCAATGGTTAGTTAACAAAGGTGTAACTAGTATGATTTTGATAAAGTTGGTAAACAAAGGTGTAACAAAGGTGTAACTAGTATGATTTTGGTAAAGTTAACAAAGATGTGTATGATTGTCGATTATTGAAAAGTTTGGTTAACTTTTTTTTTTTTTTTTTTTTTTTTTTTGGTCTTTTTGAGACAGAGTCTCCCTATAGCCCCAGCTGTATGTACTATGTATACCAGCCTGGCCTTGAACTCACAGAGATCTGCCTGCCTCTGCCTCTGCCTCCCGAGTGCTGGGGATTGAACCTAGTGCTTCATGAATACTGGGCAAACTCTACCTACAGCCTGGGCTACATCCCCAGACTTCGGTAATAAAATTCTTTTACCAAAAAAACAAGCGACTTAGGTTTCCAAGCATTAATTAGTACTATATGCCAAGCAGGACACCGGACTAAAATAGAGCCAATTGGTCGAAATTGACAATATTGACAATATTAGAAGGGGGTTCCGAGCCATGAGTCTCAAAAGCCTCTCTCCCCGCGCCCTTTCCCAGAACGCACCGCCAACACAGCACCTTCGCTCAGCACCAGGTAGCCGAGCTGGTCAGGGATTCGCTCCAGCCCCTGGGTCAGTGCAGAAGTCTAGTGGGTAAAGAGGCAGGAAGTGAGAAGCATGCAGGAGGACCGAGCCCTGCAGACCCATCTCTCTTGGAGATGGCCCTTTCAGACCCTCTTCAGTGGCCTGCAACACTGATCTTCCTGAATCTCCATCCCCAGTCAGTCTGGGACCCCGGGCTCTTCCAGTTCGCTGGAAGGCGACCCCTTAGTCCTAGCCGCCCTCCCCTCTATCCCCTTCGATCCCGCCCCTGCCACACCAGCTACTCGTACCCAGCCACAGATCACCGGGTCCCAGAGCCCTCCCCGGCCCTGCGCGTCGGCGACCAGCGCATTCCCCATTTCCCCATTCCCTCAGTCCCAGCACGGACCGGAGAGGACCAGTCCTTGAAGGCCATTTTGGGGGACAGAGACACGAGAACCCTAGGCGCACTCCGTGCCTGCGTCCTCACTCACCATCGCAGCCTTAGGTGCAGGGAGAGCTCCCTAGCAGATAGGTAGCTTCCGGCGCACAGCTCCGGTCACGTGGCTCCACCCACCGCCTGCTTTGGGAAACCCGGCTTTAGCCCCGCCCCTAGCATGCCGATTGGTGGGGATCACATCATCAGCCTTCAGCAGCCACTGCGGAGGGCCGCGTCCGGGAGGCGCGGGAGGATTGGTCACATCTCCAGTCCTAGTAGGGAGAGAGCGCGCGGGCCGGGAGGGAGGATGCGCATGCGCTCCTAGGGTTTCTAATAGCCAATCCAGGTTTTGTCATCTAAAGGGAGTTCCCTTGGTTGTCACATTTCATTCTGAAATGAAAGAAAATAGGTTGCATGTGAAAAGGTAAGTCACATGTTACTCTCATGCTTCTCCAAAGCAGCTTTCTGTTTAAGACAAGTATCTGACCTGATTTATTTTTATTATTTTATTATTTTTATTTTATGTGTATGAGTGTACGGCCTGAATATATGTAAGCGCAGTCGTGTTATGCAGTGCCCGCGGAGGTCAGAAGAGGGCAGAAGATCCCATGAAATTGGAATTATGGATGAATCCGCAAGGTGGGTACTGGGGACCAAGTCCAAGTCCTCTGCAAAAGCAGCCAGTGCTCTTAACTGCTAAGTCATTTCCCCCGTCCCATTAAATATATATTATATATAATATAATATATATAATGCATAGGCGTGTTTTGCTTCTGTATATAAGTACACCAAATACATGCCATGCCAGAGGAGGTCAGAAGAGGGTGTTGGATCACCTGGAACTGGAATTATGGCTGGTTGTTAGCTGTTGTATGGGTGCTAGGAATCAAACCCGGATCCTCTGCAAGAACAAGTGCTCCTAACTGTTGAGCCATCTCTCATTCCCCTTATTTATTTTTACTATTATTATTATTATTATTTATTTTTATTTCATGTGCATAAGTGTTTTGCCTGAATATATGTAAGTGCACTATGTGTGTGCGATGCCCACAGAGGCCAGAAGAGGGAGTCAGATCCCCCTAGAACTAGACTCTCAGAGGGGTTGTTAGGTGCCATGTGGGTGGAGGTCCTCTGCAAGAGCAGCCAGTGCTCTTAACTGCAGACCATCTCTCAGGGCACCCCTCCTCCTGTGATTTTTGCCCCTGGTTTGGATAAGGAAACA
The DNA here is from genome assembly GCA_009823505.1 of Rhizomys pruinosus. NCBI lineage: Eukaryota > Metazoa > Chordata > Mammalia > Rodentia > Spalacidae > Rhizomys > Rhizomys pruinosus. The sequence goes on along the minus strand of VZQC01013045.1, from coordinate 1,888,956 downwards.
TTCGATGATGAATTCAGCATTGGCTAGCAGATTCGACTGCAACAGTGTATATTCCAACCAGGAAAAATTAGAAATAGTACCTTTCTGCTACTTTTAGTATATATGAGTGTCACAAAAATATATGTACATGGGCTGGAGAAATGTCTCAATGGTTAAGAGCACTGGCTGTTCTTGCAAAAGACCCAGGTTCAAATCCCAGCACCCACATGGTGTCTGGCAACCATCTATAACTCTAGCTCCAGGACATCCAATGCCTTCTTCTATCCTCCATGGCCATTGGACATGGGTGCATATGCATGCAATACTCACATACAAATAAAATAGAAATAAAGCAAGTGTGTGTACGTGTGTGTGTGTGTGTGTGTGAGAGAGAGAGAGAGAAAGAGAGAGAGAGAGAGAGAGAAAGAGAAAGAGAGAGAGAAAGAGAGAGAGCTTTGGGTTAATTTAGATAGTTCACAGACTTGACAGAGTATCAGTGAGGCTGAGGCAGTATTGATGAATTAAAATGAAGAGTCAGGGGCTGGAGAGATGGCCTAGTGGTTAAGGGCGCCGACTGCTCTTGCAGAGGACCCGGGTTCAATCCCCAGCACCCACATGGCGGCTGAGAACAGTCCATAACTCCAATTCCAGGAGAACTCCAGTTCCAGGGGAATCCAACACCCTCTTCTAACCTCCGAGGCATTGCACGACACGGGTGCACAAACCTACATGCAGACAGTACATTCATACACATAAATAAATAAAAATAATTTAAAAAATGAAGAGTCAATCTAGAAATAGCAACTATTTGCTAGTGAGGATGTGAAAAAGCTGGACTGACAGGATGTAAAACTGCAAATGTTTAGAAACAACAGCACTTCCTCAACAAATTTGTTGCAGTTGCATTATTATCTGTCTGGGGTAAGACAACTAAAGAATTAAAAGATGGGAAAATCTCAGACCAGGAGCAAGCAACAATCTTCTATTGAAAGATAATCACAGGGCTGGAGAGATGGCTCAGCGGTTAAGAGCACTGACTGCTCTTGCAGAGGACCTGGGTTTGATTCTCATCACCCACATGGGGGCTAAGAACCGTCTTTAACTTCAGTTCCAGGGGAATCTGACGCCCTCTTCTGACCTCTGTGGCATTGCACGACACCGGTGCACCAATGTACATGCAGACAGTACACTCATTACACATAAAAAAATATTAATTAAAAAAAAGATAATCACACCTTGCCAGGTGTGGTGGTGCACACCTTTAATCCCAGCACTCTGGAGGCAGAGGCAGGTGGATCTCTGTGAGTTCAAGGCCAGCCTGGTCTACAGAGCAAGTTCTAAGCCAGTTGGGGCTACAGGGAGACCCTGTCTCAAAAAGATAAAAAAAAAAAAAAAAAAAAAAAAAGAAAGAAAGAAAGAAACATAATCACACCTAGCCAGGTGTGATGGCGCATGCCTTTAGTTCCAGCACTGGGGAGGCTGAATCAGGTGGAGCTCTGAGATCAAGGTCAGCTTGGTCTACATAGTTCCAGGCCTGCCCCAGACCCTGTCTCAAAAAGACAGAAAAGAAAGATAATCATAGCCATGCAGATAAAGAATCACTCAGAAAGAAAGCTGAAGCTCTCCACAAGTGGAGATACTGGAACCTGAAACTGAAATCCAGGGTCCCAGGGAAGAATATGAGTTTTAAGGGGTATTTGGTGGGTTCCCCTCCCCTAATTTTGAATTGATCAACTTAAAGCAAAGTGTACCAATAGGCTATGGCTCTGATTGATGTGTGTCCAGGTCTATGTGACTCTAAGCAGATCAGGTGAAGGGGCATGTTAGAACAAGAAGCAGGCAATGTGTCTTCTTTATTACTTCTCAGTGACCCTGTCAGGGTCCCTTACAGCATGCAGTTAGCATATAACCAAATTCCACTCTCCTCCCAAGAGAACTGAAAATACATATCTGTAGAAAAACTTGTACATGAATATTCACAGCTGCCTTACTTATAATATCTGAAAGGTGCAGCAATCCAAATATGACTATAAATGGATAAATAGAATTTGCTGCATATACAAGATAGAATGCTACTAACAAAGGGACAACATAGATGCAGAAAGAAAGAAACCAGATACCCAAGGCCACGTGTTATGTGGTTCCTTCTGTAGAAAATGTTAAGCTGGGAGTGGTGGCACATGCTTGTAATTCAAGCCCTTGAGAAACCAAGGTAGGAGGATTGCAAGTTCGAGACCAAGCTGGGCTGCATAGTGAGCTCTAAGCCAGCCCGAGCTACCACCCACTGAGACCCTGCCTCCAAACTAAAATCTAGACAAATCCAGAAAAGCTGGACACAGATTAGTAGTTGAGAGTAGGGGATTAGGAATTCAGAAGTGGTCATTAATGAGTTTCTTTGGGGGGTGATTAGAATGTTTTGGAATGAGTGTTGAAGACTGCACAACCTTGTGAATGTAATTTGTTTTTGTAGTACTGGGGAGCAAAATCCTCCTGTTTAAGGGGAACTAACTAAATGAAGAAAATGCATGCCTTGAAGCATGAGGTAGGACTGAGGATGTAGCTCAGTGGTAGGGTATATGCTTAGCATAGACAAGGCCCTGCATTCAGTCTGACAAAAAAATAGAAGTAGGACTGACAAGATGGCTCAGTGGGCAGAGATGTTTGCCACCAACCCTAATGACTCGAGTACAGTCCCTGAGTCCCACGTGGTGAAAGAAGACAGCCAACTCCCACAAGCTGTTCTCACTTCCTCTACATGAGAGCTGTGGCACACATACCCACACACATATATACACACATACCCACACACTTACATACACACATGCATAAATAAATGTTATAAAACATAGATAATATTTGTATATAGTAAAAATGTCCATTCTACCCAAACTCTTGTATAGATTTAATGAAATGCCAATTAAAATCCCCAAGAGTTTCTTCACAGGCTTGGAAAAAAATCCTTAATTTCATTTGGAAAAACAAAAGACCCCCGAATAGCCAAAACAACCTTGAGTGAAAAGAGCAATACAGGGGGGATCTCTATACCAGACTTCAAACTATACTATAGGGCTATAGTCATAAAAACAGCTTGGTACTGGCACAAAAACAGACCTGTTGACCAATGGAACAAAACTGAAGATCCAAACTTGAGCACATACAATTTCAGCCATCTCATATTTGACAAGGGGGCCAAGAAGACACAATGGAGAAAAGACAGCATCTTCAGCAAGTGGTGTTGGCAAAACTGGATCACCACTTGTAGAAGATGAAATTAAACCCCACCTCACTTGAGTGTAAAAAAGTCAACTCCAGATGGATTAAAGACCTCAATGTGAAAAAAAAAAAGACCTCAATGTGAAACCCCAAACTCTGAAGGTGATAGAAGAAAAAGTTGGCAGCAGACTATAAAACATAGGTAGGAAAAACACTTCCTAAATCAGACAGCGAGCTGCGCAAAGAATTAAGGTTGACAACTGACAATGGGACCTCATTAAACTCAAAAGCTTCTGTACACAAAAGAAACGACAAGGAAGGAAGAGAGAATCCCACAGAGTGGGAGGAAAACCTTCACGCAGCAAACATCGGACAAAGCATTGATTCCAGAATATAAAACTACTCAAAAAACAAGAGAGAAGAAAAACAAATGGCCCATTCAATAGATGGAGCAAAGGAGGCTACAGAGACGTCACAAGTGAGGAATTAGAGGTGGCTGAGAAACTTCTTAAGAGGTGTTCAACATCATTAATCTTAGGAAATCAATCAAAACCCATTATTAAGCTATCATCTTACTCCAATAGACTGGCTAAGATAGAAAACAAATGATACCAAGTGCTGGAGAGGTTTGTGGGGAAAGGAGACACTCATCCACTGCTGTGGGAATGTAAACTCGTACAGCCACTATGGAAAGCAGTGTGGAGAACCTTGGAAGACTTTGGATGAACTTGCCACCTATACCCAGCCATACCACTCCTGGGCAGTACCCACAAGAACTCATCGTACTGCGAGATATAAAGCACAGCCGTGTTTTATTGCAGCTTCGCTTCCCATAGCAAGGAGCTGGAACCAACCCATGCACCCTCAAATGACAAAGTGGATAAAGAAATGTGGTACATCTACACAATGGAGTTCTATGCAGCGTAAAGAAAGAAAACATTGTGGGGGTGGCGCACGCCTTTAATCCTAGCACTTGGGAGGCAGAGGCAGGGATCTTTTGTGTGTTCAATGGCCAGCCTGGTCTACAGAGTGCGTTTCCAGGACAGCTGGGGCACAGGGAGACCCTGTCTCGAAAAGGCAAAAAAAAAAAAAAAAAAAAAAAGACATCATGAATTTTGCAGATAAATGGCTGGAGCTAGAAAATATCATGCTGAGTGAGGTAACACAGTCCCAGAAAAACAGATGACGAATGGTATCCCTCATCGGTGGATGCTAGCACCAACTACCTAATTGTATGGCCAACTGAGCAACGTCAATGTGATCTGAAAACAACTGTGCTCTTATATTGTGAATCCCTTAAAATTAATTAAAAAATAAAATGAATAAAAATAAATAAATGTGATTTTAAAAATATTTGTAATATAAATGTTAAATTAAGCTATTAAAATAATTCCAGAACTCTGGAGTGAAGCAGGAGGATCTTGAATTCAAGAGTCTCAATAGTGAGACTCTCCCAGAATTTTAAGTTAATGTAGGATATAGAGCAAAAGTTCTACAGAATTGCTTAATTTGCAAGGCCTTTCCTGGCCTTGGAGACTCAAGACACTTAATAGTAGGTTTGTTTGTTTGTTTTTGTTTTGTTTTTTGAGATAGAGTCTCAAGTAGCCCAGGGTGGCTTTGAAGGTCTGATCTTCCTGGCTTCTACCATGCAAGTGCAGAGATTACAGATGTGTGCCACACATTGGGTAGTAGTAGCATTTTATTGAGTTTATTCAGACATTTTTTGGCATTTTTATGAGACAGTGTCTTCCTTTTAGTCCCAGCTAGCGTGGAGCTCACTCTGTAGACCAGGCTGGCTTTGAACTCACAGAGATCCACCTGTCTCTGCCTCCCAAGTGCTAGGATTAAAGGCGTGCGCCACCACGCCCAGCATATTCAGACATTTTTATCACTGCATGTTCACCTAACCCTCTCATTTATAACCCATAATACTATCCCCCTTAACTGCCCTTGAAGCTCTGTTTTGCAGATGAGAACAACCAAGGTTGAGCCTTGCCAGTCATACAGTGGGCAAGTGGTAGAGTCAGATTCTTGTCTCAATTCTCTAATCCCTTTTTGGGGGGGTATTTTTGAGTCGGGGTCTTCCTTTAGTCCTAGCTGGCCTAGAGCTCACTCTGTAGACCAGGCTGGCCTTGAACTCACGGAGATCCGCCTGCCTCTGCCTCCCAAGTGCTAGGATTAAAGGCATGTGCCACCATGCCTGGCAAATTCTCTAATCCTTAACCCAAATCTTTTCCATTGCTTTTTTTTTTTTTTTTTTTTTTTTTTTTTTTTTTTGTCTTTTTGCGACAGGGTCTTCCCTGTAGCCCCAGCTGTCCTGGAACTTGCTCTGTAGACCAGGCTGGCCTTGAACTCACCGAGATCCATCTGCCTCTGCCTCCCAAGTGCTGGGATTAAAAGCATGCACTACCACTCCCAGCCAGTTGTGCAGTTTTTTTTTTTAACTACACTTAATTTTTTGGTGACCACTGTATTTTATTTTTTTATTTTTTTCAAAGCCAATTTTTATTGAAGCTTTGTGCATTTCATATAAAATTTCCAATCAAATCTAGACCTGTGTCCCCTTCCTTGCCCCCCAACCCCACCAGAGCTCATGCATTCTGCCAAACATGTTTTTCATCTTTTTCTCAGTCTCTTTTAAAATTTTCAATGCAGAAGTTTACTGTTTCGAGCAGAAGTTCACCATTTCAGTCAGTTCTTTGACCCAGTCTTTTTGTTGTTGTTTTTGTTGTTGTTGTTATTATTATTCCTTCCAATTTGTATCACTCCAAAATATGCATATATGCATGCCACATATATCATAGGTTTTAGCATCTTCAGCTTATGATTTTTTTACTTTATTAGGCTGAAAGATGTCATGTTTGAAGGCTCCTCCTTGGCAAACCCAAGCCACCATCAGTTCTGCCCTTGTGCTCCACACTGGGGTTTTCCCTTCCCATGGTCACCAAATGAGGTCCAGTAAGCACCACATCCTGTCTTGATCCTCCTGTACTGGTCTCCGTGATACAGCCCGGGTAGTCCAACAATGGTAGTCTATACTCTGAAGAGGCTGAAACCCCAGTAGTAGCTCAGTCCACAAGCTGGATGTCTCAGCAGTCCCCATCTAGCACTGAAGGTTTGGAGGATTCTTGGAGAGACATGAGTCTTCAGTCCATATTGGAAGGTTGAAAAGCTGTGTCTCATGTCTTTGAAGGATGGCAAAAGCAGTGGTAGCCACAGGGTAGTTGCACTTGAGTAAGACAGGCAAAACAACTGTGCTTTTTTTTTTCTTTTTGTCTTTTTACTAAGATCTCAAGTTTTATACCTGAAGTACAATTTCTCAGGCCTTACTAATTATTTATTCCTGGTTATACTTTCCTTTTGGATGTTTAAGGCCATATAGTTAGCCCAGATTAACCAAGGTTTTTGTTTTTCTCAAGGTCAGTTTAGGATCTGGTCCTCAGGGGTCACTCAGGTTTTGGGGGGAGAGGGCATTTTACTTTACTTGGCATAGAAGGAAAACAAATTGACTAAGCAATTTGAGAACTCTGCTCTTGCAGAGGACCCAAGTTTGGGACCCAACACCGAGGTTAGGTGGCTCACAACAATCTATAATGCTAGTCCCAGAGAATCGGATGGCCTCTTTTGGCCTCCGTAAGTACTGCATGAACATGATGCACATACAGACAAGCAAGCATACATACATGTATACATATAAAAAATAAATAAAAATTGGGAGTACAGCAGTGAATACAAATACTTTGAGACAGGTCTCATATAGACTTGAAACTATAATACTATTAGAGGAAAACATAGTAAGTATAACACCTTGACACAGTCTTTGGCAATAAGTTGTTTTTTATTTAAAAAAAAGCATAGGGCTGGAGAGATGGCCTAGCGGTTAAGAGCACCTACTGCTCTTACAGAGGACCCGGGTTCAATCCCCAGCACCCACATGGCAACTGAGAACCATCTGAAACTCCAATTCCAGGAGAACTCCAGTTCCAGGGGAATCCAACACCCACTTCTCACCTCTGTGGCATTGCACGGCACGGGTGCACAAACCTACATGCAGACAGTATATTCATACACATACAGAAATAAATAAAAAAATCTTTAAAAAATAAAAAACAAGCAAAATAAAAGTTAAGTTAAAAAATAAAATAAGGTTTGTATTAAAAAAAAGAAAATACAAAAAACACAAAAGCATAAGCATCAAATCACCCCCCCCAAAAAAGTAGGATGTGATAGTTAACTCAATTTATAATCACCTAGGAAATTATTTTAGGTGAGGACCTTTGTTTAAAACATTTATTCATGCCCATGCCTTTAATCCCAGCACTCAGGAGGCAGAGGCACACAGACCTCTGTGAGTTCAAGGCCAGCCTGGTCTACATAAGTCCCAGGACAGCTGGGGTTACAGGGAGACCCTGTCTCAAAAACAAAACAAAACAAAACAAACAAAACATGTATTCACTTATTTGCTTTATTTATTATATATATGAATGATTTGCATGCATGTATTTAAGTGTACCCATGTGTGCAATGCCCTGGGAGGCCAGAAGAGGGCATCAGACCCCCTGGACTGGAGTTACAGATGGTTGTTAGGTACCATGGGTGCTGGAAACCAAGCCTGGATCCTCTGTAAGAGCAACCAGTGGGTTTAACCGCTGAGGTATTTCTCCAGCCCCCTGAGAGGTTTAACTGAGGAAGGAAGACCCACCCTGAATGTGGGCAGCACTATCTCATGGACTGAGGCCCCAAATTAAATGAAAAAGAGAAAGTAAACTGAGCACCAGCTTTCATCTCTCTGCTTCCTGACTGTGGATACAATGTGAGCAGCTGCCTCATACTCCCACTGCCAAGCCTTCCCCACCATGCACTGTATCCCTCAAACCATGAATCAAAACAAACCCTTCTTTCTTCAAGTGCTTTTGTCACAGCAACCAGAAAATTAACTAATTAACTCAGGACTACATCAGATTGACAAAGTTATGCACGGCAAAAGAAATGACCAACAAAATGAAAGAAGGGCAGTATAAAGAATGAGGAAAAATATCTGAAGCCATATTATTTGGTATGGAGTTAATACCTAAAGTATATGTCTTTCAAATAACTCAATAACTCAGAAACCCATATAATTCCGTTAATAAATGGGGAAATGTTGGGAATTAACTTTCTGTCTGAAGTGGACATACAAATGATCAACATAGCCGGGCATGGTGGCACACACCTTTAATCCTAGCACTCAGGAGGCGGAGGCAGAGGCAGAGGCAGAGGCAGATGGATCTCTGTGAGTGCAAGGTCAGCCTCGTCTACAGAGAGAGTACCAGGTCATCAGCAGCTCAGACAGGGAGACCCTGTCTCAAAGAGACCAAAAGAGAAAAAAAAAAAAAGATTCTTTTCTTTTATGTGTATGTATGTATATACACCCATGTGCACTATCCATGGAAGGTCAGAAGAGGGTGTCAGATCACCTAAAACTGGAGATATAGGCAGTTGTTAGTTGCCATACAGATGCTGGGAACCAAACCCAAATCCTCTGCACGAGCAACCAGTGCTCTTAACTGTTGAGCCACCTCTCTAACCCCTGCTTTTATTTTTTTTGAGAAGGTATCTTTGGGTTTTTAAAATTTTTTTTTTATGTGTATAAGTATACTGTCTGCATGTAGGTTGGTGCATGTGCAATGCTGCAG
>VZQC01013045.1:1848214-1878083 GCA_009823505.1 Rhizomys pruinosus | reverse complement strand
ATCATAAAAAAATCTTTAACCTGCCTTTTTTCTCATCAGAGACTCCGAAAATAGGCTTTCTTTTCTTTAATCAGTAAAAACAACACAATTCCAGTCCCTTGTTCATCCTTTTCATACACTTTCTGCCTGAAAACATCCACAAATCCTCCCAGTGCAGGGACAACAAGCCCCAGCCCCTCAGACACACATTCATCTTTGCCCCCACTTTTTTTATGGTTTCCAATGCTTGATGCATCCTTTTTCTCAAAAACAACTCTCACTCCCACTTAAGGCCCCGCCCACTGATCAGATGGGATTGGAAAATTACCAATAGTCAAATACACATGTGGAATTACCAACACACTCACACACTGCTTCTTTTTTTTTTTTTTTTTTTTTTTTGGTCTTTTTGAGCACAGGGTCTCCCCTGTAGCCCCAGCTGTGCCTGGACTCTCTATGTAGATTCAGGCTGGCCTTGAACTCAAAGGATCCTCCTGCTCTGCCTCCCAAGTCTGGGATTAAGGATTGGCGTGCCACCACGCCCGCGCTAAATACCTGTAACTTTAGACCAGTTTAATTTGGAGATCAAATACAGTCTTAAACCGAAGATCCAAATCTGCGCACATACAATTTCAGCCATTCTTCGTATTGACAGGTGGATGCCTAAGAAGGAAACCACAAATGGAGAAAAGAAGCATCTCAGCCAATTGGTGTTGGCAAAAACTGGATCACCACATGTAGAAGAATGAAATTAAAACCCCTACCTCTCACCCTGTACAAAAGTCAACTCCAGATGGATAATTAAAGACCTCAATGTGAATGAAACCCAAAACTCTTGAATGTGATAGAAGAAAAAGTTGCAGCAGACTACAAGGACATAGGGCGTAGGAAAAGACTTCCTAATCAGACAGCAGCCCTGCACAAGAATTAAGTCGACAATGACAAATGGGACTCATCAAATCAAAAGCTTCTGTACATCAAAAGAAACAATCAAGGGAATGACGAGAAATCCCACAGAATGGGAGGAAACTCACTGCCAGATACATCTGTACAAAGCAGATTCCCAGAATATATAAACTACCTCAAAAAACAAAGGAAAAAGAAAACAAAACGGACCCCCGCTCACTAGATGGAGCCAAAGAACTGAAAGAAGAACTGAACAGAGACTTCACAAGTGAGGAATAAGGAATTAGCAGATGTGTCTGGAAGAACACCTCAAGAATTTGCTCAACCATCACAATTCATTAAGGACATGCAAATGAAAACCACTTTAGATATCATCTTACTCCAATAAGATTGGCTCGGATCAAGAAAAACAAATGCTACCAGTGCTGGAGAGGTTTTGGGGAGGAAAGGGGAACACTCATCACTTGCTGGTGGGCATCTGGGAATGTAACTTGTACAGCCCACTATGGAAAGCAGTGTGGAGAACCCTTGGAAAGACTTGGAATGAACTTACAACCCGACCCAGCCGTTTTTACCACTCCGGGCATGTACCCTCACGACTTACGCCCACCACAGAGATACATGCACGGCCATGTTTATTGTCCAGCTCTCTTCACCATAGCAAGGAGCTGGAACCAACCTAAATTGCCCCTCAACTGACGATGTGGATAGAGAACATGTGGTACATCTCACACAATGGAATTCTATGCAGCAGTTACGAAGTAAAGAAAGACGACCTCACGAGCCTTTGCAGGAAAATGATGGAGCTAGGACATCATGCGCGTGAAGTCCCACTAGTCCCAGAAAAACAAACGATGCATGGTATCACTCATCTGTGGATGCTACGTGCCAATTTACCAGTTGTAAGTATTTCTTGTGTGGGCCCCCCTGAGCTTTTGTTCAAAACAGTTGGGCTAATGCATTGGAAACACAAACAACAGAAATATGCATCAAAGAACCTGACTGAAACAGTAAAATTAAACCCAAAACAATAAATTTCTGAATTAAAAACTTAAAAAAAAAAAAAAAAAAAAAAAAAAAAGCATGTTTGGCAGAATGCTACGGAGCTCTGGTGGGGTGGCGGGAATGACCTGGGAACATGTGTCAGATTCTGTTAAAAAATAAATAAATAAATTTATGTGTAAAAAAAAAAAAAAAAAAAAAAAAAAAAAAAAAAAAAAAAAAAAAAAAAAAAAAAACCAGTTTAGAATTTTTTGTAGGACCTTAGGAACCCCGGCAGTTTCAATTAGGACTTTGAAACGTTTAAGAGGCCATGCTGAGCAAAAGTAAGCTTAATTTATGTGCACAATATAGAATGAAAAAACTTTGAAGTGGCCACTTTTAACAGAAACCAACACAGAGGAACACACATGACATAAATCTAAGACATATGAGAGAACAGTTAATACACAGAGAGCTTGCATAGACATTTGACTTAATATAATGAGAGATTTCCTTTTTCCTTAAGGTGGGCATTAAGTTTCCTACCCACCTTGTCCCATATTTTGAGATGAATGGAGGGGCCGTCCAATATAACCCATGGACAGAGATCTCCAATGAATATAAAAAACTTTACCAAATCTTTTTTTTTTTCTTTTTCTTTCTTTTTTCTTTGCGTGACCTGGGCCCTTTCCATTGTGAGCGGCGTGTTCAGGTCAGCTCTCCTACCCCGAGACCCACAAATTGAACATAAGGCTCATTATTTCTTTGGATTGCTTTAGGCTTTAGGAACTGTTCTGTAGTTTTAAGGATAGGTGCTGAAGAAGGGGAGTCTGTAACCCGGACTCTTCTCTCCCTGAAGGCTGTCTCTCTTCCTTAGACAGCAAATGGCCCATCTTAAATATGAGCCAATTGGCCTATCTTTAATATGAGACAAAGAACTACTCACTGCTTTTCCCCGAGGATCTGCACTCTGTGGGTGGTGAAGTGTCCTCTCTTTTTCCCCGAGGTTTTCCGTGCTCCGCTGATGGTGAAGCGCCCTCTCTTTTTCCTGAGGTTTTCCGTGCTCTGCTGATGGCGAAGCGCCCTCTGTATTAAGTCGTCCGGCCGGACCTCCTTGTTCCTTGTCTGGTAGAGGGGTCTTCTTACCTCGAGCCCCTACGTCAGGTGCCAATATGACCCTGTCTACGGGTCATGTAACAATAGGTACCTGAGGAGGACCCCAAAACCTGTAAGATTGGCGAGAGAGAAGATCGAGACTTTGCAAAGGTTGTCAAAGTCCAATTTATTGAGCAAAGACAGCAGTATATATTTAGCAAAAGGCGGGAAGCATATAGGGGGAGTGTAAAGCAGGGTAATCAGTTGGTCGGGCTCTCTGGCGTCAGAGGAGGGTCTGTTTTTGCAAAATCACTGAGTTGAGACATCGGGCTGGAGTATCTGGTGACTTTTGCTGCATGTCCACACCCAGCTCTTGGGAAAGGCTGGTGGCTTTTACTGCATGTCCGCACCCAGCTCTTGGAAAAAGGCTCGAGGTGACAATTCACAGAGTCAACTTCCTTGTAAACAAGCTCAGCATAAGCAAGCTAAAGCCTGCAGCTCCTTACATTCCAGGACAGCTGGGGCTACAGGGAGACCCTGTCTCAAAAAGACAAAAAAAAAATACTATATTATCCAGCCATCCCAGAACTAGGCAGATAGCAAAAGAAAACACAATATATTGAATAGATAGCTACCTTGACATGTTTACTGAAATACTACTTATAATACCTAAGATATAGATTCAATCTAAGTGCCCACTGAAAGGTGAATAAATAAAAGGTGTTATAAACAAATAAACCTTAAACATGAAGGAAATCTTGCCATTTGCCACATCATGGATGGACCAGGACATGATGATAATGAAATGAGGAATAATATCCAGAGGAATAATGTTATATACTCTCATTTTTGCTTGTTTGTTTGTGTGTGTGTGTGTGTGTGTGTGTGTGCGTGTGTGTGTGTGTGTCTGTTTTTGTCTGAGACAGGGTCATCCTGTAACCCCAGCTGGCCTAGAACTCATTATGGAGACCAGGCTAGACTTGATCTCAGAGAGATCCACCTGCCTCTGCCTCCCAAGTCCTGGGACTAAAAATATGCACCACTACATCTGGCCACTACGCCTGCGTTTTCTTTCTTTCTTTTTTTTCCTCTATGCTTTCATTTTTGTATAGAATCTTTTTTTGTTGTTGTTTTTGAGACAGGGTCTCCCTTTAGCCCCAGCTGGCCTGGAACTCTCTATGTAGACCAGGCTGGCCTTGAACTCACAGAGATCTGCCTGCCTCTGCCTCCCAAGTGCTGGGATTAAAGGCATGTGCCACCACACCCAGCTAGAATCTTTTAAGTCAAATATGCAGATATAGTGAATAAAAATCATAAGTTCCAGAAGTGAGTATGAGGCAGAAGGGGGGAGGGTGAAGGCTAGAGAATCCAAAGTAGGAGATATGGTGGTTGCTCACATCTACAGATCTATACAAGAAGAGCAGGATATCTGGGCTGGCTGTAGAGATGGCTCTTCAGTTAAGAGCACTGCTGCTCTTGCAGAGGACCTGAATTGGGTTCCCAGCTCCTAAATGGGGTAGCTCACAACTGCCTGAAACTCCAGCTTTAGTCCATTTAATGCCCTCTTCCTGCCATGTACACATTTCCACACACAGATTCACTCATATACAAGTAATTAAATTTTTTTAAGTAAAATCTTTTTAAAAAATAAAATATCGGGCTGGAGAGATGGCCTAGTGGTTAAGAGAGCCGACTGCTCTTACAGAGGACCCGGATTCGATCCCCAGCACCCACATGGCAGCCAAGAACCGTCTGAAACTCCAATTCCAGGAGAACTCCAGTTCCAGGGGAATGTGACACCCTCTTCTGACCTCCGCGGCATTGCATGACACAGGTACACAAACTTGCATGCAGACAGTACATTCATACACATACGGAAATAAATAAAATTAATGAAAAAAATTAAAAAAATAATAAAATATCACTATAGGGCTGGCAAGGTGGCTCTGTGGGTAAACGTCCAGCCGTCCAAGCCTGCTGACTTGAGCTTGTCCCCAGAGCCCATGTAAAGGTGGAAGGACAAAACAGACTTCACAGATTTGTCCTCTGACATATGTGTATGCATGTATTTATAACAACAAATAAACAAATTATAGATGGGATTAACTGCTTAATGAGTAGATTTCCCAGAGATCTGCCTGCCTTTGCTGCCTGAGTGCTAGACTTAAAGGTGTCTGCCACACTCCCCAGTTATCCCGGTATCTTTGATACCAGGACTTTACTTTTATAAACATTATTGATTTTTATCATCCAAATTAATGTCTTAATATTTGCAAAATGAGTAGGTTGGGTTTTTTTTTTAAAGCTGAAAGGACAGAAATCATTTGTGGGTGCTGGGAATCGAACTTCTTTTTTTGAGTTTCTTAGCCTCAGCCTTTAATGGCTGTGCTATCCCTCCAGCCCAGTTTTTTTTTTTTTCCCCTTTGGTTAGGTTTTTTCCTCTGAATTTTTGTGAATTTCATACGATGTATTTTGATCATATTTAGATCCCCTCCTCTGTCTCCACAACCACTTACTAGCTCTCACCAAATTTCTGTACCATAATATATATTAGATATATGATAGATATATGATAGATATATATTATTGTTTTTATTTTTTGAGACAAGGTCTCAAATATATCAGGCTAGCTTCAAACTCTTTGTGTAGTTGGGGATCACCTTGAACTTATGATCCTCCTGTCTCTACTTCCTGAGTCCTGGGATTATAGGCAACAATGCATAAGTTTAAAGAAGTATAAAATAGGGGCCTGGAGACATGGCCTAGTGGTTAAGAGCACCGACTGCTCTTGCAGAGGACCCGGGTTCAATCCTCAGCACCCACATGGTGGCCGAGAACCATCTGTAACTCCAATTCCAGGAGAACTCCAGTTCCAGGGGACTCTGAGACCCTCTGCTGACCTCCATGGCATTGCATGACATGGGTGCACAGACCTACATGCAGACAGTACATTCATACACATACAAAAATAAATAAAATTAAAAATAAAAAAAGAAGTATAAAATAATTTTTTGAGTCACAGTCTCACTGTAGCCTAGCTTGGAACTTAATATGTTCCAAGACCAGGATAGCCTTGACCTCACAGAGACCTGGCTCTGCCTCTTGAGTGCCGGTTTAAAGGGATGTGCCACCGTGAGTGGAGAAGGAATTTTTTTTTTTTTTTGGTCTTTTTGAGACAGGGTCTCCCTGTGGCTCTGGCTGTCCTGGAACTCCCTATGTAGATCAGGTTGGTCTTGAACTCACAAAGATCCACCTGCCTCTGCCTCCCAAGTGCTACGATTAAAGGCATGTGCCACCATGCCTGGTAGGAATTTTTTTTTTTTCCTTTTTAGTTTTATCCTTTTTTTGGTATTTTTGAGACAGGGTCTCCCTTTTAGTACCAGCTGTCCTGGAGCTCGCTCTGTAGACCAGGCTGGCCTTGAACCCACAGAGATCCACCTACCTCTGCCTCCTGAGTCCTGGGGTTAAAGGCGTGCACCACCACACCCAGAGGAATTTTTAAAAAGAAGGCCAGACATGTAGCGGTTAAGAGCGCCGACCGCTCTTACAGAGGACCCGGGTTCGATCCCCAGCACCCACATGGTGGCTGAGAACCGTCTGAAACTCCAATTCCAGGAGAACTCCAGTTCCAGGGGGAATCCGAGACCCTCTTCTGACCTCCGCGGCATTGCACGACACGGGTGCACAGACTTGCATGCAGACAGTACATTCATACACATACAAAAATAAATAAAATTAATTAAAAATATTTTTTTTAAATTAGGTGTGTGAGCTAGAGAGATGGCTCAGTGGTGAAGAGCACTGGCCAGTCTTGCAGAGGACCCAGGTTCAATTCCCAGCATCCACATGGTGGTTGACAACCGTCCATAATTCCAGTTCCAGTGGAATCTGATGCCCTCTTCTGACCTCTGTGGGCATTGCACAACATGGATGCACTTAAAACATGCAGGCAATATACTCTTACACACAAAATAAAAATATTTAAAAAAAAAAAAAGGCCAGACATGGTGGCAAATGCCTTTAATTCAGCAGTCAGGAGGCAGAGGAAGGAGGGTCTGTGAGTTCAAGAACTGATGTTATTTAGCAATTTCTTCCTAAATCAAACTTTCCATTTTGGAGGGAAATTGGGTAAATAATGGGATGTCTGAAGGGAAGTAAACAGAAGAATGTCCTAAACTTATAAAGTTAAATTTGGGGGGAGGTGCTGGAGAGATGGCTTAGCAGTTAACATCATTGCTTTTCCGAAGGACTCAGGTTTGAGTCCCAGAACCCACATGGTAGCTAACAACTGTCCATAACTCCAGGTCCAGGGCATCTGACACCTTCTTCTGACCTCTGTGGGCATTGTACAACACGGGTACACTTACACATATGTAGGAAATACACTCATACACATAAAAAAATAAAAATAAAGCTAGGCATGGTGGTGCACGTCTTTAATCCCAGCACTTGGGAGGCAGAGGCAGGCAGATCTCTATGAGTTCAAGGTCAGCCTGGTCTACATAGTGAGTTTCAGGACAGCTGGGGCTACAGGGAGATCCTGTCTCAAAGAGACCAAAAAGTAACATAAATAAAATTTTATTTTATTTTATTTATTTATTTATTTTAATTTATTTCTGTATGTGTATGAATGTACTGTCTGCATGCAAGTCTGCGCACCGTGTCGTGCAATGCCGTGGAGGTCAGAAGAGGGCGTCGGATTCCCCTGGAACTGGAGTTCTCCTGGAACTGGAGTTTCAGACGGTTCTCGGCCGCCATGTGGGTGCTGGGAATCGAACCCGGGCCCTCTGTAAGAGCGGTCGGTGCTCTTAACCGCTAGGCCATCTCTCCAGCCCCTATTTTATTTATTTTTTATGTGTATGAATGTACTGTCTGTATGCAGGTCTGTGCACCTGTGTGGTGCAATGCTGCGGAGGTCGGAAGAGGGTGTCGGATTCCCCTGGAACTGGAGTTCTCCTGGAATTGGAGTTACAGACGGTTCTCAGACGCCATGTGGGTGCTGGGGATCGAACCCGGGTCCTCTGCAAGAGCAGTCAGTGCTCTTAACAGCTAGGCCAGCTCTCCAGCCCCTAAAATAAAATATTTTTAAAATAAGAAAGTTAAATAACTGGATGTCTTGAGGAGAGATGAAACAGTCCATCCTTTAGGGAAGCTTCTTAAGCCTAGGAAGTAAATAAAGCTTTAGAAAAGCCCTGCTGGGCGTGGTGGCACACGCCTTTAATCCTAGCACTTGGGAGGCAGAGGCAGGTGGATCTTTGTGAGTTCAAGGCCAGCCTGGTCTATAGAGTGAGTTCCAGGACAGCAAGGGCTACAGGGAGACCCTGTCTTGAAAAGACAAAAAATAAATAAATAAATAAATAAAAATAAAAAAAGAATACTGACTGCTCTTGCAGAGGACCCAGGTTCAATTCCCAACACCCATCTGGTGGCTAAGAACCATCTTAGGCTGGGCATGTTGGCGCAAGCCTTTAATCCCAGCACTCGGGAGGCAGAGGCAGGCAAATCTCTNAAAAAAAAAAAAAAAAAAAAAAAACAGAAAGAAAATCCCTAAATTGACTAGGTTCACTAGGTCCCTCTGTCCCCAAGCATATATAAGCCCTAAGGACTGCTGAAAGATACTCTTAGACCTACCAAGACAGCAAGAAAAAGCAGAGCTCAGCCAAGCTGCCTGGAAGAGGTTCAGACCAGCTGAGTTGCCTGGAAAGGACACTCTAGCCTATTGAGCTGCCTGCAGGTTGTGCAGTATGCTCCAGGTTTCCTGCTCTCCTGAGCTGTCACTCATGCTCAGGTGGCTTTGGTGACATCTTTCTCTGAGTCATTCTGTTCCTATAAGTAACCCCCTCACCCACACTCCTGTAAGTGAAGCCAACAAAACTCATTGGTTCACCAAGTTGGATGGTGCTGCTCTCATTTTGGTCTGTCATTGGTAGTTTAACACAACACCTGGTCTGCATAAGGAGTTTCAGGCCACCCAGGGCTACATAGTCAGACTCTACCCTCCCCCCCTCCAAAAAAAAAAAGAGGAAAAGAAAGTTTTTGTTTTAGTTTCCTTTGCATTGTTGAGATAAAACACTGGCCAAAACCAACTTAGGAGAGGAAATGATTTCTTTGGCTTACACTTGTAGGTTATAAACCATTATTGAGGGAAGTCAGGACAGGCACTCAATGAGGAACTTGAAATCAAAACCTGAAATGATCTCTGAGCCTCGGGAGGAGAGGTTATGACATAGGTGTCCTGTAGGTGCTGAGGGTGTGTGTGTCTGTGTGTGGATATGTGCGTCTGAGTACAGGTGGCTGAGGAGTCCAGAAGAAGGCGTTGGATCCAATGGAGCTAGAGTTACAGGTGAAAGCTGCATGATGTGGGTGCTGGGAATCGAACTCTGGTCCTCTGAAAGAGCCATACATGTTCTTAACTCCAAAGCTGTCTCTCCAGCCCTAAAATACCTCTTCTATTTCCAAATAAGATATCTAACATTTTATATACCAGCATCCCAATGAGTCATCATAGTGTCAAGGATACCTAAAGATATACACTGGTCTCTACCCATGGCCGCCAAGGGATGAGTGACCAATAGAAACCTATAAGAGGAGTGCTGGAAAGATGGCTCAGCAGTTACAAGAAGCACATGCTAATCTTGTAAAGTACCTGAGTTCGATTTCCAGTGCCTATATTGTTAGGGTTCGAGAATCCACACCAGACACACCTAAGGATGGAAAACCAAGACTTTATTTCGGGGGAAAAAAGTAAACCACCATGCTGGGGTGGGAGGGAAAAGGCTCCAACCCCGATAACTTGGCTCACAGGCCTTTTATACAGGGTCTAGGGGAATTTTAGTGGGGTTTGGGTAACTTCTAGCCTTATTGGATAATAACAGGCTTACAGCTAGCTCATGGTTAGGTCAGCCCAAGGGCACCCCATATACCAACAGTTATCTTTAGACACAATCCTGCAACTGGAACAAGGAAATGTTAGATCAGTCCATCTGCCCTCACATACCAACAGTTATCTTTAAGTTAGCTGTTCTTGAGGCCTTGGGCAACTATCTTTGAGCAATCAACCTTTTTCCTAGATTGGGCAGTTCCAGTAATGGTGGCTATACTCAAAATGGAGTCAGTGTGGGCCTCTCTTACATTCCCCCCTCAAGTTGTATACTGGGAGACTAATCTTAGACTCCATCATCTTCTTCCTCAGGGGGGCCATGTACAGGGCCATACCTGGTCCTGAGTATCATGATTTTAATGGATTTTACCCACTGGTTAATAAATCTGACAAGTGAGTTAAGGATGCATGGTCCACAAGTCAGAGCAACCAGAAGGATAAGTTTACTGGCAGATCTAGGAAGTCTTCAGCTCTCAGCTGAGAAAGAAACTGGCTCCTTTTGGGGGTCTTGACCCTAAACTGCCTAGCCAATTTAACTCCTACTCTTATCACATTACCCTCTGAGGTTACCCCAATTGCCAAGAGGGAATTGGGGCGCTGACCGCTCTGACTTCTTCCATGCTGAAAAGGGGCATAGGAGGTGACAACTGGGGTACTCCTGCTCAGTGGATCTATCTGAAAGACCCCAAAAGTATAGAGAACAAAATCCTTAGCCAGTGCCTGTGAAGGTGAGAGTAGCTAGGTACATTTTTAGACAGGGAACCAGGAAAGGAACAGGGTGAATTAAATGTCCAACTTAAAAGTCCTTTAGAATTTCTCAATGAGGGGTTCCAAAGCATCCATTGAGTTTCTCCTTTTGTTCATTTGGCTATGGTGTTGTCTGGACTCAGGATCTGCTTTCCAGCAAGTTTCAATAATCTTGGTGTGAGTTTCCCTTAGGTGGTTGCTTAAAGAGAAAGAGGAAACTTTATTATTTGATAACAACAGATCTCGTATGACTTTAAATGACTTAAAATCTAGTGTTTGGAGGCACAGTCTTTCAGACTTTAAAGGGAATATAATGATTACTTATCTTTTGGTTATACTCTTCCTCTTGGGTGTCTAAGTCCATACAGTTAGCCCAGATTAACCATCCTTTGTTTTCTCAAGGTCAGTTGAGGATCTGGTCTTCAGGGACCACTCGGGCCTTTGGGGGGGGGGGCTCTGGCTCCTCTCGGTTTTTCAATCACCAGTTCCATCCACACAAGGACAAAATCAGGTCTTGCTAGACCAGGCTTTTCCTTTTGAAGACTTTCCTCTGTACAGACTGGACACTGGCTAGAGTCCCGTTAGTGGGTCTCCAAGACCTCCCCGCCTAGGAGGACTGGTGACTCACAATTGCAGGACATTTCAAGAGCTGCCCCCAGACATAGTTCCTGGGATTGGTTGACCTCAGAGGGCAAGGAGCAAAGTTGTTCCTTATGTCCCTCAGCCGAATTGGTATGGGCATTTAAGTATGGTAGTTATCCACCCAGAAAGGCTAAGTTCCACCAGGCTAACACCTTTAACTACCATATAATATTCTAGATAAGGCTTAGACAAAGTTCAAGTAGCCTTGTATAACACTGACTGGAGAAGGGATTTAACACCATATGGTAAGCAGGCATTACCCACAAGATCGAATTAAACAATTTTAAGCTTATTTAAATGTAAAACTGTTCACTACAGTTACTACAAATGGGGACAATCCTTTCTTTTTCAGACCCTTTATCCTGATTTATAGTTTTCCCAGAAAGACAGGAGTTGTAACACATACCAGAAGACAGGAAACAAACTGATAAGGATTACCAAGCCCATCCAGACTATCTTCTTCTGGACTGCATGCAGCTGGCTCAGGAAGAAAGAATCTAGCCTTTTGAGCCAAATTATCTGGTTAGGTTAAAGGAAATATCAAATAGCAAATCTTGCAAGAAACATAAAATACATTTTTCAGTAGCCATAGGTAACCCACCATTTACCTGTTGCCATTTAATCTAAACCTGTAACAGGGAGTCAGGTTCAAGCTAGGAGAGGACTGAAAATTAACAACTTAATACAGGTATTTTAAAAAAGAAAAAAGAATTGAAAAAAAGAATTGCGCTCACTCTTACCCAAAAGACATGGCCGGCCAAGAGTCTCTAGACCCTCCAGTGGTCTTTGGGGGATCTCGGTGGGACCTCCAAGATGTTAGGGTTCGAGAATCCACACCAGACACACCGAAGAATGGAAAACCAAGACTTTATTTCGGGGGAAAAAAGTAAACCAGCATGCTTGGGTGGGAGGGAAAAGGCTCCGACCCCGATAACTTGGCCCGCAGGCCTTTTATACAGGGTCTAGGGGAATTTTAGCGGGGTTGGGGTAACTTCTAGCCTTATTGGATAATAACAGGCTTACAGCTAGCTCATGGTTAGGTCAGCCCAAGGGCACCCCACATACCAACAGTTATCTTTAGACCCAATCCTGCAACTGGAATGAGGAAATGTTAGATCAGTCCATCTGCCCTCACATACCAACAGTTATCTTTTTATTTATTTATTTTTTTTATTTTCCAAAAGCACTGTTTTTATTTATACAGAGTCCTAACCATTTCAGTGGTAAGAGGAATGGGAAAGGTTCCTTTTCAATCCAGGGGCCTCTCTAATTTTGGTCTGCTGTTAACAAACATGCAGGTAAGTGGCATCATGGATTTGGTAAACTAATGACAATGCTTAGTCTCTCTCCGCTAGAGCAACAAGGTGAGCATCAATCTCTGCTTCTGTAAGAATCCTGAATTTAGGATTTTCAACTGTAACTACTCCAACTTCTATTTCTGAAGGTTTGAAATAAATTGACAGAACAGTTGACAAGCATGTAATTGCAGTTTCCACTGTCTGTTCAAATGTCCAATCAAGCCGGACGTGGTGGCGCACGCCTTTAATCCTAGCACTTGGGAGGCAGAGGCAGGTGGATCTTTGTGAGTTCAAGGCCAGCCTGGTCTACAGAGTGAGTTCNGGACAGACTAGCAAGGTGGTTCAATGGGTAAAGGTGCTTGCTGCTAAGTCTGACAAACTTGAGTTCCATCTCTGAAACCCATATAGAAGAGAACTGACTCCCACAGGCTGTCCTAACCGCCATATCATTGTCATGATTATTTTCATTTATATTTTCCCATTTCATTATATGGGTTTGTTGAATGTCATTTCAAATGAACTAAAATAGGAATTAAGTGAATAAAAACAATTTTTACTTTCCCAGGACAGCTGAATGGCATCAGTTATACTATGAAGCTAAAATACTTAAGATTCTGTGATACTCAGAAAGAGCCTTCTACTACCCAAAACGCAAAGATCTAGAGAGCATTAAATAAAGTCAACCCCTGTTGGTTAACTTACTTCCACTGTCTGTTCAAATGTCCAATCAAATTTCTTCTTCACTTTTTTTTCAAGGAAGCTGGTTGACTCTGTTTGTTTAACTCCTGCTGCAGTGGCTTTAAACCCACAGTAGTAACCTGCAGGATCACACTTGTACACCTGAGGGCCTTGTTCTTCATCTATACCAATTAAAATCATACAACAACCAAGTGGCCTCATTTCAGCATTCTGTGTGTAGACTTGAGAAATAGCAATTCTTTTACATAGCATGTCCACAGGAATCTCATAGCCATATTTGTATTTCCAATTAGCTGCCTCATAGCGTGCCCTCTGTACCTGGGATCTGCTGTCAATTGTCATTCCAGTCATCACACAGCCAATGTTTTCAGTTATCTTGAACAAGTGAGTCACTGTGTTGGAATCCAGTAATTTGTCAGGTACTTTCTTCTGTGTGACAATTACTGCACAATCTTTTCCTCTGACAGCTACTGATGTGAGTCCACCCTGGTTAATAGCCTTAAAAGCATATTCTACTTGGTAGAGCCAGCCCTCGGGTGAGAAAATGGTAATGTGGCAGTCAAAACTGGCGCTAGAACCACGGGACATATTGGTATTTCCACTACTCTACACCCCGTAGCACCCACCCCAACAGTTATCTTTAAGTTAGCTGTTCTTGAGGCCTTGGGCAACTATCTTTGAGCAATCAACCTTTTTCCTGGATTGGGCAGTTCCAGTAATGGTGGCTATACTGGAAATGGAGTCAGTGTGGGCCTCTCTTACAATATCACTCCTGCTACAGAGGATCTGATGCCCTCTTCTTGCCTCCAAAAGCACCTGCACTAATACATGCATAAACACATATAAAAATAAATAAATAAATAAATAAATAAATAAATAAATAAAATAAACCTGTATATTCCCATTCTTTCTAACATGTCTTTACCCTATTATCTGGACACAAAGCAATTTCCTATTCTTCCCAAATGCCTCAAACCCTAGTCCAAATGTGACACTCCACCCCTTAACAGGAGCAGCCTTGGCTGACTCTCTGTCTGGATTGCATTCTGACATGGCTTCCCTAGCCAACATCTTTTCTCCCTCCCACTCAGCACCTCTTTGTTGGAACAGGATGTTTTCTTCCTCAGTGGGTCTTCATCCTGTTTCTGTCTCCCCACTAACTGGGCTAGAATTTGCACAGCAGCATACATACCCCAAATGTGGATGTTGCTTCAACCAACCAGAACTCTGCTGACCCATTGACTGGATAGTCACACGGAAGGAGGATCTCCATTCTTATCCTGTCTTGTGGTTAGAGCACATCCCCCCTGGGTGGATGTTATAAAAATTAGGTCTTTCCTTTGTTCCCTAGGGAGTCTCCATTGCCCACACCTTTCTGCTGGCTCACTGGGAACCAGGAGTCTTTCCTCATAGAAGGGCACACATGAATAAAGATCATGTTTTTTCTACCTGAATTCTGCCTCAGTCATCCTCCCACCCACAGCCAACCCAGTAGTTAAACATACCAGGAACGAACATCTGTCCACCACAAAAGTCCTTTTGTTCCCTTCAGAGAAATAGGTGACTGTTGTGAAATGATTAATAAACTGTTTGCTCTGGCTTCTATACAACTTGATAAATTGCTGCTTACACAAGAAAACCATTGTATTATCCCATATAGCTGGAAATTTTGCAGAAGAGAAGTAATTGAGGTTTTTGCCTTTAAGAACCCCTCCCTGCTTCAGTCTGAACTTTAGTTCCTCCTCCTGGTAGAGAGGCTGTGATCAGCTATAGCTTAAATAAAATTTGACTGATTAGAATTTGACTGAGTCTGAGAGGTCTTTCCCTGCAGTCCCCAACTCCATAACAACATGGGTCCACTCATGGGGCAATTCAAGGGCTACAGGATTCTGATAGTGGGCTTAATCTTTCTGATTTTGGTAAGTACCCTTTTTTGTCTCTTGTCTTTTCTCCCTATGTTAAATTCCTGGATCTAGGAGAAGGGACTGAGGGAATCTCTCCCTCATCCTACCCTAACCCCAAAGTGGTTTTAGGAGCATCAACTGCAGGGGACGATGTTGCTGTAGGGGATGTGAGCAGGTTGGATGTGGGGTCTATTAGGGAATCTGCAACATAAACTCAGAAGAGGTTGTTCAGGAAAATCCTAAAGGAGAGAAAGAATAAGCACTTGTTAAATGAACTTCTACTGGGGAGACATGAACAAATATTCACTGCTGCCAGATATAGTGCCTAAGACAGACTAAAACAGGGATTCCACCCAAGTCGAGCCTGGGGAATAAATGAGTTTACTGGGCTTACATATGGGAGCATGGCTGAGAGGTGATTCCCAAGCACACCAACAAAAGTCTCACCACAGCATGGATGGCAAGTTCTCTACAGCTGTGTAAATGAAGTCTTCCCTGTAATTAATGTCCCAGCCTCAGTCTACTATTCTATCGTCTCCAGAGACTACACAGCTGGGGCAGAATTACAGAGAATATGGAAAGGTTGAAGAAGGGATAGAGCTGGAATCTTGGGTGAGGGTGTCATGACCTTCCCCAGCCCCTCCTGTTGGTAAACAATGTCAACAGAGCTATCCTTGTTGACAGTCTTTTGCCTCTAATTACAGAAGAAGATAATGACCGAGACATGGGGGAGTACAGTGTTCCACATCAGCAATTCTAGTTGTCTCAGTTTTCTTGATTTTTGATGTTCTTTCTGTTCCAGATCAAGGGAAAGAAATGTTATGATGGTGTCTGGTTCTGCCTTTTAGACTGGATAAGACAGGGATTCAACACAGACACACATGCACACACACACATACACATGCAGGAGGGGGTTGGTTGGGAGGGAAGGGGGGTCAATGGGAGGTTAATAAGAGGCAGTAATGGGGTGATCACAATGGATTGTATACATATATGAAACAGACAAAAAACTTGAATTCACTTCCTGGAGCAAAAGTGAGCTATTAATAGCATGGGGCAACCCTTTGTTGATTCTTTGAAGAAGTTAGACATAAGCAAAAAGCCAAGACATTTTCCAGAGGCTTTTTCCTGTTTTAGCTTTCTATCAAAACTGGTATTTCAAGCCAGGTGTGATGGTGCATGCCTTTGATCCCACCACTCGGGAGACAGAGGCAGGAGAATCTCTCTGAGATCGGGGACACCTTGGTCAACACCGTGAGTTCCAGGCCAGCTGGGGCAACAGGGAGATCCTGTCTCAAAAAGACCAAAGAAAACAAAACAAAAGCAAAACAAAAACAAAAACCTGGGATTTTTTGGCTATTGATAAAGGTCACAAAAGGTTCCTCACCGGGATCACAGTTCCCTTATTAAATAGCAGACCAGTCCAGACCAGACCAGAATGGAATGCCAAACAATAATAACAAAACTTAAACTCCAGGAAGGACTCAATCAGTTTTGTTTTAGGGGTTTCACGCAGTAGGTCCAGGATTCTCTGGCCTGGTAAGGGAGTCATATGGCCCTGGAACATCTCAGGATGTGCCTCTTCTGTAACAATTCTCCCAGAAGGAGAGATATAGAGCGAGGCTGAGTCCCTGAGTGGCAATATCACAGGGGACTCCAAAAAATGTAATATAGAGCACAAGGCACAGAAGAATGCCACAATTAGGAGTCCTTTATTAGTCAGTGGTCAGAGAAGGGGCTAATGCCCCAAAGAACTCTCAACCTTGAGGAAAAGCAGGGCAGGGATTACAAAGCTTAAATCCACAATTACAACTTGCCAGGGGCAAAGCCAATAACTGTAGTTACATCAGACCAGGGGCAGGTCAGTTAACAAACAGGTTTTCAGTTAACAAAAAGTTTTGGCTAGAATAAAGAAGTTTCTCAGAATTGCAGAAGCGATGGGCTCCATGAAAGGATGTGCTACCCTGCAATTTGTTAGTCTCCCAGCATTAGAAACAGTATACCCCTGTGCAGTATTCATGGGAAAGGTTCTGGCTGACTGCAATTAGCAAGGATAAGTGGGGTGGGAGAAGGTTGGACAGAGGCACAGGGTTAAGCAAAAGAATAAAACGGAGTCAGCCTCGCCATTTCAGGAAGTTTTGAGAAAGCCACTATAAAAATTATTCTCTGGGCTGGAGAGATAGCCTAGCGGTTAAGAGCACCGACTGCTCTTGCAGAGGACCCAGGTTCGATCCCCAGCACCCACATGGCGGCTAAGAACCGTCTGTACCTCCAATTCCAGGAGAACTCCAGTTCCAGGGGAATCCGACACCCTCTTCTGACCTCCGCGGCATTGCACGACATGGGTGCACAAACCTACATGCAGACAGTACATTCATACACATACAAAAATAAATAAAATTAAAAAAATAAAAAATAAAAATAAAAATAAAAATTATTCTCTGTGGAGAGAAGTGGTTGAGGAACATGTGGAATATTTAGTGCCAACTCAGTAGAAGCTGTTAGGGTAAAAAAGCATGAAACCAAATAAAAGGCACGTGAGGCTTAGGTCACTCCAGGAACATGTTTTACTTTCATGTGGGACTGCCAGCGTGAGCCGCCTGCAGACACGTGATGGGACTGGACAANGGGACCGGACAGCATGACAGGGGGCAGGGCAGGGGTAGAGGCAGAGAGAGGCAGACAGAGACAGGGACAGAGAGAGAGCTATGGAGGCTGGGGTCCACCCATTTATACCCATGGGGCAGGGCCTCAGGTACAGGGGAAGGGGTCAGAAGATTGATAGCTTCTGGAGGAAGTAGGCACCTGTGTGCCCCTTGGGATTCTGGGAAGCCTGGACCTAACAGAAGGTATCCTGGTGTAAGTTTAGGGTTGTGGGAATCACTCCCAAATAGGCTGTAGTCTTAGTGTACCACTGGGCTCCCAGATTTTTCCCTCCCATAGAGAGGGAAAGTATGGAGTTAGGGTCGGCTTATGGGACCACCAAGTTACCCTAAGAAAAAGCTGCTTTTGGTGGCGCACGCCTTTAATCCTAGCACTTGGGAGGCAGAGGCAGGTGGATCTTTGTGAGTTCAAGGCCAGCCTGGTCTACAGAATGAGTTCCAGGACAGCTGGGGCTACAGGAAGACCCTGTCTCAAAAAGACAACAACAACAACAAAAAGCTGCTTTTGATGAGGGACTCTTAGGAGTAGTCCACAATTGCGTGGAAGACTACTCAGGGGAGCAAGCCTCTTTTAGACATTGTTGGTCACAAGATGAACTCCTACCCTGAGAAACTGTGTTTTGGTGGTTAGAAAGAACTCCAGTAGTAACACAGAAAGCCATAAGTGAGTGGAGTCCAAAGGTATATATGGATCTCTAGCTAGTGTTAAGTCAATCAATGTGATCTTAAAGGAGCTCTGACTTTGGAGTTTATAGAAAAAGTTTCCCAGAAAATTGCCAGTTCAATGTAAGTTTAAAGAGTATTCTGGGGGGCTTGAGAGATGGCTCAGTAGTTAAGAGCACTGGCTTACAGAGGACTGGGGTTCAGTTCCCAGCACCACATGGTAGCTAATATCCATATCTACCTCCAATTCGAGGGCATTCGATGTCCTCTTCTGACCTCCTTAGGCATTCTATGACACAGGTACACTTACATACATGAAGGTGATACACTTATACACATAAAATAAAAATAATAACTAAAATATTTTTTAGAATTTTATTTTTAAAGAAGAGCTGGAGGGCTGGAGAGATGGCCTAGTGTTTAAGAGCACTGACCGCTCTTGCAGAGGACCCGGGTTCCATCCCCAACACCCACATGGCGGCTGAGAACCATCTGTAACTCCGATTCTAGGAGAACTCCAGTTCCAGGGGAATCTGACACCCTCTTCTGACCTCCACAGCATTGCACGACATGGGTGCACAGACCTGCATGCAGACAGTACATTCATACACATAGAGAAAAATAAAATAAATAAATAAATAAATAAATAAATAAATAAATAAATAAATAAATAAATAATAAATAAAAGAAGAGCTGGAGAGATGGCTGCTGACTGCTCTTGCAAAGGACTGGGGCTTGATTCCCAGCTAACAACTGTCCATAATTCCAGTTCCAGGGTATCTACTGCCCTCTTCTGGCTTCTGTGGAAACTGCATGCCATGGGTACACTTGAACACATGCACGCATAACACTCATAGTCATAAAAATAAAAATAAATTTAGAAATAAAATATCTTATTAAGTGTTTATTTAAAATGTAATGCTTTGGGGGGCTGGAGAGATAGCCTAGCGGTTAAGAGCACCGACGCTCTTGCAGAGGACCCGGGTTCGATCCCCAGCACCCACATGGCGGCTAAGAACCGTCTTTAACTCCAATTCCAGGAGAACTCCAGTTCCAGGGGAATCCGAGACCCTCTTCTGACCTCCGCGGCATTGCACGACACGGGTGCACAGACCTGCATGCAGACAATACATTCATACACATAAAAAAAAAAAAAAAAAAAAAAACAAGGTAAAAAGGAATGCTGGGGAGGTGAATAGGGGAACAGAAATAGAAGGATGGTGAGAAAGGAGCATGATTTGTGGGTTCCATTGAAAGATATATAGGATGGTAAAGCTTTTATATAAAACAAGCTCAAATTGTGTGGTATTTTTCTAAAATGTGTCACAGCTGTATTGTTACATGAAGGCTCTTTCATAATGGGGTTGTTTATACTGGTCTCTACATTTTGGACAGCAACATGAAGTCGGCCAATGTACTTAATACAACATGACTGGTTTATTTAAGTTTCATTGCCTGTGAAAAAAAGAACTCCCTACCTGTGAATTCCTTTATTTATAATCCTTAAAACCAAAATGTATAATGTACAGTTTTCACAACTGTATCTGCTCTAATAAAAAAGTTGGTTATGAAGTAAAAAAAGAAATAAAAAATAAAGAGTATTCATGGTATTTTAGTATAGATTGAGACTAACCTCAAGGCTTAGTCTATGGATTTGGAGTCCTCCCTGGCCATCTAAGCCTGTAGATGACATCACATCCCACGTTTAGTAGGGTAGTGCAAGTACTCTCAGGACCACGAGAGTAAACCATAGGTAAATGCTATGTTAAAGAAGATGGGAATGGCGGGGCGTGGTGCCAGTGCCTTTAATCCTAGCACTAGGTGGGGGCAGAGGCAGGCGGATCTTTGTGAGTTTCAAGCTTGGCCTGGTCTACAGAAGCAAGTTCCAGGACAGCGGGGCTAACAGGGAGACCCGTCCTCAAAAAGACCAAAAAATAAATAAATAAGTAAAGAATATGGGAACCTACTGAGTGGAGCACTGAATCACAGTCGGGGAGAACCCTGGGAATCCTAGGAACAGGGCCACCAGGAAGAATGGCACCCAATATTAACTCGAGAAAGATGTATTAGAAAGGGGAAGGAGAACATAATTAACCCCATCAGAAGGCATCTGACACCCATGCATCCTAGCTATGTACAAAGTACAAGAAAAACTTGTTTAAGTTTGAGGGCTGTTGGTAGTTGAGTCTGGTAGGCATTATACCTGAAGAGAACTCTCGAGTCCTCTAAAAGGCTATAAGTATAGTGCATCTCAGCGATGGGGTGGGGTTCCGTAGTCTTTCCAGATGATTTCAACAAGGTCCAGGGTTTGACATGGGTGTGGTGCATCCAGGCCTATAATCTGGTTACTTGAATTGTTGTAGGAGTGGACAGGATAATGGGATATGGACCCTCTCATAGGGTTGGACTGAACCCGGCTTACCTGAGTCCATGGTCCTGGAACCTGATCGTTTTGCCTATATCCTAACCATTCTCTGATGACCGCCCAATTTCTCGAAGAATGATAGTCCTTTTTTTTGTGTTTTTTTTTTTTTTTGGTCCTTTTCAAGACAGGGTCTCCCTATAGCCCCAGCTGTCCTGGAACTCACTCTGTAGACCAGGCTGGCCTTGAACTCACAAAGATCCACCTGCCTCTGCCTCCCAAGTGCTAGGATTAAAGACGTGAGCCACCACGCCCGGGTAGAAGAATGATAGTCCTATGTTGTGGAAATTCTACCCAGGAGAGGTCCACACATGTGGGGTCTCACCCTTGGTTCCCAAGACCTGAAAGAAAGTCTTTCTGGACCACAGTTCAGGGAAATCTAATCCAGTTTACTTAGGCTTGCTTGCAAAATTAACAGAAACAAAACCAACAACCTCCATGCCAAGTAGCAGCCCCCCCCCATGGACTCAATGACCTCTGCCCACAGTTATGACATGGTGAGTGAGAGACAGCCCCAGTTCCAAGTGGTCAACTTATATATGGTCTCTGCCCCCCCCCAACATGGCACTGGCAGCATCCCAGTGTTCTCAGCTGTGTTCTCACAAGTATCAAAGCTGGAGGGGTGGCAGGATCTCTAACTCCTCCCTTAGAGAGACGGGAGATCTGGAGTGTGAGAAAACCTTCTACGTCAAATGTTCGTCCCTTTCGGAGGACTGCCCACTTTACACCCTGTCTTATCTTCTCTAGGAAAGGACAGATGAGGACCAGAGTTGTTCAGAACTCTAGAAAGGGGACCCTCCTCTTTGGCGAATTTAAGTATCTCTGGAGACTTTGATTATGAGGTTTGGTAAAGGCGAAACTAACATCTACATTCAGGCAGTGAGTGAAATGTTCCCAGTTTATCTCATAAAGAAGTCTGAAATGGCGGTGGCGAAGCCAGTAGGTGCATGTTCTGGGTTCTCATCTCGTGTTCTGGCTATTTTGGAAGCTTTGCATTTGCATAGAAATACCAGAATCTGGTTACAATATATACACACACAAACACATACAAAGTGCTAGGATTTTGATAGGCACTGAATTGAATATGCAGTCATATTGAGTAGCATTTACATTGTGTAATGTGTATTTTCCATAGCTGTGCACAGATATCTATTTTCCATATCTGTGCATAGTATTTAGGTTGACTTCCACACAGTCCAGTTCCTGCCCCTCCTCAATCCCCATGTTCTTAGTGCTACCTACTTGCAAGCCCTTGTTGATCTACTGCTGTGAAAAATGAGATTCTCTAAAAAAAAAGGGGGGGGCTGGAGAGATGGCCTCGCAGTTAAGAGTGCTGACTGCTCTTGCAGAGGACCCAGGTTCGATCCCCAGCACCCACATGGCGGCTGAGAACCATCTTTAACTCCAGTTCCAGGAGAACTCCAGTTCCAGGGGAATCCGACACCTTCTTCTGACTACCATGGCATTGCACAACATGGGTGCACAGACCTACATGCAGACAGTACATTCATACACATAAAAAATAAATAAAATAAATAAAAATATGTAATAAAAAAGAAAAATGAGATTCTCGAAAATTTTAAAAGACTGAGAAAAAGATGAAAAACATAAACATGCATGAGCTCTGGTGGGGTGGGGGGAAAGGAAGGGGGCACAAGCCTAGATGTGATTGGAAATTTTGTATGAAATGCACAAAGCTTCAAAAAAATTGGCTTTGAAAAAAAAAAAGAAAAGAAAAATGAGATTCTTCTTGGTTCTTACCTGTTGAGATTTTGAAATTCTTGGTTCTACCTAGTCTATTACACTGTTGCTTCTCTCCAGCACATCAGAAAATGTTCACAGTGCAGCTTGTGCAAAGTCCAGACAGGCAAAGGAACTTGCCCCCAAGCCTGAGGACATGAGTTTGATCCCCAGGAGCCATGTGGTGGAAGGAAGGAACTGACTCCTACAAGTTGTCCTCTGGCCCCCCCCCCCACACACACACAGTATGCTGGACAGCTTCAGTTGTCAACTTGACACACCTGGAAATTGGGGAATTTCCTCTTTCAGACTGGCTGGCCTGTAGGTATGTCTGTGGGACTTTTTCTTGATTTTTTTTTTTTTTTGTCTTTTCGAGACAGGGTCTCCCTGTAGCCCCAGCTGACCTGGAACTCACTCTGTAGACCAGGCTGGCCTTGAACTCACAAAGATCCACCTGCCTCTGCCTACCAAGTGCTAGGATTAAACGCGTGTGCCACCATGCCCAGCCTTGATTCTTGAGTGATGTGGGAGAGCCCAACCCACCCCTGGATAGGTGGTCCCGAGTTGTATAAGAAAGTAGGCTGAGGCTGGAGAGATGGCTTAGTGGTTAAGAGCTCCAACTGCTCTTGCAGAGGACCTGGGTTCGATTCCCAGCACCCACATGGTGGCTAAGAACTGTCTTTAAGTGGACCGTGGTGGCACATGCCTTTAGTCCTAGCACTCGGGAGGCAGAGACAGGTGGATTGCTGTGAATTCAAAGCCAGCCGGGTCTACAGAGTGAGTTCCAGGCCAGCCAAGGCTACAGGGAGACCCTGTCTCAAAAAGACAAAAAGATAAAAAAGAAAGGCTGAGCACAGACCAGGGGAGCAAGCCAGTGAGCAGCGCTCCTCCATGATCTGTGCTTCAGTTCCTGCCTCCGAGTTCCTGCCCTGCTTCATCTCCATGATGAAGAGTAGGTTGTAAAGTGAAATAAACCCCCTTTCCTCCCCAAGTTGCTTATGGTCAGGTTTTATCACAGCAATAGAAAGTAACTAGGACAGACAGACAGACAGACACACACACACACACACACACACACACACACGCACACACACACATCAACAAGTATTTGCAGCTTTCAAAAGCTGTCAGATGACAAAATTACAAAATTATTTTGACTGCTAGTGCAGAGCAGGCTTTGTATGGTAGAAACCAGGAGACAAGAAAAGAGAACCGAAGTGGTTTACATCAGATTATTCAAGTTAACATGGGTGACTTTGGAGCAATTTTTTTATTTTTGTCTTTTTGAGACAGGGTCTCATTGTAGCCCAAGCTGGGCTGGAACTTGCTATGTAGACCAGTCTGGCCTTGAACTCACAGAGATCTGCCTGCCTCCTAGAGGCCAGCCTGGTCTACATATCGAGTTCCAGGCCAGTTGGAGCTACAGGGAGATCCTGTTTCAAAAAGGTCCCCCTGGGGCTGGAGACATGGCTCAGAGGTTAAGAGTTCTGACTGCTCTTGCAGAGGACCCGGGTTCGATTCCCAGCACCCACATGGCAGCTAAGCACCATCTTTAAGCTGAGCATAGTGGTACATGCCTTTAATCCTAGCACTCGGGAGGCAGAGGAAGGTGGATCTCTGGGTTCAAGGCCAGCCTGGTCTGCAGAGTGAGTTCCAGGCCAGATGGGGCTATGGGAGACCCTGTCTCAAAAAAAAATGACAAAAAAGGTCCTCCCCCCAAAAAAAACAAAGGTTAAACTGAGGGAACTCCCTTATTATTATGATTCTAGTAGACTGGTAGGCTGGAATCTCCTGAAAAAACAGTCTGTTTGACATGTAACTGTTTTATTAAAGTTTGATGCTATGGTCTGGTGAGAGGCTCAGCAAATAAAGGCACTTGCTACCAAACCTGAGCAGCTGAGTTTAATCCTTGGCACTTACACAATGGAAAGAGAACTAACTCCCATAAACTATCCTCTGACCTCCACGTATATACCCTAGTGCAAGTGTGCACAGATAGACACACACAATAAATAAATATATAAATACATAAATACATAAATAAAGTAATAAAGTAATTAAGGGAAAAAGTTTTTATATAGGGCATTTAGCACAGTGGTCTTATCTTTTATTCTTTTTACGTGTGTGATTGTTTTGCCTGCATTTATATAAGTACATCCACGTGTGCAATGTCCACAGAAGTCTGAAGAGGTTGTTGGATCCCCTGGAACTGGAGTTAAGGGTGGTTGGTTAGCTGCCATGTGGGTGCTAGGAATTGAACCTGGGTCCTCTGCAAGAGCAGCCAGTGCTTTTAACAGCTGAGCCATCTCTCCAGTCCCATAGTGGTTCAATCTTGATTTGATCTAATGTGTTGGGGATCAGTACTGGAGCTCGGTGCAAATCAATGACTTCCTACCAGTGTGTGTGTGTGTGTGTGTGTGTGTGTGTGTACATGTGTGTATGTGTACAGCTGTCTGTAACTCCATGTAAGTGTACTACACAGATGCAGTGCCTGTGGAAGCCAGAACCAGAAGACAGAGTCAGATCCCCGGGAAGTGGATGGTAGTTATCTGCCATGTGGGTGCTGGGAACCAGACCCCGGTCCTCTGCAGGAGCAGCCATGCTCTTAAGCCTGAGCCATCTTTCCAGCCCCTTTCTATCTCTTTCCTAAGAATGCTTTCCCTAACATTTTGGGCCTTTTCTTTTTCTAAAGCTCTCCTCCCCACCATGGGCTGCTTGTCACACGGCTGACTTCCATGCCTAATTCGAATAGTACCACTTCCTCTATTCCTCTTCTATACCTCCTTCTTCTAGGCAGCTGCCCAGATTTACAGTTTACCTGCTTTTAGAGTTTGGTTTTTGTTTTAACTTTCTTTTTATTTTATGTGTATGAAGTGTTATGCCCTTATGTATGTAAGTACACCCATGTCGTATAATGCCTGCAGACAGAAGAAGGCACCAGATCCCCTGCAACTGCAGTTATAGGCAGTTGTTAGCTGCCACGTAGGCACTGGGATTTTGAACCTGGGTCTTCTGCAGGATCAGCCAGTGCTCTTAATTGCTGAGCCGTCTCTCCAGCTCCCCAGTTTTTCTCATTTGTGTCTTTGTTTGTTTTGAGACAGAGTCTTCCTGTAAGTACGATGACTTGGAACTCACTTTGGAGAGCAGGGTGACCTCCATCTCACAGAGATCCACCGCCTCTCCCTCTAGAGTGCTGCAGTTAAAGGTGTGCAGCATCACACTTGACTGAGTTTTTCTTTTAAGCTCTAATAAAATTGTCCTCAGGCTTCCCTTGGAATTTGTTCTTAAATTGCTTTGTGGATGAGACTAAGAACCTCGAGAGGTAAGACAGCTTCCCTGGTAACATGTGGCATGTGCAGTGAGAGGTCCCACATTTTCCAGTTACACTATCACCCCAACCGTAGGATATTCGTTTTGAATAAAGCCAATATGGCTCAAATGTCAGGCTTATGAGTGATAGACAGGTGGAAACATTGCTGTAGGACTTGGGTGCTATCTAGCCAAGGGTAACATCTCCTTCCAGGAAGAAAATATGACACATACAACACATTGACAAATTCTTTCTCTGCCCACAGATGTTCTACTTCAAGATGTTTTGGCTTGAAACCATGCACTGGGTCTCAGTCCCCTTTCCTGTCTCTACATATGCCTCCAAGTCCACAGAATCTTCTGACTGGGATGCTTACGAACCCACCAACCTATCCCAAATTCTGTACTGGCCTCCAACTGGTAGTGATAAGGATAACATTTTAGTCGCCACCAGCCCCCAGACGTCCACCTACTTCCTGAAGGGTGGTGCCAAGGCTACCTATGTTCTGGGAGGTAATCTAGAGGCCATTCTTGTTGCCAGAGACCATATGGGCAGGCCCAAGGCCCACGGTGGGGATCTCTTTCGGGCACAGCTCCTGGGTCCGGATCGGGAAACAGGGGTTCCAGGGGAGGTGAAGGACCTGGAGAATGGAACATACCTGTTATCCTTCCCTCTGCTCTGGGTTGGGAAGGCCCAGGTGCAAGTACGGCTGATCTACTCCAGTGAGGCAGTTGGGGTTCTGCAGAGAATCTGGAGAGAAAAAAGAGCCACTGTTAATTTCAAGGGGTATTTCCAAGGAAAGGAAAGCATCAAAGAAACAATGACCTGCAATGTGGATCCTCAATCAACTGGAACTAACGGGCCTACCTGTCAGTACAAGGATGAGGTTTCTGGAGAGGTCTGGTTCTGTGCTCAACCCCGTACCTTACCCTGCAATGCTTTAGTTGGTCACTCAAGTGGAGATTACCTGAAGGTGACCACACCACAAGATGCAGTCCTGCTGGCTGGGTAAGAGCCCTAGAATCTGGGATGTGTCCCAAGCCTAAGCCCCTCCCTTCCTCCCTCCCTCTCTCCCTCTCTCCTTCCCTCCCTTCCTCCCTCCCTCTCTTCCTCTCTCCTTCCCTCCCTTCCTCCCTCCCTCTCTCCCTCTCCTTCCCTCCCTTCCTCCCTCCTTCTCTCCCACCCTCTCTCCCTCTCTTCTTCCCTCCCTTTCTTCCTCTTGCTCTTTCATCTTTTACATTTTTACATTTATTTATTTATTTGTGAGGGGCGAGTGAGAAGGGGGCACCCTCTTGGCCTGCTATGGCATGCACATGGGGAGTTGGTGCTCTCCTCCTACCTTGTGGGTTCTAGAGCTCCAACTTCAGTCATCTGGCTTAAGTACAACTGCCTTTACCTACCCAGTCATCTCATACATAGCCCAGGATTTGGGGGATGTTGTTCATTTGTTTTACATTTATTTATTTCTGTGCATGTGTGTGTGTGTTTGTGGGCACTTGTATGGACATTAGAGGACATCTTGCAAGAGTCAGTTCTCTCCTTCCACCATTTAGTTCCTGGGGAATGGAACTTGGGTCAGCAGGCTTGAATCTAAAACCCTTTACTTGCTGAGCCCTCTCGCCAGTGCCCTGTCCCCTGCCCCCCTTTTTTTGATACACAATCTCTCCTGTAGCCTAGACTTGATTACATAGAACTCTCTCTGTAATCAAGGATGACCTTGAACCTGATCCTCCTGCCTCTACCTTCTGTGCTAGGATTACAGGAATGTGCCACCGTGCTCAGTTTTATGGAGTGCTAGAAATTGAACCCAGGGTTTCATGAGCCCTGGAAAAGCATTCTATCAACTAACTGAACTACATCCCCAGCCTTATTTTCTTTGAGACAGGGTCTCACTATGTAGCCAAGTTGGCCTCATACTCACAATCTTCCTGCCTCACCTTCCCAAGTGCTAACTAAGATTAAAGGTGTGTGTGTTGGGGGCTGGAGAGATGGCCTAGCGGTTAAGAGCACCGACTGCTCTTGCAGAGGACCAGGGTTCGATCCCCAGCACCCACATGGCGGCCGAGAACTGTCTGTAACTCCAATTCCAGGAGAAATCCAGTTCCAGGGGAATCTGACAACCTCTTTGACCTCATATCTCTCTCTCTCCCTCTCCTTCTCCCTCTCCCTCATATCTCATTTGAAATTTCAATGCATAATCCATACTTAAGAAGTGGGGTGTTAAGGGCTGGAGAGATGGTGCAGCAAGTAAAGGTGATTGCTGCCAAAACTGAGGAGTTCGATCCCAGAGATCCACTTGGTAGAAGGAAAAAACTGACTCCCTCAAGTAGTCTTCTGAACTCCACATACATACCCCACATACATACAAAACAAAAGAAAAACAAGGGAGTTAAGTACATACTCATAATCCAAAGACTCAAGAGGTAGAGACAGAAGGAGCAAGAGTTCAAGGACATCCTTGCCTGCATGATGAGTACAAGGACAGCCTGCAGCGTAAGAGAGAGGGACTGGAGAGGTGGCTCAGCAGTTAAGAGCACTGGCTGCTCTTGCAGAGGACCCGGGTTTGGTTCCCAACACCCACATGGTAGCTCACAGCCATCTGTAAATTCAGTTCCAGGGGATCTGATGCCCTCTTCTAGTCTCCATGGGCATTGTACAGATGGAGCTCTTACATGCAACAAATACTCATACACATAAAATAAAAATAAATAAATCAAAAGGGGGTTATATTCCCTAGTGGCTGAGTGTTCATGTAATAATAATAACAAATTTGAGTATCGTCTCTAGAATCTAGTGTCAGGAAAGGAGTGGTATTTTTCTCACTTGCTATGGATTTCCATTTATCATAAAAGAGAACTACATGATTACATGATCTGATTGGGTTATACTTTTTTTAAAATCTTGATTGTTAGTGAACTGATGAGATTTTTTTTTCTCTTCCTTTCATATTTCCCAAAACTATTGTAATTGTGCCCCCCCCCCTTGTTGTTACTGTACTCATTCTATTGTAATGATCTGAAACTAGGCAGGGAAGAAATGCTCAGCCAATCATGGCATGCCTTTCCTGATTCAAATTTTCACCAGGTTAATCTCCCTGAATGTTCATACCCAATGTTTCCCTAGGAACGTGACTGACAAGCTACTCCGTTCGGCCATTTCTCCAATCCTGGTCAAGCCAGCATCCGGTTGGGACAACAGTACTCTGGGTGAGTGGGGCTGGGTTATGGACTATGCCAGGGTTAAGGGTGGCCATAGACTTGGATGAGGGGTACGCGTGCGCTCGCGAGTGCACGTGTGTGTGTGTCTGTGTGTGTGTGTGTGTGTGTGTGTGTGTGTGTGTGTGCTCCCTCCCATGGAGGCCAGGTTGATGGCAGGATGTCCTCAATTATTCTCTATTTTATTTTAAAATTCATTACACATTTATATATTTGTTTTGTGCGTGTATGGGTGCACGTGTGCTATAAGTTACATGTAGAGCTCAGAGGACAACTTGTAAGTCAGTTCTCTTCTTCCACCATGCGAGTGCTGGGGATCAAACTCATTTTCAGGCTTGGCAGCAGGCACCTGTGCCTGCTAAGTCATCTTACCAGACCGTATTGGTTTTGCTTTTTGTTTAATGTTTATTATTTGTTTATTTGTTTATTTTATTTCTACATTATGAACGTTTTGCCTGCATGTGTGTAAGTGCATCATGCATGCAATGATGAGATCCCCTAGGACTGGACTTATGGAGTTCCCTTTTTTTAAAAAAAGGATTAATTTTTCTGGGTGTGGTGGCCCACACCTTTAATCCCAGCACTTGGGAGGCAGAGGCAGGTGGATATCTGTGAGTTTAAGGCCACCCTGGTTTACATAGCTCCAGGCCAGCTGGAACTAAAGGGAGACCCTGTCTCAAAAAGACCAAAAAAAAAAAAACAAAAAAAAAAAAAAACCAAACAAA